>VXBW01008054.1:99267-153259 GCA_013400375.1 Thinocorus orbignyianus | reverse complement strand
AAAAAAAAAAAAAAAGTCACTCACCACCAAGTTTATTTGGAGTATGTTTCCATCAAGGTCATTCCTTTACTACAATAATTCATAGAAATACTGTTTTATATAACACCTTGGTCCTCATTTTCCTCATCAACCAATCATATCCTTAGAGAAAGAAGAATAACTCTGATGTATTGCTCTGAAATGAATCAGAGATACAAAAAATTTAGAGGATTTGGAGTCCTGAACTAGATAAATATTCTAGTTTTCACACTCCTCTAAATGGATCCTTCAATCTGAAATAGATGTGGGTGGGATGCAGACATTGGGATAGTAGCAGTGTTTTAGTTGGAGTGATAACTGAATAACAAAGCAAGTATACGAGCTATTTTTTTTTTTTAATTTTTTTATTTTTTTTTTAGTTTTTAAACAAAACTTCTTAAATCCAGGGGACAACCTTGATTTTTTTTTTTTTTTTTACAAGGATTACATGTACAGAGATAACTTTGTGAGCTATCTTCTTGTGGTGATAGACAATATAGTATGGAGGGAATTGACTTAGTAACCAGATATTATATTTAATGTAGATAACTGCATGATTAAAATATCTTAATATACAAAATCTGTCCAGGTTATACTCACCTGCATCTATATGAAGAATGAGACGGGAGAGGATATTGAACCAAATAGGCCTAGAACACAGAAACATGTTATTCTTGGTAACCTAAAGTAAAATGAGACCACTTCACCTTTGATATGTTGGGTTTTTTTGTGCTATATCTGAACGTCTCTGAACAGGTTTTTGTCATTTACAGTAACTGTTTAGAGAGAGGAATCAGCTGAATATTTTTTGTTGACAGTATGCAGGAGGCAGATAGAGATTCTGTTCTGCATTTAACAACATCTTGCATACAGCTGTGAATAATTGTACCTGTGCCAAGCAGGCTGTGGAGTTACCATTTGAGGAGGAAAATATTAGCCAGCTTATATTTATAACCATAAATCTTGAAAATAGCAACAGGAATGATGCAAAGGCTTTTCTGGGCTTTTTTGCATGATGGACTTGATCTTCTACTTTATCCATCTTGGTCCCAGAAACTGGGAAAAAATATCATAAAAGGAAGACTGAGTTCTCTCAAAAAAAAAAAAGAAAATGCTTTCCCTGATACATTACCTCCCTTCCATCCCTACGCCATCTGTCTTAATTGCCACAATGCAGTCAGTGAGCATTTGCATGAGACTGAAACTGTCCCCTGTTGTTAAGAGGGTGGATTACCCATCATTCATGCAGAATGCAAATTTGTTATCAACTGTAAATTGAATGCCTTCAATTCACACAGAAAATATAACCATTTCTACTTTATGTGTTCTGTCTGCCACTTACGTGTATGCTGGTGATATGCAGAACTCCTATAAATTTTCTTCTTACAGTAGAAATGTTAGAGTTTACTCACGTAGAACCAGTCTTTCATCCATCTGTCATGAAGGATGCCTAATATACTTCCCCTGCTATTGCAAAATCAGTCCAGCTACTTTTTCCAGAGGTTTGACAGCCATGACCATGTTCTTGCAGACCAGTATGTGCAGATGAAGCAGCTACCCTGTCCAAAACTAACTAGTTTGGAAAGACTATCAAACTCTTTTAGAAGAAACACCGCAACAAACTACTTGGATGGCCACCACCACTTTTTATCTGTTGTCACCATTTTTTAACAATACAAAATTACTAGTAATTATAAAAAACATAAAGGTGACTTCAAGAAACAGAAACAGTTCAGGAGATACATGCTTGTAAAGATACTTGTCAAGGTTTTAAGTTGTTGGTGCTGTAAACAGGTTATTGTAGTATTGTAGTAATTAACATAGCTACTACACAGGCTAAAAAAAAAAAAATAAAAATAAAGGTTTACAGCACACCTTGGCATAAAGAAACCTTTTCAACTGATGCAGGAGGGGTCTGGCCGTAAGTCAATTTCAATGTCATTCAATTCTGCAGAGAAGAAAAAAAAATCACAAAAAGTTGTCTCAAAGAGCCTTTGTGCATTTTGCTACTGAATAACAGCTTCTGTTTTTCCTTAGGATTTCCAACACAAGCATATCCAGTAGAAGTTAAAATATACATCATGCTGATGTTTCTTGCTAGACAATCTTAGAAAAGGTCAAGACAGATTTGAAAAACTCAAAAAAATATCAATCTAATTAGAGTTGGATGAGGTTGCTTGTGACTTCACTTCTAAGAAATCTCTGCTTAAGTCCTTTGCATCTTCTTCATTTATTAAAAAGGAAAAGGAAGAAGAGAAATAATCCTATCTGTGGTTCTAAAGTAATTTGCAGAATTCAGCTTGGGACGACAAATCAGATATCAACATCCCCAGGGGTAAATGATGACTTTTATTGAATTGACTACGAAGGATAAAATATTTAATTTTGATTATCATGTGTTTTTGTTTTAACTGCTAATTATATTAGGTGACTGATGACTTCATCATGGACACGTTGTGTTTTTTTTCCCAAGGCAGCGGTCCTTTCCTACTATAAGAGTCATCATTATTGCTCACGTACATAGAATATCTGGTTAGTAGGTCATTATTTACTTGACTTTGAGAATTTTGAGGATATTCAGGGCTTCTTCCACTGCTATCACTGAGCACATGCCTCTAATTGTGAAGTTTTACTTTCATGAAAGAAGTACCAACAAATTCTTGTTAATTTTATTTCCATCATTAATTAATGTGTGCGGTGTTCTATCAAAAATATTAATTCTTTGATGCATTTCACCTAATTTTAAGTATCGTTAGGGTCTACAGATAAAGCTAAGCATGCTGCCCAAGGCTCCTTTTATAATTATTGTAGTGACGTTTCCAATTCAGCCTGGCTCTCAGTAGTTTTCTTCAGTGCTGAGGTGGCACATTGCTGAACTACTAGCCTATGTCATGCTGCAAAATGGACAGTGCTTGATTCTAGGTCTTGCTTGGAAGAGAGTTCAGTTGTACGTTGGATAAGATGGTGATACAGGTGGGTGTGGACATTGTGTCATTCTTGTGCCTTCCTTATTTTCATTATCCTCTTGAAATGATACAGAAAACATAGAATCATAGAATAGTTAGAGTTGGAAGGGACCTTAAAGATCATCAAGTTCCAACCCCCCTGCCATGGGCAGGAACACCTCCCACTAGAGCAGTTTGCTCAAAGCCCCATCCCTGGCCTTAATCACTTCTGAGAATGGGGCATCCCCATTCCTGGAAGTGATTAAGGCCAGGCTGGATGGGGCATCCACAACTTCTCTGGAAAACCTCACCAGTGCCTCACCGCCCTCAAGGTCTCAGTGTTTCTGAACCTAACTAGGTTTAGGGATGAGGAGGACCAAAACACTTGACCAAAGCTGGCCAACATAATTATTTTATACCGTGAACATCATATTCATTACAAATTAGAAAATTTGCTGCAAAGTTCTCTCTCCCTTGATGGCAGCAGTCCAGAGAACTTCTTGTCCCCTACTGGACCCCTGAGCCCTTTGTTTCCTTCTGAAGCCACAGTGCTCGCAGTGTGTGACGTTTGCTGTCCACTGATGGAAGTGCGTAGTTTCTGCTGATGGGATGGGCTGAGTATAATCCTTGTATACTTTATATTGGTATTGGGATCAGTATTGATTCTTTAGTGTTGGTATTGTTAATTATCTAGGCTTAGGCTATTACATCTGTTATTATTTCAACTCTAGGGTTTCCTCATTTTTTTCCCCAATTCTCTTTCCCAGCTTGTGGAGGGGTTATCAGGTGCTCGAAGAGTTGTCTAAACCACAATAAATTGTTGTGAGTTTCTCCAACCGTAACACCTCTGTACTTATAATCTTTGGTTTTAGGACAGGAACAATGACGATTTGTAGCTCTGGGGCTTTCTGATATATTGTTGGTTAATGTTAGCAAAGAAAGCTGAAGACCACAAACATTAAACATTGTCAATTACAGAGAGGTCTGACTGAGAAGTATTTGTTCCTGATATACTTGCTATAGGACACTGGTATCTCTTCACAACTCTGATGAATTTTGGCAGGAAATCCAAGGGTACTGAGTACAGGAGAGGAAAACTAATTCACTATTTGGAAGTTCAGCATCAAAGCTTATGTAAAAGTCCAATGATTACCATTATACTGGATACAAGCTAATATACCATCTGTATGCAGAAATTTGCTGCTTCTGCACCATTGCTTTTTCATTCAAACAGAGATAATGAGATTGTTTAATGATGATCTTCATGCCACAGAAACATTAATCTTCAGGTCACAAAAAAAAAAAAAAAGGAATAACGAAACAAAAGACAAAGAACGCACCCTCTTTTATCATTTATGGGAGAATGGACAATTTCCTGAAATATGAAAAAATGAGTATTTGAAGCATTAATGTGTCTATTAAATATATCACAGAGTGTATTTGCCATCTTATGAAAAGTTTACATTTAATACTTTTATTGAAAGACTCTTAAACTCTTTGTTTTGTAAACTACAAAACAATCTAACTTGAACGAGTCACCCATAAAGCAGACTGTGGGCATTTAATTTTAATTAAAAGGAGCATAGCTGAATTGGTCTAGCCTAGAGAGAACTGATCTCCTGAAAAGGAATTCACCAGGCTTGTAAGGATAGCTTCCTCGAGAGACACAATCAGAAATATGAAGTGTCTATTTACTTTGGGGTTTGAACATAACAACCTAAAATGTCTAATTCTTCTGACAGGGGCTGGTTTTAAGCAGTTTGGAACCTAAGAGGTACTAAAAAGCCTCTTTCTTTATATGGCATATAATTGAAATTCATAAACAGAAGTCCTAGAAATATGCTGGCTGAAATATATACATATATCTATGTGGATTTTTATTTAAAGGCCTTTAAATACACTATAATATCTATTGCTATGAATAAACAGTGATCATGCTAGTGAACTGAAAGAAGACACATTTTCACTTTCTTCCCCCCAACTTTTAGGTCAGATTCATCATGAATTAAATTTGCTTGGCGTTACTATGAGATACTTGGATGTTCAGTTCACAGAGGATACAACTCTCTACAACCATGACCAGTGCATTATAGTGCATCATGCATACCATGATGACTTAGCAAAAAATTAAAGAACAATTTGGTTGGACTCATCTGATCTTCCATCTGAACCTTGGGAAGACCCTTCTCTGAGCTACTCTCAACCTCTATTTTCTGGTCGTGTTCTCTTTTTCCATCTAAAAAAAAGCAACCCAGGAAATTCATTAAGACATCTGACAATTGCTTGGAAATCCAAAATATCACCTACCTACCAGGCAGCAGGTCTGCCATACGCATCCTAGAACCTGGAAATTCTGACCAATTTTTGACAGCGTGAGTAGATTAACAGCATGTTACGTATTGAGAATATACTACTTCTTGGAAGCACTGATTGATAAACCTAAGCTGCACAGTTGCCGTGTACCCACAGAGCACACTTGACAGCTGGGGAAGTATCAGGTATATCTTTGTGCATGTATGACACCCTAGTACACCACATACATGATAAATTCAGTGTGTTTGAAGAGAGTGGTTTGATGGCACAAGCGCAGACCAGCTGTGACGCACATGCACAGCACGTCTGGTGCTTCTAGGCATCAGGGAAGATGTTGCACACGAGTAACTCTGTACAATCATCTCAGTTTCTAGGAAATCCCAGACAGCCTATGTTCCTTCTCAGAAGGATTGTCTGTAAGGAAGTTTACATTGCCATGGTCTTTGTTTGACTCACCCAGCACAACCCTGACTTAAACATCCATTTCAAACTGGTAATTAGTGAATAGATTTCAGTGTCTGTCACATATCACTATTTATCATACATAACTTAGAAACCAACACAATGCAATCTTCATAGTCCCATCTTCTCATTTTACTCTTCAATCAGAGGAGTTCTGAAAATTAAGAGGAGCTGCTTTTTTTATTTTCTTTTTCCAATGTTTTATTTTGTACTACAAATAGTAGACAACTGATGTCTCTTGAAGTTTTCCTTCAAGTCTAGAATGATGGCAAAAATGAAGGGCGCCTACTGTTAACTGTAAGGTTAACTAATCTGCCTTGAATAAATATTGAAATAGTTGTTTCTTAGTAATAAATAATGTAATTCAGAATCTCTAACGCTAAAATAGTATTTACAGTAAGAAAGGCAATTTACCTACCTTAATACCACTTTACCTGTTTGCTTCTATAGTTAGTCAGACCTTACAGCAAGTGAAAATAAGGAAATAAATGTTTTATTTGAATTCCACACCCGTTTTATTATCTTTTTGTGTGTCTCAGCAGAGAAGTATTTTTATTTAGTGTTCATCTTTTATTTGTCCTAGATTAACCCAACAAATTTCAAAACAGTGCATTAAGAGCTGCCCTGACACTAAATATCTGACATGTTAATTTAGCTTTCTCAGTATGTGTCACATTCCAATTAAGAGGCAAATGGTAAACCCCCAAACTCAGCTACTTTTACTCAAATGAAATAACCTCACCCCTTTCCACCGTTCCCAGCTTATTAAGAACTATAGCACTTCAAAGTTATTAGTTGTTTCCTCCAGCATAAATCTGGAAAATCTTTTTCATATATTTTTGTAAAACTTCTTTTTTTTTGTTGATGATGCTGATTACAGAAGAAAATGTCCTAAAAATAATAGGACTATGTATTTTCTTTTGGAGAGATGAGAAAATAGAGTAAATGTACCCAGACATGTGAGGATTTTTCAAGAATAATGAATTTCTGGCATAAATTAACATATCATGTGGTTAAAGAAATTCAGAAATGGTGAAATTTTAATATTTTTTGTATATTTATGTATTCTTCCTAATTTCTTTAATGTACTGTCTACTTTGCATTTAAGTTTAACATGTTCTGTACAAATTTTCAGCATCCTTTATGCGTTTTACATACTCTCCATCTTCTTTCTTTACCTGCAACTTGATGTATAAGTGTCTCTTCTCCTGGCTCTTGCTTTGCTGTGAAGCTTTTACTTCTCCTGGAAGAGATATTATGGACTGGCTGAAAAGACAGTAATTTTCTATATACCCCAAAATATAAAGCCTCAAAAGGTGTTTGCAAACTCTGCTCCCCACTTAGTGAATGCAATTATAGAACATCTACTTTTTTCTTTTTATTTTTTTGTAACAACCACTGAAAGTAAATTATATACTTTCAGGTTTGACAATGGACTTTGCCCTAAGGTTTTGGGAACCATTGGCCTAGAAGCTGGCATTTCTGAGGTTCTAAAGAATACAGCACTTATGGAAAGAAAGTCAAGTTAAAAATAGACAATCCTTTGGGCAGCTCTCTGTTAGTCCCCAGGCAGGTTTTGTAATTGAGGAGTGAATTAAATTGGATTATCTCTGAATTTATCTTGACATGCAATGAAGATCAAGCAAAGGAAGTGGAGCACAGAGTCATAAAGTCATACTTTCAGTGAAAAGAGAATATCCCCATTTGGTATATATTATATCCTTATTGGCTTCCATTATTATATTACAGATGTTTGAAAACTCAGCATTGTATTGACCAGAGAAAAGGTCTTGGAAGTTTCAGTCATGTATGTTCTATTTATTTGGTTAAAAACAGCAATAATAAAAAATTTACATACTTGGTCACAGTTGATGAAATAAGTGTGAAAGCTTATTCACTGCCATGGTTTCCTCCATTTCTGAACACAGCAAGCAAGATATTCTAGGAGCCAACTTAAAGGCATCCCAAGTACTCAGCTGAGAATCTCACAGAAGCCTACTTTGGGTAATAATAAGGACTTTTTATTTAAGCTTTTGCTTGCATTTTATTTTTTTAGACATGTATGAATAGAATTTTTTTCTGTTTGCTGGCCAGGAATGATGGATGGCCACTTAGTCACAAGGCATTGCCACCCTTCTGTTCCCAGGACAGATGGTATACTAACCAGATTGAGTCACCCTGGCTACAAGTGTCATTCTAGTAACATATCACCAGTTAACATATTACAGACAGAAAGCATTTCCTCAAAGGGGCAAGAGGGAAAGTTTCATTTCTTAAATGCATTTAATCTCTCCTGGTTGCAACGAAGACAGCAACCAGATATTTTTTATCTAAGCTGGACAATGAAAATGATAGTCTACAGCTTCACAGCAGTAAGAAAGACTCAGCCAAGAAAAAAATTCTCCTTTCTTTTCTACATTCAATAGCAAAGTGTTTCTCTTTGAGCAATTAAACTGAATATTCAATGCAGAAACCAAAATAGAATAATCACTGCATAATTTGACTAGGAATCATGCCATGTGAGAAAAAGCTATTGTGATACCCCTGGAACTAAATGTGCTGGAAAATTCATTTTTCTTTTATGCAGGAACATTTTCTTGGGTCTACTGAGTTGATGAGTGCCCTCCTTTCTGATTTAAGTTATTAGGAGATGGAGCTGCTCAATCTCTCTCATGTGGTGCTTAGTTTTGTACGTTATGAAAGCTTTGAATAGAATGGATGTTCTTGTACTGCGTAGTGCAAATTCTCATCAACCAAATTTGGAGCCTCTTTAAAAACATCTTCAGTGTTGGAAGACTGGAGCCTGATGAGAAGAGCAGTTTTCATTCATCTGATTATGAATGGCTAAAAAACTACATATATAGTGCTGAAATGAGGAACTGCTTGAAGAGAACAGACTTATATAAGACATTAGATTTATTCCATTCTAAACAAAGCTATTTAACATTTTGCCTCCTGTTTATCTGTGACAAGCTGGACTCATATTCAAGAACTTAGATAACTTTTTTTAGCTACTCTGTACATAACTTCACTATTTCATGAGAATAAATTTTGTCTGATTCTTGATTACCTGAAGGTTGCTTCTGCATTGCACCATCTTGCTTGTGCTGGGACCTTTCTGTGAACCAGATGGTATGTTTAAATGTCACAGCAGAAAAATACCAGATGAGGTTTTGAAAATAAATGTTAAATTAATTCTGTGCCACGCCTGTACAAAAGGACTCCTCCTCACTCCATGTCAGGGCAGACAGAATAGTGCCAAAGTGTAATCATATATACTATGGTCGTGCCAAACCCAAGAAGGGAATGAAATATTACTGCGAAGTAGTTTGGAGAACTCAAAACTAGAATAACATGCAGTGAAAAGGAGGTCCTCTTCCCCTAAGAAATAAAATATCAAACCTAAGATCATATGACAAAGTAAGACCAAATCCTACCTATTTCAGTAATTCAGAGGTTATCAGTCATTCTTAGTTGGACAACTGTGAACTTCTAGTGAGAAGAAAAAGAGGAAGAAAAGAAGAAAAAGAAGAAGAAAAAGAAGATATTGAAAATATTTTTAATTGTTGTAGGCTTAACTTTTAATTTTTCTCTCTCCTATTTTCAAGTACCTTCAGTGTCTCATGAAACTTACCCACTTCACTTTTACTGGCAATGTGAATCATCATCACTTAGTTTTTCTGATTTTTTTTTTGTTATTCTGTGATGTCTGTTTCCACTCTTGCTGTTCCTGTGGATAGAAGAGGGAAAAAACACAGCAAAACAATGTACATGCTCACTGAACAATTTGCTAACCCAAAAATAAGTAGTTTCCAATTTGAGTTTCTTTACATTCAAAACAAAACAAAACCCTGCTTTTGTTAGTTTGTTTTTTTGTTTGTTTTTTTTTTTTCTCTTCAGAAAAAATGAATCCTGGTGCCCAATGTCTTTGAGAGACTTTAGCACAATGAACATCAACACCTTTTAAGTACTACATCTTTTAAAATATAACATACCAGAGAGTAAAATTGTTGCCCTGTAGAGGAAGGTTAGAAAACACACCCCATCCGCCTCCAAGAAACAGAGAACACTCCCAACAAAACTCCTCTGAACTGTCTATTAATGCCAAAACACAAGCTGATGAAATGACAACCTCAAAAGAAACCATTTTTCAAATAAGTATATTCTCAGTAGACTCCTCATTATCTGGGTATTCAAAGAGAGTCAAGACCAGCTCTTTATTTTTCTCATGGTAGTGATGTGACAAACGTGCAAAGATTATCAATCACTATGTACAATTTTATTATGTACTTTCTAATCTGCAGTGGGTTTGGGGGACTAGTACTTCTTGTAGCTAGCAGTGAGTCTTTCTCATAGCTTGCTGAAAGAACCATGCTATTGAACCACCTATTCCACTGGTTGGTATGGGTTTCATATTTAAGATGCATTCTTGTCTTTGGTTTCAAGTAGGAAATTTACAGTGAAGGTTGTGGTGAACTGGTGAATTGCTGAGTATTTCAGTTTCTGACACAGTGAAGTTGAGACAAAGTGAACAAATATCGTGTTCTGGAGTAGGTCCTGAAATTACTTTTTCTTTAGGGAATCTGATGATATCTGTGATCAAATGCATAATATACTCTGTTTAGAGACTGTTTTATCCATGGTAAAAAGAGAACTGAACACACCCTTCACAAGAAGAAGAAGAAATATCAATCACACTAAATTCAAGTTATTATAAGATAGAGTTTGTCTCGTGATGTCAAGTGGAGATACTTCAGCTGTTAAAGGGGGAAGTAACTCTTCATATATTTTGTTGCTGAGCATGGGAAGACCAGAGGCACCGACTCATTCTTGTGACATTACACTGCAGACAGTGACAATCATGAGTTCACCTAGCTTTAACATCAGCTATGTGTAACTATATTAGGTTGTGTACATATGTTAGGCTCAAAAATATCTTCTAATATAATTAAAAGACTTACCAGTTACTGAGTAATCTGAAGTGCTAGAACAGTCAATGACACTCATGTATTTTTGACATCTTTAGGTGGTCCTATCATTTTGTTTAATTGGTGGCAGAAGAGAGCCACTGTAAAAAGAGCCCTGTAACTGTGTCAGGGAGGGCTGATCTTTTATGTTGTTTTGCATAACTAGTAATAAAAGAGGGAGAGTAAGGGAGAGAGAGAATCAAAGTTGAAACATTCTCATGAACCTTCTTCAGGTGAGCTGTCCACAGTCTGTAATCTTTGTGTGGATCACTGTAATATAGTGCTAATGTCATTAATGAACATATCAAGTCCTTGTTTTTTAAAGGGATGCATTCCTAGCAACAGGCAATGACAACTTAAATAGGTTGTGGCCTTCAAAGCAAAACACATCTGCATGTCTCTTTCCAAAATTCCTAATGGAGTTGCACGACAGAAACACCTAAAATTCTTCCCAAGCAATGATTGTATATATATATAATGTATATTAAAAAAATAATAATTATTATTTTTAGAGTATTAAATTTCATCACACTTTTTGAAAATATACAATTAGAATTCATTATCCTTAATATTCCACTATCACTGAGGTTACTTTGCTGTTTATAACATAGCACTAATTGACATAGCTGGATTTTTTAATTAGAAATTAGAGAAACAAATATAAGGTAATTGAAATTCATCTTATAAAATTCCTTGTAGTAATGAAAAAATAGCGAGGAGTGGTTTTGTTTCATGTGAAAAATTAGTTGGTGAGCTTCAGATCAGCCAATAGTTTAGCAAAAGAATCAAAGGGAAGTCCAATGGCTTTAAAGTTCATATGTACTTACACTGATTTCCTTGAAAATTTGCTGTTCTTTACAAAAAGAAGCACATTCTGAATGTGCAAGCTGAAGTACTTTTTGCTTGATGGAAACTGGATATTTTCTGCTTCACTATAATAAGACTGTAGAAAAAAATACAGACCAATGATATTAGCAGTTTCCATAATTTCAGCAATTCCCTTATCAAGTTTCTGCTCAATATCAAATCCTTAGCTTGACAGTGGAAGAAATCAGAGAACATCAAGTATACTGCTAATAAAGAAACAATGTGACTGCTGGATGAAAATATTTTCCTAATGACAGTTTTTATAGTTAGTGTGCATAGTAGGCAATTACCTTGGGTAGTTCCAAATAGTGTTACATTGATGAAAATCCCAGATACCTTAAAGAAGTTTAGAGTAAATAAACCTGGGCAAGAGGAAAATGTAGGAGAATAAAAGAAAAAAACCATTACATTTCAAAATTGCTTTCTACTGAGTCTGATTTTGTAAGCTTAATACTGTAAAATCACAAGCTAAAAAGGTTGTGGAGAGAATTTAACAGCCCAGAAAAGGATGAAAGGAAATTAATAAATCCTTTCAAATTACTGTTTTGGGACCTAAGTTTACACTTTCATCTTCGGGAATGTATGGTTTAATAAGGCTCTTTACTAATAGACATGCTGTCTTGGCTTGGGGCAGAGCAGAGCCAACTTTCTGTTCAGTAGAAGAGGCTCTTGCTTACCTGCTGTGGCAATCAGTGTCAGCTGAGCTGGTTGTTTAGCCTATGGAGGCATCATACCTGTGGGGAGGAGCAGATGGGACAGGTGACTCAAAATTGACCCACAGGGTATTACATCCTATTTGTCATGCTCAGTATAAAAGCGGATGGATGAAAGCTTCTTTCTTCAATGACATGGTTCTTCAGTGGATCTCTTTCTACAGTGACTGACATCTGAGTAAGGCTCTGTTCTCCTGTCTTTGATCCTGTTCTGTGTGTTCTTGAAGCTAGATCTGGAATTCAGTTCCCATCCATTGCTAAGACTAGTCTGGAACTTCCCCAGTGCCTGCCACCGACGTCTCCTTGGGAACTTGACACTTTTTTTTTAATGTATATTTCTATATATTTTACCTATTTCATTACTTCCTTTTAATTTTTATTAATATTTCATTAAAGTAGTTTAGTTTTTCCTAAACTCATAAATCTCTTTATCTCTGTTCTTCCTTTTCTTGGAGCAAAAGGTGGGGGACAGCCTCTGCTGCTTCATCAGTGGACAATTTGCTCAGAAACATTAGTTAATAAGGATGGGTAATTTCCAGATAATAGGAATAGACTTGTGTAATAAATGAGCTGGGGATATAATAGTGCTGCAAATAATGGACTCTCTTTATACATAACTGACTTCATCCTCAAAGACCCCAGATCCCTAATTCATCCAAAATTAGCAAGAGAATTTAATAACACCTCAGATTACAAAATGCTTCAAAGAGAGATAAAAGTGAGTCAATAATATGTTTTGAAATTATTCTTACAGAAGATTAGTATCTCCAGACACAAATTAGCCAAACTCTGCTACTTAGAAAGCTTGTATATTTGTTTTCAGAATTGCTTTCTGATCTTTTATATAATGAAACATACTGAATTAAATCTCCTATGTAATAAAAATATTAAAAAATAAAGAAAAACCTTATTACTGAATTGTAAGAGGATCATTGATTCTCTATTTTTCAACTCATTTTGCAAATAGAAGTTTGGATCTACAGATAACTTCCTCCATAGTTATTAACTCTCTTTCAAATACTTTTTTTGAGGATATAAAGAGGGAGTGTATTTTCCATTAAAAATTGTTAACACTTGTTTACAATCCAAATTGTTTAAATTTCAGATTTGGATTGGTTTCAGTTTTTCCTGTTCTGAAGCACTGGTAAGAAACCATGAAACAGTCTCCTTTGCATAGATTAGGAAATAACTCATTAACTATTTTAGAAAGGTGAAGAATCCTGAAAAAATTTGTACACAAAGTCTGCCTACGTATAATGTCACCAGTGCAATAGAAATCAAACAACATGTGGGGTTTTAATTGTATGTGTTTCTGGTCCTTTCTCACTCAGTGTTTCATATCGTGAAAGGTTTCCTTAGTAGACTTTCCTTTAGAAACATATTCCGAGTGTTTTGTCTTAGTGTCTCTGTTATTTCTGCTACTTCCTTGTTGACTTTTCCAGCATTTCTGTCACGATTCCTTATAGATAGACAACTTTGTTAATACTCCACCTTAACTTTTATTGCATTTACCCTATAGGTAAACCGATCTGGACACACAGCTCAGATTTATGAGTGGCATGCAATGATGCAATAGATGATGTTCCGGGTTAGCAGGTCAAATTTCTGCCTTACCTTTTCATTGGTCTCCTTTAGATATAGTTATAATATAATTGTATTTACATTTGCCTTTTACATAAAAGCAAAGCCAGGAAAATTTCAGCCTTCTGATACCTGAAGGGGGGGCCTACAGGAAGGCTGGGGAGAGTTTGTTTACAAAGGCCTGCAGTGATAGGATGAGGGGCAATGGATTTAAGTTGGAGAAGAGCAGATTTAGATTGGATATTAGGACCAAGTTCTTTACTCTGAGGGTAGTGGAACAGTCTAACAGGCTGCCCAGGAAGGTGGTTGAGGCTCCTTCCTTGGAGATATTCAAGGTGAGGTTTGATGAGGCAACCTGGTCTAGTTGGGGTTTTCCCTGCAACTGCGAGGAGGTTGGACTAGATGACCTTTGGAGGTCCCTTCCAGCCTGGATGATTCTATAATGTTCCATCAGTGGATGTTTGTCTCACAGAAATTTAGAACCTTTTGCTGATTAATTTTGTTATTTTGTGGCAATATTTTTAATTTCATGGTGCGGCATATGCCCTTGGGATGTTTGTAACAGTGGTCTCCTTTCCCCTAGATATACAACTCATCATTTGACTGCAGGTCAAATTTTCATAACCTGCATCTGTATGAAATGATTATGCTTGTTGAATTAATCACATCTGCATTAGTTTGTGTTAATGAATTGCCAAATAATTGCATACGGGTTTTGGCTATGCAACTCTGTGATTCTAATGACATTCAGCTGTATATTTACTTACTGAAATCCAAACATGGTATGATAACAGGTACATGTCCGTTTTTCTCTCTATATTTTTTTTTAATTTATGTTGTTGGCATACAATCTGTTTGGCATTTTTATAATCCATTCATAGATGCTATTTAGTAATACTGTTTGAATTAATTCTGAAAAGTCATAAGCTTTAAGACATTTAATAGGAGGAACAAATACTGGATACATAACCCTGGAAAAGATATGCCATTTTATGTGGACAAAAGGGTACTTCATTAGAAGACAAGATGCTTCATTATATCTCCATGCCTCTTTATTTCTCTGACTAAAAGACTTAACCATCGCCATGCAGAAATTATCCTATTTGACAACTTATAGTACTAGAATCTACTATAAAAATATGAAATTTTGTAAAAAATAGCACTTGGGGAAACAGAAAGAAGTGAATTAGGATTTTAATTCTAGTCCATTAGTTGTCAAAGCACAGCCCCTAGGTGAGACTTATCACAGCAGATTTGAATCTCTACTCATTTAAATTATTAAAGAAAAGATGCATGACTAGAAGCACAAAAGGACAAAAAATGTGAAGTTACATACGTAGATGTAACGGCACTATTTTATTAACATTATTTTATTTTGACAGCAAAGTCAATGAAGTTCAACTACTGAAGACAATGGTCTGGAGCAAATGTGTATTTCACGGACTGTGGATGACAGTGCAAATGGGAACTCATCTTACTTAGGTATATTTCAGGAATGTGGTCCAAAGTTCCTGATAAAATAGTAAGCAGAATGTTCTCCATACATAATCTACAGGGTAGGAAAGGATGCCTTCCTGCTGATATTGCCCTCAGAAGAATGCATATTTTAGTATTCAACTACTTCTAGAAACTGTTTTACTTCTGAGGGAAAAGTAATCTGTATTATTTTATTCCCTAAATAGTTCCTCAGTCTATAATTTATTTGTTCCTTGTTAGTGTAACATTTGCTCTCATAGTTGTTACTACTTCTGCATTAATCTCTATGAAGGGATGAAATTAAAGGATACCTGATTTGGACAGCACTAGAAAATAATCTTGAGCATTCTTGAAAACTGAAGGCCCCCGCATTTTATTTTCTCCAGTAATGAAATGGAAATATGCATCATTTTTCTGTTCCAGTTACCCTAAAAATGAAGAAGAAGAATGCAAAATGGGAGTCTCACCTGTTTGGTTTTGTTTATGAGGTAATAGTCACAGAGAAGGGAATGAGGCCTAAATTTTAAATCAGATGCTTTCAGAACAGCTGGATTAACTGAGATTCCAGGGGCACTTCCAAGCCTGACAAAAATTCAATCAATATGAAGATTGAGTTGATAATCCTGGTTTTGGATGGGTCCTGTATCTTCTCAGAATATGGATAAATGATCTCTGACAAAAGAGAACTTTTAGGTTGTAAATCCCATGACATCTCAACGAAGTGATGTGCACTTGGTGAGGATTTTCCACAAGGTTTTGAAACCTTTGCCAGATTGACCGGTGATATTGCCAACCTAGTCACACTGATATCAAAAGGAATATACTCAGTATAATGCAATGTTTATATTCTCTTTGGGCAAAAGAAAGATTCGTAACAATATTTTCTTCTACATAACAGATTTTTTTACAAATGTCATTTAAAAGTAAGCCTATATGTGAGATAGAATGACTGGTTTGTATTCCGTCCTAAACATTCAAATGACATTTGTAAAAGAGTGTTGAAATATGAGGAAAAAACGGGTAAAATGTTGAAACATCACCTCCATATAATTTGTTGCAAAATTAAAGCTTTGTTAAATGGTCCAATGTTTTCAGATTTCAGATAGTTTTAGAAGCTGAAAACAACACATGTAGGGGTAAATTAAAAATTTAGATAGTTCGGGTTTAAAATATTTATATTTTATTAAAAATTATTGGAAAATGCAATAGAACAAGCTCCTGACAGAGTAGCACCTTCTTTGAGAAAGATGCTTTACAGAGCTCCTCATGTTAACTTTCACCATGTGTTACATCTTAAAAGTGTATACAGTAGTCAGGGCTTGGATAGCAAGTCCGAATAGCTTGAAACCAAGCAGATGTCATCATACTAAAAATAAAATTCACAGGGAAAAATAAACAACATTAATTTAAATTAATATCTGTTACCATTCCAAGTCATTTAGCTTTGTTATGACCTTGCACAGCCTTTATAGTCTCTCCTTTGCCTGAAAATTACAGACATTGAATATAATTCTATTTCTACACAAAGATTCTAGTACGCATTGGGGACAAAGAGGTCAACCTTTTAAATTTTGCTGCGTGTGTTTTGACTTGTTTTTTCTTCTAGAGGATGAGTTCAACACTATCTTAGCTGTGCATAAAATAAGTTTATGATTCTTTGAGGCTTATGTGCAAAGCTTTTTAGCTTCTATAGTCTTTATACACATTGTCTGCATAGAAAGTATATGACTGGCAGGTCATTACTTAGAGGGTCATTTCATAGCCTTTTAACTTCTTCTGTATCACTTCACTGTACTTTGGTTTATAAGCACAGAAAACTAATTTCATAAGCAGAAGAAGAATCTGTGAGAGGGAATGAATACAATTATGCAGTGTTAAAGAATCAGTCAGAAATATTCTGACCGGAGAGTAACAGGGAGACTAAGACAGTGAACTGTAAAAGTAGGAAAGAAGAAAACCACAAAGTAGTAAATCACAAATATAATACATAAATAATTAGTACTTCAGAGACAAGGAGAAAGGAGTGAAAAACATAGGCTTTTTTAGGGAAGAAGGAAATAAAATTGCAGGCGTTTGTCATCTCAGTCTTCTGATTCATTATAGTTCTCTATCAACAGTAGATGCATTTGAGCAACATGCTTCTAAGGTAAGGAGCAGAAAAGCTGAGATAACAGTGCAAATCTGCACCTGCTTCAGCTTTTTGGGAGAGTGCTCTATGGAATGCTTCATGAAGACATGCAGTGCTTTGGTTTGATTGGAGATGTCGACTTGGTTCTGGAGTCCATCTGGCCCACAGATTTTGTCCAACTTTACCTCAGTTGTGGTGGACTTTGCAGTCATATATCCTGGCAAGACACTGAGTTCCAATTTCATTTGCATTGCGTGTCAATTGGTGATCACTTGCACTACAGGTAGCGCAAATCTGAATTGTCTCCTGATGTTTCTTGGAGGTGACTGAAACCTGTAATATGTAGGTGCTCAGGTCATCAACCTTATGAGATGAGTTTGGACTTAAAGATGGGTTCACCTGAGGGAACTATAGATGTCTTTATAAGCTCATCTCCAAAATGCTCACAGATCCAGCGTGTCACAAACTGTTAGACTGCAAGAACTACAGCCAATGATATTGTCCTTTACTAGTGTGACATGAACCCAACTGAGATATCTTTTTATAAAATGTTAAAAGGTAACCTTCCTGTTGTGACACGACACAGAAATATACCATTCAAGAAACTGATTACCCATAACTTCTACTGCATATTTGGAGAGGGTGAAAAAAAAGGAACTAGGTTTGTAGAAATGATTCATATTCCTAGATAACAACTTTTTAAACAAAATAATGTGGCTAATTGTCTTCAGGAATTTAAATGCATTCTCTCTATCCTTGTCTCAATACTCTATTTTTAACAGCTACTTGTGACTTTTAATGTCCTTCATGAACACAAAAATGATATATTTGGAGGAGCATTGTTGTGGTTTGGGTACAACAAAACCACATCATAACTCACATTAGAATATTTTTAGGAAAGCTGCTTATTTATGAGCTTGTTTTATCCTCCTCTGTGCTGTTCAAATTGCTTTTACTTTTGAATCTTCTCTATTATAATTAGTAATCGCTTCCAACATTATAATATCCTGGCTGATGTGATCATTATGCACTCGCTAAATAAACTTTACACAGCAGCCTCCCATTGTAGCTGACACTTCCTCTAGCCAGCATAACATTCTATGCCCTTTTTCAGGCACCCATTAAAAAGATTTGTAGATGCATGGAGTTCATTTTAGTCATCATTTGCCCCAGAATTAAAAGAAATGGTGCTTAACAGCAAGGACTGAATGTACACGGGCAGGATTGATGCTGTTGCTAAAAGCACAGAAGCCAGATGCACCCTGCTTTGCTATAAGAAAGAGTACGTTTCATCATATATGATGCATCAGCATGCCTCGTTTATGAGGTCTGATTATACATCTCCAGGCATTAGAAGGTGATGACAGAATATGCAATGCAGTAGGGTTTGATTGCACAAAAGTGCAAGGAGGAATATCAAATTGTCCCCTCTTTTTCCAGCATTCAGAAACAGAGTTAAAGGGAATACTGTCATGGTTAAACCCCAGCTGTCAGCTAGGACCATGCAGCCACTTGTTCACTCCCCTAGATGGGCTGGGGGGAGAAGCAGAGGATTAAAACTAAATAAACCTTGTGGGTTGAGATAAAGGCAGTTTAATAGGTAGAGCAAAACCCATGCGCACAAGCATAGCAAAACTAGGAAATAATTCGCTACATCCCATCGACAGCAGGTGTTCAACCATCCACAGGAAAGCAGGGCTCCATCACCTGTAATGTTTACTTGGGAAGACAAAACACCATTACTCCCAGCATCATCCCTCTCCCCCTCCTTCCTTCTTCTCTCAGCTTCATATGCTGAGCATGATATCACATGTCATGGAGTATCACTTTGGTCAGTTGGGGTCAGCTGTCACAGCTGTGTCCCCTGTCAACCTCTTGTGCACCCCCAACCTGCTCGCTGACAGGGCAGTGTAAGGAGCAGAAAAAGCCTTCACCATTTACCAACAACCAAAACCACCAGTGCACTATTGACATTATTTCCCACCCCAAATCCAAAACGCTGCACCACGCCAGTTAGAAACTTAACTCTGTCCCAGATGAAACCATGACAATACTTTTGAACTGGTTTTAATCCAAAAAGACTGATACATTTTATAGAAACAGGGATCGTTCCACTTACCAGTATGTGAACGCAGAATCCTTTTTATGGCAATGCCTTTTTTATGGTACCAGGATGCTTCAAATATGTGAAACACAGGAGGCTTTGAAAGCTGGAAGGTAGTACTGACTTTGATAATGACCCAGGACACCTGCTCTAACCCCTCAAGTCCCCCACTCTTATAGTCCTACAGGTAGAGGTATTGAATCTTTTTCCATAAAGCCAGTAGCTTGAAATTAAGTCCTTGTGTCTCTTCAAGAGGGAGTGTCGTTCCAGCACTTGTGCTTCTTAAAATCATGTAACAACATTAATTTGCCTGTGATTCAGATTAAGTGTATTTACCATGACTGTTTCTTAGACTAGGTATGATTTCCCTGGATAAAATCAGGCTAACTGGAATATGAATAGTGTCTGGTTTTGTTTGTGAAATCCAAAGGGAAACAAGTCAATTGGACGGCATCTTGAAATGACTTTTAAATATTGTCGCACTGATTACCTTGAAGGAGAAATGTCATCTTCAATGACTTCACAGAAAAGATCAAATAGTGAGCAGCAAGGTCCTTCTTCATGCATGGATCATTATGTTTTAATTCTTAAAGTTGTATTAGATCTTGTTAAAACCCAGACATTTTGGACAGCTTGAGACTACTACTGGTTTTAATGAGAAATTTGTGACTAAAACCATAAGGTACTGGTGCTAAAATACTCTATCCCAATTTTTGCCATGCTTTTGGGGCAGGGAGGGGTGGGGATGGAGCAAAATTTGGTTGTAACTCAGGTAACAAAGTTGTAACGAAGGAGGAAGAGCATCTGAAAAGGATTCATTCCTTTATATTGTATGAAACTATGGCCTACTAGTGTGAGAAACATATGTACGCCTATAGTAAACTGCAGATTACACTAGATTAACAGTGTAGATGGTGTTCTGAATTGATATATTTTATAAGAACTCAAGACTGTTTTCTCATAACACAGCATAGCTTAGGGTCTCTGTTAACAATAATGGCAATATATTTTATAATGTGAAAACCACTCTAGTTACTCATTAAAAATTACAGCAATAAAAGCCTGAAGCGACAAGGCGATTCTATAAGGTTCACAACTGACTGGTTTTGAAGCAAGGAATCTTCCTTAGGTTATTTTTGTAATATTTTACACTAGGGGTGGGGAGACGGGAGACTATTTACCAGGAGTAGGATGACCTAAAATTAAAGACAGTTTCACCAATAGATGTGAATCAACCAGAAACTCTGGCTGCTACTTTGCACCTTTTTAGCATTGTTCTAGCAGTACTACTGGCTTGGTGAAGGCTCAAGCGCATGACTTCTGGGATACTCGTCCTTCCCCCACCACCATTTTTTAAACATCAGCTTCACTAAGAAATTTAACATTTCTCTGTCTTAGAACGTACAGTTCCAAGGTGAGTGTCATTTATTCCTTTGTCTCTTGAAAGCATTTGAGGTTTAATTTATTGGTGTATACATTATGAAATATTTAGAAGTGTTATGTAAATGCGAAACACTGTAATGATCAGTAATCTAGTGCTGTTGATAGCCTACTTATCTTGCCTAGTTTTAGGAAAGACTTCAAAAATCATGCTTCTAGCAATATTCTTTAGGGTATGGTTTTGTTCTTACTGCTTTACATGAACCATTTACACAACACCACTTTTTTTTGGAGGTGGCAGGAATAAATGGTTAACTGATTTAATCAGTGTTGCAAATAGGAGTTCTATATTAATATGAAATTCTGTGATTGGGGCAGAATGGAATAATAAAATAAATATCAGAAACTGGGCCAAAAGTAATTGAAAAAACTGTAACGATATAATTGTATAAATTTGTAAATTTAACGCCTGATTAACTATAAGTATAGTATACGATTATTCTATCAGTAATACAATTCTAACATAGCTGGACATAATTATTAGCAAAACAGAAGTAGTTAAAAATCTCAGGCAAAAAAGAAACCACTAATATTCAGTGATCGTAGCAAGAAAACTAGGTTTTACCAATGTGTGGATCCCTAATGAAAGTTTTCTGAGAAGAACATTTGTGCTTTGAATAATTAAAGCATGCATCATAACTTAAATTACAGTGCTACTGATTAAATTAAATCAAGCTTCTCCCATGTTGCAGTGTATCTAAAGATAATTACTATCCTTTCCTAAAGCAGTTTGTCAATTTGAACAGAGTAATTTGGCAAAGGATGTTGCACCTGGGGCTGCTGTCATGTCTTCTAAGGTTTAGGGCATTTACTGTTTATGAGAAGTGGAATGCTGCAGGTAGCCATTGACAAAACAAACTGATGCCTTGTCTGTGTAGACAATATTTTCAGTCACCCATCACTGAACCTGTTGATTTTGAGGCTTTTTCCAAGAAAAATAGAACCTGTTAGATACAAAGATATCCCAGTTTGCCCATCAAACGCAGTATGCGTTTCATAACTGCAGAGCAGTAACAAAACCAGATTATGATTCTTTATTATCTTTTAACACAAACTGTAGTTTTTAACTGAAAAGAAAACAAATCCTGAAGTTGTTTTGTCAGTGAAATTAGATTGTTTCTGGTATTAGGGAGCTATAACTTAAAGAAAATTACCCATTAAGACTAGAGAGCAAGAACTGAAAGGAAACTAAAGCCTCAAATCAGCCTGTTAAAGAGAAGCACCACTGTAGGCCTGATCATCTGTATGATATGAATTTTAAATGTACAAGTTGTCTGCAAGACAAACAGCAGAACCTCATGAAAACCGTGGAACCTGTAGCATATTCTCATTCATCTCACAGGTGCCTGTGGAATGTGGAAGAGTTACATAGGGATGCTCTGGGTTTAGAGGCCTGCAGAATACCCTGTAGTGAACAGGATGTTTACCTACAAGATGGGATACCAATGTTTACACCCATTCTCTTAATGATTTAGGTAAGGGATTTGAAGAAAAGCCTCTGAATAATGCACACATCTAATCACTGGGGTGATGCAATACACTTAGATCCCTTTCAACCCCTACAGGCAGAGCTGTTCGCATAAAATGCTTCTTTTGTCCTTTCTCAATCCCTTTTCTAATGGATCCAGTTAAAGTTCAGCTACATGTTTAAAATGAAACATTCTCATCAGGATAGAATAAGACCTTGTCTTTTTGATGTCCAGTGCTTTATCACAATGTGATAGCAACACATTGTCCAGAGAGGTGAGAAGTGAGTGAGAATTTACTCTAGCAGGTGTAAACCAGTGCAATACCAAAACCTGAAAGCATGCTGTCATCCTTGGCGTAGTGCACGATGGCAGAATATCCATCAGGTTTCTGAACTGAGTCCTCCCTGGTTTCTTTTCTAAGAAGAGAGGGAAGGACAACTGTCAGCAGAATTTTACCTAAGTTTGCAAGAAATGTGAAATAACAACCCTAATAATAAAATTTCCTTATTTTTTTTCTACTGCTACTCAAAACCAATACATGTTCCTATCACCTTTAAGACTTCTGTATATACAACCAACTTAAGCTTTCCAGAACCTTTCTGAAGTACTACAGTGCTAATATTTTCAGATTACTATTGATTTATATGTAACATAGATTTGTTTACATTAACCCTCAGAACTGTTATAGCAGATGCAGGAATAGAAATTAAACTTCCAGTTCTGTGTCTACATGACCATTTTCCCTGCTCTTAACATACACAGAAATTAAACACATTTTGAACTGTCCAGCTACTGAACTAGGAGTATTGGTATAGATTATATCATAAATTCTTGTATATCATGCCTTTTTATGGTTAGTGATGAGTGTTATTTGTAGGCTATTTTCATTAAGTAATGGCAATTGAGCCTTATCCAACAATGATGAACATGAGCATATTGCATATCAGGATGCAGTGGCAGAGAAGCAGTGGCAAGACATCTGAAAATGAAGTAAAATGTTGTTTTTTCATAGATCCAAGAGTAGGTATCCCTATTATTAAAGTAGAACATTCCATATAATTTGGTGGTCTTTTACGCCTCTTTGCATCATGAATAGGATTTTTACGAGAAAAGACTAGCTCATTTTAGGAGATCTCTTTAAAGGACTAATCTGCATTGTGATTGAATGACATTGATTTTTTCTGATAGCTTTGAAACACGTTAAATATGTTGCCCATCGCCTTTAGTGCCCTAACATTTGTAGCAAAATCACAGAGCAGCTGAGAAGAGGCCTCTGGAGATTGTCTTGTCCAAGCCCCTGCTCAAAGCAGGGTCAGCTACAGCAGACTGCTTGGAATCATGTCCTTTTAGGTTTTGAGTGTCTCCAAACACGGAGATTTCACAACCAATTTAGGCAACTTGTTTTAGTGTTCAATCATCTTTCCACCCAGAGGAGGAAGTCTGTGGGGAGATCACATCACTGCTTTTTCTTTTCTCTTTCTCCCTCCTTTTGCTTTTGTTTACATGTAGGGAGGGGTGGAGGTGTGTGTGATAATTTTTCTTTTTTTTTTTTTTTTTTTCCCAACAAAAATACCTTTCATCTGTTACTGTACTGCTACAGGTCTCTACAAATGAAAGTTGGGCTCAAAATCTTTTATAATTTTTCTTTTTTTTTATCCTATCACATGAGAATTTGTTCTTGGACTAAGAACAGGGCTAGAAGTCCAGAGTCTGAGCTGCATTTGCACGTGTGCCACTGATTGCAAGTGTGACAGTGAGTAATAAGAAAGAAGTCAGTTTTACCTTGACCATTTCATTAGGAATTGATAAGAATGGCTGGTGAAACCTGGAACTTATTATATGTGAGGCAGCCATGATCACGGTGAAAACTTCTGGCTTATACTATATTATTTTATGGTTTTTACTACTTTGGAAAAGTGCTTTGGGATCTCTGTATTTAACTAAGTGATTAATATTGTTTGTAATAGAAAATGTGATACTGAAATTCAGCGGTCTCACCTAATGTCAGTATTTGACATACTCGCAGCTCTGCTAACTTCTGTGTTCCTTGGAACTGCTTGCAGTAATGAATTTTCCAGATTTTTGACTGGTATCTTATGATCATCTAGATGGAAATAAAAATAACAGCCAGAAGGGACTGATGAGCTATGTTGGGGGATGGCTGCTGTGCATCTTTACCGCTGTTTTTCTTGCAAGGCACTGTGATGTTGCTGAGTGCAGAATGCCTCCTGAACTGCATTGTACCACGGAATTTCCAGAGCTTAAATTAATCAAAATCAAGCAGACGTTCAGAAGATTTTTAAGGGATCACCATGAGTGTAAACATGACAAGAGTAGTTAGCAGTCTTCTCCTATGTTCCATTATCTGAGTGTGATTAACATTCCAGCGGCAGTGGATAACCAAAAAAAAAGGTTGCAGAAAAACTTCCTATTCACTCTTTTTAGATCCTGAGATAAAGACACAGGATACACCTATGTTCTTTTTAGCTAGGCACATGCGCTACGCAGTTGTGGAAGAGTATGCTAATCTGATTAAAAACTGCGGATTACAAAAATGTTGATCAGTGTTGGGTAGAAAAGTAAGCTGCTATCACTAATCCCAATTCCCAGAAAACAGAAAATGATATTTAAAACCTGTGAAGGACAGCATTTTTCATCTGAAATTGTGCACATTAATTAGATAATTGTATGTGCTAATGGCTAATTGTCATTAGCAAATTCAATTACCCTATCAGCATATATAATCGTTGTAATTATACTCTCAAATCAAGTACGTGCTTGCTAAGTTGTTTAAATTTTTTATCTGACAAGGCCAATGATATACCTAAGGTATCACCTTCCTTGTATTGCAGGTCTCAACTTGTACTTTGCAATAATTATGTATAACCAAGCTTTACTCTCTATCTCAGAAGATATTGTCTGCTACCAGCCTTTTCTTCTAATTTCTTCAGACTGCTTATTGCTCAGTACTCAAATAAAACTTTTTTTCTGACCTTATCATTTGGCCACATCCTTATCACAGTGTCATTTAATCTAAAAAGAAAATTAAAGTGAGCTAAACAAGAAGACAAAATTATAGAATACGACTATGAATTCCAACACATTCTCAGAAGGAGACTCGATAATGTCACACACACAGAGACACGGTTCATTGCAACACAAAGTATGGATGTTCATTTTGGCTGCTTATAAACGTGTGAATGTCATCACTGGCCTGGCATTCCAGCATATCGTGCTATTTCCAATTGATTTTTGGCTGTCAAGATGCACAGTGGAAGCTTTCCGTAAACTCACATTATGGTTAGCATGATGAAAATATATAAATCATATCTTTCTTTTTTTTTTTTCCTATTTTAGAAAATGGTGGTTTGGCTTCACTGCCCCTTTTGTCTCCACCATACATTTTCCATCTTTATAATAGTTACTGTTTCTCAGTGTGGAGCCAAAGAATTTCTTCCCATTCTTTCTAGTTCATTTAGCTTCGTATCTTGCTGAAAGCTATAGGTATTCTGAGTATGTTGGAAATAGAGAGTGTACATACTCCTGAATATGAGAGAATTGATGCTAGTGGCTAAATTAATGCCACAATCTACTTCTTCAGGCAAAAATTATTTCTGAATCCTTTTGTTCCTGACAGTGTATGAGGCAGGGGAGTGGAGGAGTGGAGCGTTCAGTCGTGATGTCTTTATACAGCCAAAGTTCAGCCTTGTAATTTTTTGGAATGCAATGTATTCTGTGAAATATCTTAGTTCCTGTCTTAAAAACAATAATGAAGATTTAATACGTACTCGTCTATCTATCGAGGAGAAAATGTTGTTTTCTGTTCAAATGAAATATGTCTTTCTGGTGAAAAGTTTCATTGTGGTAAAATAGCAGAACTGTTGTCTTCAGTCTTCTTCCCACGAATGCTGACAATCTTTTAAATATTCTGGATTCAGGCCAGAAGTAGTTTGAATTTCTTGTAAGAAACCTGTGTGGAGCACAGAAAGTGAGTTCATATAAGCAGATGGTTTGTTTATAGCACGCATTGCTTAGACAACATATTCAATTCTATAATTCTTGATGGTTTTGAAATTAATAAAGTCAAGATGTAAGGATATTTACATATTGCAGTTCAGCAAAATACTTAAGTAAAAAGAGTCTAAATTACTATATGTGTAAATGAGACAGAGCTGTGATCAACTATATAATTTTGAAGTTGGCTGGGAGGCACTAGCTATGTGCCATACAAGGTCTTGTTCTATGAACCATAGATTGAATATGTGTCAGATACCAATCGGAACAGATGTCTGTAAGATTTTTTGAAATGTGTGTAGTACTACAAGTAAATGTTCCTGTTAAATCAATCACAAGTTGATTAAAAGCTTTTATTACAGAAGTTTGAAAAGTACTGTGTTGAACATAAGGACACAATATAAGTAAACTTTTATTAAAAGGTACATGAATAGCAGAAAGGAACAGACGTATCTTAAATTGAAGAAGTCTTCTTGAAATTTTGGTGAACTATATGTGTGAAAGTAGACAAATCATGAAAATCTTGTTCTCCACATCTAGTTCAAAACTGTAACTAAAAATGCAAGAACGTAAGAAAATACAGATTTTTTTCTGTAATTTAACTCAAGTACTTGGCTTTCTCTACACTATGCCCCCATTGTATCCTTAAGGCACCACAGGTATGACTTTGTGAAAGCTGTTCTGCAGATGAAAAGGCTCTCAAGACAACACAGAATAGAGCTGAAAAGAATGCTCTGTCTCTCAGATCATGTTCCAAAAAGAGTTAGTACCTATTTTAGGCTGGAGGTAGAAGGGGAGCTGGATGAGTTTAGAGAAGTGTTCGTTGACCTACAGTCCAATAGAATAGAAAAGAAATAAAAATTTTATCTTTTGTAGTGAAAACAGGAAAGAGTTAGATACGGAAAAGCAGAACATTATGAACAGTCTCTAAGGAAAGATGTTTTGGTCAAGATTATCTACGTTCTTGCTTAACTGAGGTATGGATAGTTTTAGATCAAATGTCCTTCTAGAGTAGTATTTTTTATTATTATTTTTTTATTTTTGGTCAGTGTTTGATGGATATCTGGAGAAAATCCTGGAGAATACACACATGTAGTGATATTTCCTCTGAATATTCTTTCAGCAAGCGATGCATATTCTAAATCCTTTTCAAAGATATTTTTTCTTCAACCCAAATTTGGTTGTTCTTGACTTCCAGATACCTCATAGGAAAACACAGGCAAGTTATGACAGCACAGGGAATTCTAGGATTCATATGTGTATTGGGATCAGAGTTGAAGGGAAAACAATGAAGCAGCATGACTAGAGCTTGAAGAATGGGAACAACCACAAAGCAAATAATAATTTAAAGAAATAAATTTCATATAATAAAATTAGCACATCTGAGAAAAATATTTATATAATGAGATGGATAGTTAAGTTGCAATCAAGTTAAGACAAACACCAGTGAATCCGTCTGATTAAGAGAAAATGTAGAGACTTTTTTGTAATAAAGAATGGTTCAGAGAATATAACGTTAAATCCGGTACACAACAACCACTAGAAAGAAAATTAACTGTCCCCCAGCTGAAAGCAAGGCAATTATATAAATTGGTATAAATTTATTTTTTACTGCTGGTGTATTTGACAGAGAAGAAAATGTGTGGAGCTGCACATTTAGTGTGTTCTCCCACAAGCTCTCTGTAATAGTCTCTAACTCACTGGTGCTGAGCAGCCAATGCTAAGGCTTAGGCTCTGGATCAGTCAGATGTTGCAGCGCTGCTGGGTCTGGGTAGTTTCTGAAGAACACAAGAATCTTCTAAAGCAACAAGGAAAACAGAAGATTGCTGATATCTATTGTCATCAGTGAATGAGAAATCTCCAAGATATACTGACAGTTTAGCTGAATTTGTGTGATGCTGTTGTTACTATTAGTATCAGTGTTAGCATGTATTAACATTAGCATAGATGTAGCTACAAGATCATGAAAGCAAGTGAAAAACTTACTGCCCATACTATTTTTTTAACTAAGCTATTGAGCCTGAAGAGATGATGAATCCACTTCTGTCATTCTCCCTGCTTGTTTGACTTACAGTTTAATTGCATCTGATATCTGTGGTGCATGGCTTCATTGCATAAGGACTGGTGGCTACAGGGACAAGTTCAGTGCCTTTAACACAGGAGTCTGACTTCAAGGGAAGAATAAGCAGCAGGAGCAGATGAAGTGCTAAGCAGTCAACTGCTAAGACCATTTCCGTGCAACAATTTTAAGCCATAATAAAAAGGAGCGGAGTGAATAAAACCAGAAAAATAGTAGAAGAGGTCCTGCCAATTAGAAAGAGCTTCAAAGATTTCTGTGAGACAAGACTGCCTTCCTTCTCCCAAAAAGATAGCAAATAATCCTTATCAAGAATAAGTTCCTCTCCACAGCAGTGGTACACATTGCTTTGATAGATTCAGGGGAGCAATGCTTTGAAGAATTTAGAGTTCAAAAGTTCAAAAGAATACACCTATAATATAATGTATGGGATTTTTATAATGTTGAATAAGCTTGACTTTGAGGTTCACTGCTTCTTTTTGCCATCAAACATTTTTCAGTCTATAGAAAACAATATTTAATAGTGTAAATAATAATAATAAGAAAACAACAACAACAACAAAACCAAAACCAACAACAACAGAAAAAAAAAGTAAAATTGGAAGCAGCATGTTTACCTTTGGGATCCTAGGCTGTAAGGCAGAACTTTGGGGTTGGGCTTGGACTCTGCCATTTTATTACTCAAAGATTTATTGTGTATATGAGGTAAATTGTTTCATGTTTCCAAGCCTGAAGATTTCTTTATAAGGTGAACAATATTTACTTTGAAATGTATTTCTAATAGTTACTATTAGTATTTCCCAAAAAACATTTTTTAAGAACTGCAATGCAGTGGTCTACTAGTTTTGCTATATAATTTTAATAGGAACTAGAATATGGTGTCTACTTACCAATACTACCAGTATGTGGTACTGGTAGTACTGGGTAAAATTCATCCTATTTTTTCTTGGTTAGGAACAATTTCTGAAAAATGAAAAATAAAAAGACAATTTTCAAGTGATCAAATGATTTTGTGGTTTCTGAAAAAATAATATGATGACAAACATCATATTTTAGGAATTAGCAATGTAGGGGTCTATACAGAAGGAAATCACAACAGGTGAACTTTGAAACCTCTTTTTTTGGGTATACTTAAACCTACTATTTTGCTGCAGAATTTTTTTTCTTTTTTTTTTTTGTCTTTTTTTGTTTTTCTTCTTGTTGGCATAATATGGAGTGGACAGTGTGAGGCAGAAACATCAACACTGGTCTTTCCCACTCTTATAATGTACTAGAGAACTCCACCATATTCCACCTTGTTCTGCTGAAAGCAATTTTGGTAACCAAGAATCATGCGCCAGGGACAAAGAACAGCAAACTCACAACATCAGTCCTGTGATTATAAGGACATTGCTCTGGGCTCCACCTCTCTTGAAACAAAATAGTCAAATAAAAAGCCAGCAGTTATTTTGACAATTCATTATAGAGAGGCTTGCAAATAAATATGAGCAATGCTGCAGATTTTCCAAAGGCCAGAAGCATATTCTTATGTGGAAGCACACTAGTGGAGACATGAGATTAATTTCCTTTGAGCATCCTCCTTTCCCTTGAGGAAATAAAACAATGTGATTGATATTGATTCAAAACTATGTTCTCTTTCAAATAACATTTTAAAGTTAGAACTACAAAGGCATGTGTAATTAATTAGCAGAATAAAATGAAACTTTGAATGGAAGACCTTCATGCAGCTGGGAAGAAACAGAAAACGCATTTTTCATATAGAACAATGTGTTATGTAAAGGGCTTGGTTTAATGAACAGACCCAAGCAAGTGATTCACAGCATATAATTTATTTGACAAGTTCATTTTCTTTCCCTTCTCATGGCAAACCAAAACAGAGGCATATTTTTCGTTTTGAAAAAGTAATAATTTATTTTTTATTATTCTATTTTTTACTATACAAGGTGATCACAAGTTTTCAGGGGCTGCAAAAACTGCATTTGGCATCCCGATATTTCTGTACTGTTAAATTATGATTGCATCTTATAAATTGCATCATATTCCTTCTGTTTCCTGACCTTTCTAACAGAGCTCTGGGATGTCTGTAGTCCTGTGTTTTGAGCAACGTCCCGTGTGGACTTAATATAGTCAATCTGGGTGCAACAGCTCCCAGGTGCAAGTATTTAACACTTGATGTGTGAGAGCACAACGTAAAACTTAAAGTGTGTGTTTTGGGCCTTATCCAATGGAAATCAACAAAACCCTTTTTCCATTGACTTCTGCGGTAGTGGATCACTGTTCCCGTGAGCATCTTGATGAGTGAAAACTCAAATCCATGAATGTGCATGGGTCACGAAGAGACTGTCTGAAGATACTTCACAGAATTTTTCTTAGCAGGCAGGTTGATTAATTGCCTAGAATGACTTAAAGTTTCAGTTGGTTAAGACTTTCTGCTTGAGCCCTTCTTAAGAACTTTGATGGATGTTATTCTATGCCATCACTGTTTCATTGCGCTTCAGAAGTGGCAGTAACTATGAAATAAGAATAATCTTCTTCAGCTTGTGACCAGGACAGTCCCAATTTCAGGGAGTTTTTCAGTTTCTTTTATCATCCTTGTCATGGCTTAACCCCAGCAGGCAGCTAGGAGCATGCAGCTGCTCATGCAGTTCTCGCCTTTCCCCGCAGAAGTGTAGGGATAAGAGGAAGAAAAAGAAGGGACAGAGAAAGAAAAATAAACCTTGTGGGAATCATAACAGATAATGAAAATAGCAATCAAAATAACAATAACACCAATCACTCTCACAACAAGGTGAATTCTTACCTTCCCAAGCAGTGATCGTGGATTCCTTCCCCCCAGCAAATCCCCAATTGTATACTGAGCATGACGTCTATGGTACAGAATATTCTACTGTCCTTTCTGTTGTTCTGTCTATGCTCCTTCTCAGCTTGTATGGAAAGATGGCCACAACTAAAACAATATGCATTATTGAAATTCTTTTTCAAAATTTTTGCTGCAAATTAGGTTAGTCTCTTCATTGTCAACAAAGATTTCAGATTGAGAAATCAATCTGAATGCTACCTGGGAAATATTACAGATGCTCTCGTCTTGATCCTTGAGTGCTAGCAGGCCCTGCTACAACATTACAAGAGGTTGAACTTCTTTCTCCAGCAGAAGAAACACCTTGGTCCCAGCATAACCTCACACCCTCATTTTTGTTCCCTGTGGATCCAAAACTCACATTTTCCTACACTGCTAAGAAGCTTATCTTGTACATCTGTCTGGATGTGTAGTCAACTACGAACTTTTTTCACTAGATACAGTTCAAACTGCTGCTTGCTGCAATTCAGTAATAAGGGTTGTTATATCCTTCCACTAAAAAAAAAAAAAAAAAAAAAGACTACAAATCTACAGAAGAGAAAAAAAAAAGCAAACATTTTTCTTCAGCCAAAATAATATAAAGATCCCATCCCGTTTTAATCATAGTTTTCTAAACAGTCCTTCACTCCCTACTTTGCAGAAGTTGTACTTCCAAATATCTCCATTAATTATTGTAAGCATAAGGGATATTTATTATTAATTAATCTGTGGTGTGCACAGTTATAAGACTTCACATTCTTTAAGAGAAATAATGATTCTTTAAACTGATCTATGCTAGACGTGTACTGCAGTAAAGGCTAAATGGAATTTAGCAAGGCAGCATTTCAGTAGCTTCCATTGATATAGAATTGTCCTGAAAACTTTTAAATCAAGTTACTTTAGTGTTAAGTAGTTTTAAGAAAGAAATTTGCTTGCTAGTTACAACAGGGAATTGTAAGTCAACAGTATTCCTAGATTTCATTCTCAGTGGCAAGTGCTCTGTTTGCAGCCTAATTTCACCTTCATGTCTCAGGTGTTGCCAGTGTGTGAAATCAGTATAATAAAAACTTGCTTAAATCTCAAGTGTATCATGAGAATTAATGTTTGTAAAAGAGCTTTTCTCCATTGGCTGATCAGCATATGTTTATCCACTCAGTAGCAAACACATGGGTAATGAAAGTGGAGCACTGCTGAGCTCCTGAGGGGATCCTGTCCTGGGGCCAGACAGAGCAGGAACCTTACCACAGGTGTCCACATGTACAGCAGATCAGGCCCTTGGGGCAGGAGAGTCCCAGTGACAGCTCAGAGGAAAACGTTCTCCATCGTTACTAAAAAATCATGATGAAAGGCAGTATAAACTGAAAGACTTTTTTATGGTATTTCTTTTGCTTCAGATATGGAAAACGCCAAGTACAATTTATTTCCATCAAGCTGTCAAGAATTTATGCCATAGTATTTGACCACAAGAACTATATGCAGAAATCCTGAGGAGATGTATCTCTTTTTAAAACGCTGCTAGCAACTTTCTCATTTCAAATAGCTGACAGGGTGCTTAACAATCATTTGGTTTTATCCCCTTACAAATTTTATCTATTTATACATGCTACCACTTCTAGTCTCGGATGCCAAAAGAACCAGCTTGATTGATAAGGCATAAGATTTAAAATAGACAGATTGAATATTATTTGGTTTCTCTTCATGTGACTTCCTTCGCAAGGGAAGCTTTAACTAAAAACAGGTCAAGCATCATTATGTTCTAATTTGAATGGCTGATCACACTCCTTCTTTGTAAAGCTTTATTTTAGCAATCTCCTTCTTCCTTTCCAAAGTTATTGTGCCATACTGTTGAAGCACCTGCCATGTTGATTTCATTTCAGTGTTGGGTGAAAATAGTTCTTGTTCTGTGAAATGATTCATACGTGCATACAGTTTGTCAAGCACAAAAAAGTTTCTTAAAAATGAAAGGTTTTATATAACCGTAATCTCTCATTGCAATGAAATGTAACTCTCCCAAGCAGAAAATGAATCTATCTTTCTCTTTTTTCTTGATATTTTTCTCAGAGTTCACATTGCTGGCACAACTGTACTTAAAGATAAGCAACCCATACACTGAGTCCAAATTCTTATCCGAAATCAAGTAATGAGATCTTTTCATAATATATGCAGCAAATAAACGTATGTCAGAACAAATGCCTGGGATGACTTCAGGGCTAATAATTCTGCTTGTATTTGTATGAATTCCTCCATATAAAACAAACAAACAAAAATTTACAACATCTGTTCCAAGGAAAGTATTTATTTTCTTTTTTGTTTCTCCTTTGTCCTTCAGTATTATTCTGTCTGGGGGAAACATACTTTCTATTAAAGCGAACCTGAGTGTTCATGGCAGATGTTTTAAGAAAAAAAATACAAATACTGAGTCTAGTGATCTTGAGAAAAGCTGTTTCATACCTACTTCCCAGATAATCATTTAAGCAGGGCCCAGATTTGGAGTACAATTCCTCTTCAAATCTAATCCTGCGTGTCCAAACTGCTATCTTGAAATCAAGCTAAGCTGAGACACATATTTCCTTCCAGTGAGCTTCTTATCGTCAAGTCAGTAATTTCATGTATGTCTATGTGTTCCTCTTGGAATAACATTCACATCTTAGAGAAATTCCTTTTAAGAAAGCTTCTAACACACACTGGGAGACTTATTTGTTAGGTTGTAGGGTATGACAGTTTGTAACAACAAGCCAAAACAAGAGTTTTCTTGTCTGGGAATTTGTTCCTAGGAGATCTTTAATTTCATTGATTAACTTGTATTAGAGTTCTGAGGCAGGTTGTGAAATGACAGATCTGGCAGAAAACAGCCAGGGGCACCAGGAATACCTTGAATAACACAGGCCCTTCAGAGCTAGCATCATCTTACAAATAAACTTAATGAGATGATGTGCCTAAGGAGCCAGGGAGTTTTAAATACTTGACTGATACTTCCTTGAGAGTAATTTATTTTATAGATCTCAGTCTAGTGAAAGTTTTTACGTTTTCAGTTTCCCTTGCTCTGATTTTGCTCAGATTTAAGATTACCGACAAGCTTTCTGAATCATTAGCACACATATATCCAAATGCAGTTTGTTGATTAAAAAGAATTGTAATAAATCAATGCTTATACAGTACAGCTGCTTGACACAGAACTGGTTTAAACATGCTCTAGTAAAACTCACATGATTAAAACTCATGACTTTCAAGTAATATATTGCACAAGCAAGGACTTTGGAAAAGGCTGCATAACAAAAAGTGGTTTTAATCCACTTTCAGTGTAATACTTTTGTAAATACTTGTTTGAATAAGGGATACATTTTTTTACAAGACATATGTAAGCATGCATTCACCACAGAGTAATTCAGTACCAACACTCCCATTTAACATAGGATTTGCTCTATATGCGCAGAATACTAGCAAAGAACATATGAAATAATTTTCACAGCTATTGAAAGGAGGTAGGCAGAAGAAGCACATCTGCTACATCCAGGAGGTGTCAGAAGGCACCCAGAAAATACACACGTCATGGTACCTCTGTTTACTCCTGAATAATATTGAAATTATTGTGTGTAGACAGGCAGTACAGTGTACATAGGCTATAGCTTTTAGCAGACAGCTCTAAGTGGAGGATTTCTGAATGTTCAGTATCTGGGAAGGAGGTTCCCAAGCTACTAGGGAAAATGGACATAGAGAGACCACAATCCACCTGAAAAAACAGGAGAGGTCTGGGGAAACATGGATGTTTGCTTTATGGCTGCAAGAGCCAGTCACATGCAAAGCATGACTGAAAACAAAATAGTCAGCACGAACACAAACCATGACTACTACGATTCCAAATAAAAACCTGGCAGCAGGAAGCAAAAACTGATCCTCTTACAAAACAAAGATAAAGGAAAATGAAAAGAAATTCCTTAAACAGCTCATTGGACAGTGAAAAGAATGAGTAGCTAAGTGAGACACTGTAACTAAGTACTCTGCCTGAAACACTGGAACAGCCGATAAAGGTGCCTGAAGATTATGTCCTACAAATGAATGAAACTGGAATATGATAACATGTTTTTATATCCAAAACCAATACTAACATTACACAGCTGTGAACTCTGGCATCCACATGCAACACTGGAATCATGTAAGACTTGCTAACTAGAGCCAGGCTCATTTGCGGAACGCGCAATTAAAGCCTTCAAGAGAGATTGTTGAGAGACAGATCTAGCTCCACAGAAATATCTTTAAACAACAAATACAGCTAAAATGTACAGAGAAATGTTCAAAGCAGTGTTCAGAGAAAGTGCACGTGATTAAATCAAGAAAGTCCAGACCACAAGACAAAACAGATTAGGAAAAAAAGAAAACACTTACCAGGTTCTGTACATAGTATGTAGCATCAGGATATCACGGGAAAGGAAGAATGAAGTACACCTAATTCACAAGCACCTTTATAAATTATATGGAGAATATAATCAAATCCTACTTTGAAAGTGACAAATGAAAACAAGCATCAATGCACAGTGTCTTAGGACACAGAGAATTCTAAGAAATGGGATATCTGGAATAATGTTGAAGACTCTTATGAAAAGGAAAACTATTTTAGTGAAGCTGAATCTCTTTAAAATGCTGTTCTGTAGAAAGGAGCTGCCAATCATGCAATGAATGCCATGTTTGCAACTGTTGTATCAATGGCTCATTTAATTTCAACTGGATGGCGAAGCTACTTGCGATGCAATCCAGGCATACTTACAGAGAGCAAAGCTAGCCTAGAGTAACCTGACCAGGTGCTAGAGATGTACGAGAGAATTATTCTGAGGTCAGTGAGTGAAAACTTATTGTTGATAAGAAACCTTGAAAAAACAAAATGCCACGATGAAGAGATCTTATGAGGCAAAGCAGAGATGAACCGCAGAAGCAGATGTTCAGCAAAAATACGGACTTCATTTCAGCACAGTGCTAAGGTAGACTGCGAAGACCAGTCACAGCTAGTTCAGTTCAACCTTCTAATACAGAATGAAGGGTGCATTTCAGGGACCTGAACAACCGACAATGAATCAGAACAAAAAAATGCTATAAATTTAATGGAAACTGCAGTCAAACAGTTTTTATCATCCTTTTCACTATTAGTCTCAGGTTCTACTCTTCTCTGATGGCACATCTTCTCTTATGAGATACAAGGAATGCACTGTTCTCTTGAGCTGTAAGCTCATGGGAAGAATGAAGATGGTCCCTTGGGCAAGACCCAGCTGTTAAAGGAAGGATTCAGGTTTGTTTCTTCCTTTGTTCTTTTCAAAGTGTCCTCTGCTCCCCCCAAAATTCTTCTGTGCATGTATGTACCTATGTATAGATAACATATGAAGATTCTATTAAAACACACAATCAAATTACAATAAATAGAGAAGACCTTAAAATGACAGTTCTACTTCTTTCTCCAGCTGTCCAAAGTTACATCTGCTATATCAGAGTCTATTAATTTGTTCTTAACACGTAGTCTAAATATTTCCATCTTTTATATCTGGAGAACAGTAAAGAGAAGGATTGAAAAAGTCTTTGACGTATCTCAGCAGCTGTTATTAATTCATGACTTTTAATATCTCTTTTCTAGGGGGTATCTACTTTCACAGCTGCTTAGACATCTCTACATATCTTTGGTAAACTTGTCGCTTTCAGAACTGTACAATAATGTGGAATTAATACTTGAGGAAGAAAAGTTAAAGGGCTTGAAGTTCTTATTTTGACACAGATTTTATTTAAACTGGATAATATTAACTTTCCATCTTTCTCATTTTACTTTTTTTTTTGTACATTCCTTTTGGCGTATGTCTTATTGTCAAAGTGTGATATTCACTTGCTTTATAGACTTAATTTATTGTTTGAATTCAGAAATGAGTAATTTTATTGAATTTCTCCTTTATAATCAGCCTTCTTTCTTGTTAAGTAAGCTGCCACCTAGTCTTTTTGTCTTTGTTTTCCTGAGCTCTTATTTTGAACTCTATTCTCAGAAAAATCTATCTAAATACATTCTTCTAATGTTGATAAGCCATATGTTGCCTATATTGCAGCTTTGTAAGCAAATCAAAGAGAAAGAAACAGAAGGGGTAAGAAGATATTTCATTCCAGCATGGGTATGTATAAGGGTGCTACAAGGTCAGTTCTGGGTCCGGCTGTAATCACTATTTTCACTAAGAATTAGATGATGAAATAGAGACCAGTTTTATTGCCTTTGCAGATGGGAAACTGGTAGGGAATGTAAAAGCAACAGAGTGGGATTAGAATCTATATCTAGTAAAATTTGAAAATGGTTGGAAAAATTATTAAACTGCAGAGACAACATTTTGGGAGGAATAGCCAACTATAAAATGAAGGAAGAAGTTCTCCCATTTGTTAGATTATGAACTAGACAATTGAATGAAGAAAGATCAACAAAGTCCCCGCTATTGTGAAACAGGTAAACTTCATACTGGAATATGCACAAAGGAAAACAGGGGCTAAACAAGAAACGTAGGGGTAAAAAACACATTGTTCAACGTTGCTATTATGTCTGCTTCTGAGCACTGCATTCCAAGAATGATATGCATCAATCTGAATTAATAAAGAAGCAAAACCAGAAATTGAGAAGCTTAGCAAACATGGCAGTTGAAAGGTTGAAAAAATAATTTCACTTGTTTCAAGAAGAACAGTTAATATTAAAAATTTTCAAGGACATACAGGTGTGAACAAAAACGAATAGTTCATTCTCCATTTTACAAACTAGTAAATAAAATGAAGAATTGAACTGATTACATATGGATGTTGTTAATACCACACTCTCTAGTGTCTTTAAGAAAAAGTAGTATTTTGTCTGTCAAGAATGTTGTTTGATCCCATCCTGGGCAATAAGGAAGGAAAAGAATATTTTTTCATAGATCTCCATATTTGATCAGAGGATTGTACTGAGCACAAAGGTGTTTCTTTTGATTGTCTCATGTGGGCAAAGGAGATGAAGTGTTGAGGTATCAGAGAAAAGAGTCATTTACTTTATAAGTGAAAAGTCAGAAACAGGAGAAGGTTAGGCTGTGAACACAAATTTGAAAGTGAAGACAAGATGGAGACAAAAAACTTGGACCTAACATGAAAAAGAAGAGGAACCTTACAAAATAAAGTACATAGACAACCTGGTAAACAACCTTTGTGGTCTTCTCTGTAGCTTTTTTTTTTCTTTCAACTAATATATTCTTTAGCTAATGTAAATTTGCCGCTTAGAATCTTGTTGAGTTGATGAATTGTTTTACTATCACTTCTCACAGCAGCTGTTTCTTTCTCTTTGGTGCTATTACATATTCCCTCTTGCCTCTTGTCATGCAGTTTTTCACTTTTTTGTCCTGTGTTTATTGCTTCTTTTTCTGCTGGTGTTGTTGGGGAACCGATGTTTACTTTGGCTTTCTTAGCATAGTTCTACATGTTTTCATTTATCCAAATTTTGTGTTTGCATGCCTAGAAGCTAGCAAGTTATTCCTGCCAGCAGATGTTAGCATTCGGTACTGATAGTAGCTTTCAGATGGTGCAGCACCTGGAAAGTGCTCTACTATCTTACTTTAGAATGCTGTTATGGTCTTTTGGGGTTTTGTTGTTTATCTTTTGAGGAAGGAGTTGAGTATCTGAGTTTGTATGTTGCTTATTTTCTATTTTACTTTACATACATTTCTTAATTTCATACCAATTTTTCCTTATGTGCCAAATTCAGTATTATATACCACAATATTGATAATTAGGTGAAAAAAATCAAGGTATTTTCACAGAATCACACATCTGTGATTCTGCGATTGCTAAAGTCTCTAGATGCCTACAGGGTTGTTCTCCTATTATTCCAGTTATAGGTTAGGTGCAGACACAGCTTTTTCATATGTATTCTCTATTTGAAACCCCTGAATAATCAATTAAGAAGTTTTTAATGTATTAACTGTTTTTCTACTTTATAAAACTCAGTGCTATACTTTCCAAGGGACAGCTGCCTGACCTCACTGAATTAGCACAAGCTTTCTTATTAATTTTCAACTTTAAAGAATTCCTGACCAGAAACATTTAAGAGGTCTAAGAGCATTGACAGATACACATATATTGACAGACACATCTACCTTTAGAAATTGTTGAATTGTTTAATAAATTAGACACCTAATTCGACAGTTTTTTGACTAGAAATTAAGATCTTGGAATCCTGGCTTTGCAATAAACTTCATTTTTTTTTCATATGCTGTTTACTAGACTCTCTATCTTCCTATGTTTCTTTAAATTTACTATGAGAAATGAAGGAAGGTTTTTCATTTCTGTTTTTTACCTGGTTCTTCTTTGATCCCTAGTCTTTGATACAGATTGATTGGCACAAACAGTAGTTAAATTTCTTCCACAGAAAGTGATAAAATAAAAGACTCTATATTAAATGAAATACAAAAGAGGAAGTTTTAAAACTACCTTTCCAATGACTATATTAGTGCTAAATGTTAAGTACTTCATGAATGAGCTTGAAATGGACATCTCAAAAATAGTGTCTTGGAAACATGCTAGATAGAAAACTTATTTTTTCTATATTACTTATTTTTGCAGTATGGCAAATAAAGGGTAGAATATTTCTTTTTTCTGCATACAAAATAAAGAAAATATTAGTAAGAAAACAGAAGAGACAAGAGAATCATCCTTTCTGTTTTCTCTCAGATTCTGAATATTCAGTCTCAAAAATTTTCCTTTTTCCTTCTTTGCCCTTAGCTTTGTAATATTCACAGTGAAGCTTCTGTGGTCAAGACATCAGGCTGTGGTTATACTTGGCTTTCATCTTATTCCTGGTGATTTATACTTCATAGTTGATGCTATATCAACAAATTCTTACATTGGGGAATTTAGTTGAGTAGCCTACCACTAAAAAAACAAAATAATTTGACTACTCAGCTTCTTTCCCTGCTTCATTATACTCAGTTTGGGGTGGTATCTCAGAACTTCCTTGTTGGTTCTTATTTCCAACAAGTATGCCTTTTCCTTAAACATAGAAGACATAATCTGCTTTTGAAGTATGAAGGCATCATCTAAGTCTCTTAACTTCCATGAAATAAACCATATTTTTTTTTATTTTTTTTTTTCTTGCTATTGTGTAAAAATAGATTAAGGTCAGGGCTTTAGAATTTACAGAAGTAAGCGTATATAAAAGAAGTGTGGAAAAAAACATGCAGAAAATTAACCTCTTATGCAGTCTTAAGAGGCTGGTGTTAGCTAATAGACTGACCATATGAAGCTACCTTTTCTTAAAAATACAACAAGGGCATAAGTGTATTGGTTAAGCTGGGAAATGATGAAAGGTTTGGTGAATAAATTAAGTCATGTAATCAAAATAATAATTTGTCTTTTACCAACAAAAAGTAATTATGCAAAATACGTTTGTTGCAGAAAGGATAGTCGTACTTGGGAAGGAAGTATTCCAACTTTGTCTAAGGAACATGGAAAGAAATGCAGCTCTCTTTCAAGCAAATGAACTTCTGAGCATGTTGCTCCTGATAATAAATAATCAAAATGTATTGGAATAAATTTATCTTATCTATAGAAAGCAGATCTGTGCTCTATGGGCCAGATATTTCAATTGTAGAAACCTTTGCCAGGTACACACATGACTCTACCCTAGTCACTATTCAACGGCTGATTTTACATTTCAAAAACAAGCAAGGTGAAAATACAGTTCCTGACAGATGTGGAATACATCTGTGAGGCATCAGCCAGAACAATAGCAACCTCTGTCCAGTAAGTCACTCTTTAGATTTTCATGTTGTATTTTACTTTTCAGTGGCTTTTGTTATTTTATCATTACAGCTAGTTTTGACTGGTTTTAGTTTTTAACAACTCTGACTACAGTGTTTCCAGGAAATAAATTGTTAAAATGTACTCAAGTTCTAATGGCTTGTCAGCCCATTAAATCCTTTTTTTTTTTTTTTTTCCCTTAAGCATCTAGTATTGAGAACACACCTCTGTGCATTTAAGGGCATGTTATATAGTTATATTTTCTGTAATTTCTTATTACTATGACGTTATGAACATTAAGGCAGAAACACAGTTAAGACATGTTTGTCGTATTTATACCTGTATAGTTCTGTAGGATTTTTTTCAGAGAGAGAACTAATGACTAACATGCTGAATAAATCCAGAGGGAAAAATGTGCCATGACAAGACACCATTGAATGAAATGAATTTGAACCAGGAGAAATTAAGTAATACAAATTACCAAGTCTTTCACTAATGCTACATTGACTGCATTAAGAGTGGAGAGATTAATGGGAAGAGCAAACATTTATACATGTGGTAAATACATTCCTACTTAAGTAATGGCACAAACCATTCTCTGCCATTGAACAAACATACTAGTAATTATGCACATTTTATCTCTGCTCTGACCTGTTACATTACTTCTCTCAAAATCTTTTCAACATATCACCATCTAGGCCACAGACTGCTTGGATATATGAAAACAGAGAAGCATTACCTCTGTGTATTTAGTAAGTTTGAATACTCTATGGCCGACTGAGATAATAGCACCTCTCCCCTCTGTCATATTTTTCAAAAAGGTTGAAGTTCACAGGAAACGTGAACTACTAACAGTCCAATATGTCTACGTGGAAAATATACTGCATAATTAATTGCCCTATTCTACTTAAGTCAGTTACGGAATAAAACATTAATATCAAACAGAAAATGAGAAAGTAAGTCACTAGTAGACTGAACTGGCTTTTTTCCTAATAAAAATAATTCCACTGAAATTTATTTTGTAAATGGAACATATAACTGTGAATTTGCATTGAATTAATAATCTTCTAATTTAATTTACACACAGTACTGTGTGCAGGTCTGGAGCCCTCAATATGGGAAGGATGTGGATCTGTTGGAGAGGGTCCAGAGGAGGGCCACGAAAATTGACAGGGGGCTGGAGCATTTCTGCTACAAGGATAGGCTGAGGGAATTGGGGCTGTTCAGCCTGGAGAAGAGGAGGCTCCGGGGAGACCTAATAGCAACCTTTCAGTATCTAAAGGGGGCCTACAGGAAGGGTGGGGAGGGTCTGTTCACAAAGGCCTGCTGTGATAGGATGAGGGGCAATGGATTTAAGTTGGAGAAGAGTAGATTTAGATTAGACGCTAGGAAAAAGTTCTTTACTCCGAGGGTGGTGGAACACTCTAACAGGTTGCCCAGGGAGGTGGTTGATGCTCCTTCCCTGGAGATATTCAAGGTGAGGTTCGATGAGGCCCTGGGCAACCTGGTCTAGTCGGGGGTGTCCCTTCGACTGTGGGGAGGTCGGACTAGATGGCCTTTGGAGGTCCCTTCCAGCCTGGATGATTCTATGATTCTATTCCACGGTTCTATGACCTTTTATTTTCAAATAAATAGTTAAACAATTCAAAAACCTTAAAAATTCCATCATTTCAAATGTTTTTAAATAAAACATTTAGATCTTTTGTTCTAAAAAGTGAGTTCATTTCAAAATGGATATGACGTTTACTACTAAATACTTTAATTTCCCCTCAGACATTTGAATTTTATTTCTACATTTCAGAAATGTGGAATATGGGTGATTACTTCAGGCTAAGCCTCGCAATAATCTACATTAGCTGTTAACATGGGGTAATTAGGGGTGCACTTAAACATAATTTAATAAATCATTGTGTATGTAATTGTAAATTTGTAAACTTCTGTTGCAAATAAAAGGTGAATATGATGAACAACATCATTAAAACATACCCTACAGCAGTACAGCAATTCAAATTCCTATTAATAAAAAAAAGAAAAAAGTTTCCTTTCCCTTGTGTAGATAAAGTAAAATAAAAGTTCCAATGGAGAGGATAAAACTACCCCTGTCTAGTGATCTTAATCAAGTGCTTTAATAGCAGTATGAAGATAGGGTTTGTTTTATCAAAAGTAAAGTTTTCCCAGGACAATTAACTGAGAGATAGTTCTTCTTAATTAGAAAGATATCAAGCAGATAGAAGAGATAAAAGACTTAAGTTAGACCTATCTAAAGATAAAAATTAGTAAAAAATAAAAATACTCTTTAATGCTGTTTGCTTCTTAAGGATTCTCAGCAAAGTTCAGTGGAAATCTTTCTGACAAACAATTAAATTCCTCTGCAAAACTTTTAATGACAAGTAGATTGAGGGAAAAAACAGTAATTGGGTGCTACCTTGCATTTCTTGAAAAAGAGTTCCTTAATAAGATAAACATAAACACTGTATTTATATTAATCCTTAAATACTGAGGTATACTTTTATTTTGTTGGAAACTTGAATTTTTTGATTTAAAATATTAATTTTATTGATATTAATAATGCATACAATTGTCCTCCCCTCCTCCACAAACATTTGTTCGAAGTATACATATGTCAGTGAAATAATTAATAGTCCATTTGGCTGAATTAATCTACAGTAGAACAGCAAATTTCAGGAAAATATGATGTGAGTTTCCTGGACTTGCACAATTTTTATGATGCCTTCTGAGTGCACCTATCAGTCCTTTAAGTCTTCATGATTTGTTTTCAATTATGAACTTTTACTGGGTATCCTAGAACTGAACAATTACTGAACCTTATTAATCCATACCATAATTCAGACGGCTTTTGTGGGAAGGGACATCAACAGAAATTTCATACATTTTTAGGAAAAGAAATAGCACGTGAACTTGGTTTTGTAACCTTACTCGGCATTCATGAACACTTGTATTTCCTTATAGTCTCTTCTGCAGAGAAAACCCACATTGCGCTGAAGCAGAAGGACTCGCTGCTGCGAGCTCTCAGGAAAGCTCCTGCAGGAATGCAGAAGGTGGCAGCTCCTCTCATGATCAGTTGGCCTCAGACTGACATTACTGGCAACTTGCTCTACTCTCAGAGGATACTTGGGTGTCCTAAGCTCGTCACATAATGTAAATGACTCACTGTTTATATGGTTGAATGAGTCAAGCTTGCATAAAAAGTTCTTACTGTTTACCAAAATATCCAGATAAGATAGCCCTTAATTTTCCATTTGAGAGGTCTTGCTTATCCTCCCTGGGATTTGCCAAATTGCTGACAACATGCCTGCCTGCTAGCTCCCATTATACTTGGGACTTGGCTACCACCATTGTTTTCAACAGATCATTTCAACACATCTTTTTTATTCAAACAAATTTTATGTCCTGAAACTGTCATACTGAAACAATGGACTCCATTGAGCCAAAAAATCCTGCAGAAATCTTACATTTGCTACTAAGTTAGCTTACTTATCTAAATAAACACTAAAACTTAGTGTTTTTTTAGAATTGAAATTTACTGCAACGTAGCAATTCTTGAATTAATAATTTATTCTTAAAGACAGAAAACGTTTTGGGTCAGCTGATCGGAAAGGAGATACTAAGCCAGTTGCCACTGAGTAAATCAATCTTTAAATAACCATTACTTCAAACTCTACAAATAACAATTGAAACTGAGAAGGGACAGAAGTGTAGATTCAGTAGCTACATACTAAGTTTTGAACAACTTCAAGTGTTCAAAAACTTTTTAATCCCAAAAGGCTGGCTTAAAATTAATGTCCTTAGGGTTTCCTCCACTTATCTNCTTTTTTGTTTGTTTGCTTTTTAATTAAAACTGATCTTTTCCAAATAATCATCTGATTCTAGGAGCCCATGCTTCAAGAAAAAAGAAGACCAACAAATACAGCAGGTCTTTTGTTACCTTAAATGTGTTGGTAGAATAGCAATCATCTTTGTTGTCTTTCACCTGACCTCAATGTGCATTGGAACAGGATGGAAGTGATGGGTAAATTAACCACTGCTTTCTTTACCAGCTGGTGGAAACAATCATATTCAGAATACATGAAGCAAGGACAGTAATTTGTTGTAGTTACCACTCATTCATTTATCGCTTACAGTTATTTTAGATTTCTAATTGCATTATGAGGCACGAACCAGATTGGTAGAAAGTAGAAAACAAAGCAGAAAAGAAAGACAAACATTTCACATCAGCCATACCTTTTCATGGAACACTGACGCTTGTGTCAACAAGCACTAGAGATGAGGTCCAAGATGCTCATTGCACTAATTTAGAAGCAGCAGAAAAAGTAAACAGATTCTTATAAAAACTGGCAGATGAATTTGTCCAACTATCACTCACTGGTTCAAATATATTGGTAAGTATCTCATCTTTACTGCACCTTTGAGTAAAGTTTCAGTGGTAACATCTAACAAAGGCTCCTAATAATTCCTGTGTGTCTTATGTCGTTTCTGATTCAGTTAATTTCATCCTAGAAATATTATATTTAATTTATTGATATTTGTTGCAGTGTGGATTTTAATTTAACTCTCCTGGTTTGAGGAAAAATCACAATGCTAACCAAAAAAATATTTTTTCTTGGATGAAGACATATTGAAAGCTGAACTAATATAGTTGGAAATAATAATTATGATAATAAATCTGGTACATGTTTTCTCTTTGACCCTTCAACTTATTTATCATTAGATTGAGGAGAAGGATTTCCAGTTTCTAAACATAAAGTTATCAGCCACAGTCACCTAAGAATGCTTTTCACGTCTGGGTATTAGTCATACCCTTCAGATTCGTGAATTCATGAAACAAGAATGACTTAAAAAATGCGAAGTTTCCTATAGTTATTGATTGTATTGCTACCTTCCAAGTAGATTCTAAGAAGTCTATTTAGGAATCTGCTTGAAAACTTGGGTAATTCATTGGATGAAAACCTACCTACTCAGTACTTTCTTCCTTTGAAACATTCTGCCTTAACCCTGGGTAACTTTCCAAGTTTGTTGTATGGATACTCATTTTGAAGATACAGATGGACAGAAGGCAAGTTTTCTGCTAGATCTTGAGTTCAGTCTCTCTTGCTCAATAGTGCTGACTTTTCTCAGCTGAAATAATTATTACATTTTCAGGTTATTGTATGAATGTTCTAATAAAATATATATTTAGAGACTAAAAGCAATTGATGACTTTGGGTTGAAGTGGTGGGGATTCTCTTCTCAAGGCTCCAACCTTCATGCACGGTTATTTATTTGAGGGTAAAATGCAATACTGGAATGAGAAAATATAATCAAAATCCATCTACATAAGACATGGGGTGGTTTTTTGAATTCTGATGCACTTAGAACAGACCTATATTTTCAAAAAATTCAGGTTATAAAAATGTTCCTAGTGAGCTTGTTTACCAAAATTTTTCTTTCTCTCTCCCTTTTTTTAAAAAAAAACCAAAACAAAACAAAACAAAGCAACAAACTGTATAATGTACAATACATTATAATTACCATAGTTCACCCATCTGTCCTGCTGGAAAATTCTTTGGACTGCAAGAGGAAACATTGTGGTTGCTGCTGTGTACATATTTGCAGTTGGCTGAGATGATTGTAATAATATAAATGGAAAATAGGACTGGAAAAGACCAAAGGAAACCCAGAATGTATACGTACAAAATATTCACTTAGAAAAAGTTTTCAGGCTATGAGTTTACAAAACACCACTACACCCTAGTCTTAGAACATTTATTACTGGATAAGAAGTTATCTCTCCACATGACAGAATATTAACTGGTGCAAACTGGCTCTATTGATTGCATTTCAGACATTATTTAAGGCAATTTTTCTCTTACAGCCTGTACAGGATTAGATACCAAGTGTCCTGTCCAAGCTGTTAGAAAACTGGCGTAAAACCAGAAATCTGGCATAAACTCTGTTCACTGTGCTCCCAGTAATTTGCTAGAAATGCCCTGATGACCTGGACCAAATTTGTATCACATTGGCTATGTCTATGGTAGCAGATAAAATGCTCCAGGGCTTTATTTTTTTGTCACTCCTAGAAAGTGTACGTCACAGACAGCAGCCTTCTGGACTCATGTCTAGTTTTTATGAGAACAGTTCCTGGTGACCAGGCATTTCCTGGGATTATGCTGGTTGGCAGAAACTGAAACCATACAAAAGAGCATGTGGGCAAACAACAAGAACAATGTCTGAACCTATGTCTTGGTCCTTTGGATTAGTGGAGTAGAGGGAGCCTAGGATTGTCCAGTAACACTGAGTTTTGCACATAGTGATTGCAAAAAAAGTAGCTTAAGGTCTAGGATGGAAATTCTGGTCTGAGACCAGGTCCAGACAGTATCTGGCACACATTTGGAGTATAAAACTCTCATGTCCCTTCTCCAGCCTATTTGTGGTACTTCTTGAATGATGTCGCCAGCAGTACTGGTTGGCTGGAGATTAACACTTTTCTTTGAGAATATTCTCTGCTGAATGTTGCTTCAATTCATATTGTTGCAGTGAAAATACGAAGTCTGGTTAAACAGGAACACTCTAAGATTGTATCTAAATTTCAGATACAACATTAATGCATAAAAAATCATAACAACAATTGTAGGTTTTTAATATTCGTTACTTTGAGATATCGGGAATTTGCAATGGAACTTGAAACTATGAGAAAACACTGATTTTTGATTTAATTCCAAAGCTGAAATTAAACTAATTGTCTGAGAGTTTAATAAATTTGACAATTAATTTACAGAACATTTTCAGAGTTTTAGCTGCATCTAAAGGTTTTATTATTGTTATGGATTTGGTTTATTTTTTTAATTTAAGGACAGAGGAAATAAAGCTCATTAGACTACACTGAAAATAGAACATAAAAGTAAAAGGGAAGGGAAGCTGTGTGGACATTTTAGTAAACAATAATACTAAGCTAAAGCAGGTGGATTCATGTTAATTTTACTTAGCTGTAATCATTAAAACAATCACTACTATGGATGCTGAAAGTTTGCTAATATATTATTATAAGCTTAAAGATGTATTACTTTTTTACAAATGTCATTCATTATTTTCCTGCTTAGAAGCAAGATAATAAAGCACAACAACAACCACCAAAAAAAATGTCAATCATACTACACTTAAATGAGTATTTCACCTCAGTGTGTTTCATCAAATTAGAACTGGCTACTGAGGAATTTAAAAACAAATAGAGAGACAACCTAGTTACATCTCTATGTTGTTATCATTGTTCCTAGAGAGAGAGATGTTTCCAAAGCTGCAAATCTTTACTACAAATTATTCTCCTTAAAGAATTAGTATTTAACATACTTCGATGAGCTCTGCACATGAAAAAGAGATAAAAGTAACAGGAGAAACATGGATCCTATAAAATGCAATTTTAATACTTTAACGTGATGCAAAATTGAGGCTAGATACCCACACGTTTCTGTTTAAAACTTCCAGTTCTCATCTGTTTTAATCAGATATAATAGTAATACTAATACTGGTACTACTAATAATAATTTTATTTAATAACCAGCCTTATATTACATTGTGGAGATGATTTCTGTACAAGTACTTACAAAGACAAGTTCTTTGCTCTCAGAATTGTCAAAGAAGATGACTTTTAAAGGACGCAGGAGAAAGATATGATTGGATATTAGGTTACAATTATAAATTTAAGAAAGAAATAAGTTAGTTTCAAGGAGCCTACTGTTCTTTCAAATAAAGTGCAGCCATCTAACCATATCTGCTTCTCAAAACACCTTTGTTTGCCTAATTTTTGCAGACCAACAATTTGTATATTGCACCCTGTGGCACCTATAAAAGCCCTGATGTTGATGCATTTCTTTTGAGCACATATTGTTCATAAATTCCCCTGTCTAATAGGGGATTGGGGGTGAAAGCAGGCATAGATCACAGCCAATATTTCTTAGAACACCTTGGGGCATTAAGCTGTTATTAATAATAGAATCAAGCTGTTACTCTTAAGATCTGATACCACAGCATGCTTATGTACTTACTCCTTCATAGCTACCAGACTGAGGAAGCAGCAGGGAGGGTAGCCCTAATGGGGAGATACCCAGTGGGACGTTCCCCTGAAGGAGTGAGGCTGGCTGTGATGCATCAAAGGCTTCTAGAGAGGTGCTATGAGAGACCCTTGGGAGCGTGTTAGTTAAACACAGGCATAATCAGTCCTGTAGTCTTCATCTGCATACAGCAGACAGTGGTCACATAGTACAGAGCCACTGTGGGTGCTCATCTGTGTTTGTGACCTCACACAGACAGGTTAGGTTCTTCGTGTCCTGACTTTATCCATTCTTGTGGGTTCAGGACAAGAAATCATCTTCAAAGTTTTATCAGTCATGGGGAAGCTTTCACACACTTCCTTCGGAGAACATACTTTTCCTCTCCTTGGTCTGTTGTTTCCTGGTAGTTATTTCTCTATATGACCCTATGGAACCCACTCACATCAACTGGCGTGAAGAGGGCTTTAATGATGTACTCACTTTGTGAAAAAAACCTTATTAGATAATTATTAGATTATTTTTTTCCCTTGAGTAACTCTTCATATCTTTGTTTTCCCCTTTTTTCTCTCTCCCTGCAAGCTACACATTGCAAAATATGAAATATTTACCAAATATTACTTAGATGTCTTTTCTATCAAATTCTTTGACTTTACAAAATAGATTGTTTACAACTGTGCTGCCCTCCTGCCTAATGGGCACCCTGGGGGAATGTTGTTGACTTTGAGACTCAGCTACATATTTTCAATAAACAACTCCTAAAGCCAGCAAAAGCTGAGAACATTAATCAGTGATCTATCTGAATGGAATACTTGCTTCTTCTCCCTTAGGGGTCTGGAAAAAAAGGACACACATCATGATGCACTAACCACAGTCACACATAACCGAATAAGCCCAACGAAATATTTTATCATTCTCTTTTATTGCAAGTTTCTTGGTTAGTTCAAAATTGTGATAGCAAAACTATCTGCCTTATCAACAGATTTTACCAACTAGAAAAAGAGACAAAACTGCCCCAGGAAAAGTAGAAGCTTCCAACTATTAAAAGGTTTTATGCTGCTGGTTGATTACATTTGGAGTTATCGCATTTGCCTTGTCCTTTTGTCCTTGAGTCACATTGCTAAGAGCATGTCTATCTGCCTTGGAGGGAAAACTGCCTGCTCAAGTATTCCCTGAATGGCATTGCATCTGGCAGACTGATTAACATGGAGCTGCTGACATATGACTCAGAGGAATTACCTACTCTTGTTTTTAAAACACAGGTCAAAGGTCCAGTTTGGCAACTGAGGGGCCCAAGGTACCAGCAAAGAGAGAGGAGAGTTAAAAGGGAAGGATCAACTTGAGATAATCCACAATTGTTTTTAAAGTCAAATCAGCCACTTCTTGTTGGAAGGGCTCCTTAAATTCACACACCGATTGACAAAAAATTATTACCATACAATGATACTGGCTATGCAATGGGGTCTTGTGCCAGTTTTACAACAGAAAGTTGTGAATTCTAAATTACAGTAATCCAGCTAGATATATCTAAAATACAAACCTCTATAATAAAATAACAACGTTAACTTGGTGGATCTTGGCAGTTTCAGTCATTAGGAATTTACAAGCCTAACTACAGCACTGGATTTCAACTTTGCATGAACTCAGACTTTAAAGGAAACTGAATTTTATATAATTTAAGTTTCACTTCTTACTTTTGCCACTATGAATGTGAGGTAAAGTCGTTGCATTCATTGTGGTCTTGCCTCCCATTCATTTTAAAAATCTCTATACCCTAATGTTGTGGTATAAACAGCTTTCTATGGTCCCAACAATTCTAGAGGTCACAATTTCTGCTGAAGTGATCTGTAAAGGGTGACCTGGGATTAAATAATGTGTTTCACTACATATAATTTCAAATCTAGAGAAAGAAGAATAGCAGCTGAGGAGGAAAAAAAAAATTTCCCTTTCTCCAAATTAGAATATACTAGTGCAGAAGGAATGCAGTGGAAAGGATACTGCAGCACTGGCTTCCCATGCCACAAAGAGAAGCCAGAATAAAACTAAGAGATAACAATTAAATGTCATGAAAACCCTAGGGTTTTAAAGGTCTGAGCAGCAATTCCAGGGAGCAACTATAATGAAGAGGATGCTATCAGGAGCTCATGAAAGTAAACTTCTGTAGCACTTGCAGTTACCTACATGTATTGTTCAAAGATCTGATAAGGCAGCACTTCCTTGGTGTACCAGAGAGGCCCACCATTAAAACCAGCACAACATGAGAAGCCTTTCACCTTTAGAAGGCAGCCGGAGTCAGTTCCAGGTCAGTAACTATGAAACATTTGGAAATGGGGATTCTAAGATCAGACTTCAAGTTCATTTTAAAGCAATAAAAGAGCAAAGGAGATGAAGTAGAACAGTAGATCTTAATAACGGAAGGACCAGAATGATTATTTTGGCTGACCTCGTGCATAAAATAAGTCATAAAGATATCTAACTCATCCATAGAGTTGTAGTTGCTACATAATTACTCTAAGCACACTGTGCTTTATTTCAGCCTGAATGTCTTGCAATTTCCAGCTGTAAGGCAAATCCAATTCACTGCTATGTAAAGACAGCTTTGTAAAAAAAGAGTTAGAGTAAATTCAGGAAAGAAGTTAGACATTTTGTGCTGTCTGGTCCATCAGAAAATGCTGAAAGTCTTAAAAGAGAGCTGGCTATCATGTGGACTCTAGCTCATTTTGTTCTTGTGTGGATAAGGGTAAAAATATGCTGAACGAATATCAAAAACTCCCACAATATACCTTCCACTGCTTATTGCATTTAATATTTCAAGGAAGTTCTCCAGAAGATTTGCAGATATCTTTCACTCATGGTCTGCTCCTTCTTTTAGCTGCCAAAAAATCAGAAAAGGTTGCTCCTTTTGTACACCTTTTCTGACTGTTGTTTTCCTTAAATATTCCAGCGTCTACAAAGCATAAACTCTAATGATTTACAGCAGTAAATGTGTACAGATCCTTAAATTCTTGATGGTTCTGTGCATGTTTATAAAATCTTACATTGTGCACTTCGATAATCTGATGTTCACTATTTCAGAAGAGACATTCTATCTCCAGCACCTGATTTCCCCAATTTCTCCTTCCTTTGGTGATTTCTCCCTACCCTTCAAAGATCTATTATCCAGTACTTCAGTGGTATGAGTTCTCCTTTTGATAGATTTTTAATTAATTATAAACATAGCCGTATTAGTCTATTAAATTACTCATTCTCTTTTGATCTTTTGTTGTAGCTTTTGCTATTAATAGCAGTGTCTCCTTCCTGAAAGTCTGCCAAATGGACAAGAATAATGGAAACCTCATAATGACAAAAGTTTCAAAATTGATGAACAAAGGAAGGAAAATTTTTGGATTATTTTCTTTCTGGCCAAGAAATATCTTCATATAGTGTAACAAGTTTTGCAATGTCTGTCACCAAGGCATTACGAACTGACACTTATGTACAGAGTATTTTAATATTTTCTCTTCCTTACAGCCTCAGAGAAACACTCTCATTAATTGTAACTGATAACTATAAATTTGTTTTCTTGGAGGAGACAGGGTTGTATATATTTATAAAATAAATAAATTTAAATAGTGACTTTGTCCTAGGGGATGCCTGAGAAAATCCCGTTAGTGAAGAGGTATGTAGTGCAGCATACATTACAGGTAAAATCCTTAAATGACATCTGCCTTTAAATGGTGCTTCTAGAAACCTTGTCTCAAAAGAACTTTTTAACTGACATTATGGTGTACATCAGGGGATAAGTAATTGATCTTTAAAATCTACTCTGATAAACAGGCATTAAGTAAGGTGGTTGCACCAGCTGTCTCCAGAGGTCCCTTCCAATCTCAACTATTCTGTGATTCTGTGAAAACACAGGACCACGTGTCCAAATTTTGGTTTTGCTCAAAAATGAGCACAGATGCAAGATCCAAGTAGCCTCTTGAGTCACTTCGTTCAAATAAAGCCACAATGTAATGCATCTTTTTTAAGGTTAGTGGGAATGTTTACCTTAATTCAATAGAAGGTGGGTAATTTGCTTTTTCAGGGAAATGTCCACAAACTTGAATGAAACTTCTATATAATCATACTGAGACAAAAAGGAACGAAAATGTCTTGAACCTCTCCAGTAACACTGGATTTTCAGGGACAACGCTTAGTCTTCTTTAAAAACTTACTGTCCAAGAAACTATATTACCTTTCTGCTCACTTTTTGTATTTCTATCATAATATCCCTTTAGATGATACAAATCATGACTATGCTTGAATTTTTTTTATTTTTTTTTATTTTTTTTTTGTCTTTTTGTACTACATTACAATACATTACATCATATAATATAAATATAGCACAATTTTTCCTCTGGAATCCTAAAGGTTAAGGTTGTAAGGTGGAAGTCAAAGATCAGCATAAACTCCTGGCTATGGTGAAGTCCATGGGACAGACTGATGGCCCTGGCATGAAGAATTCTAATTTTACATCATTAATATTTATTATCATAATGTACAAAACAATAAGGTGGGTGAGGCTTTTCCTGACTTCAGTGGCACAGCAGCTGCTTTGGGATTCATGAAACAATGCAAAACAGGAAATGTGCATGGCGGATTTCTGACGTGCGCCATCGTTGGGCCAAAGATCAGCAGCCTGTTCAGTTGCCTGAGTAGTTTAACAGATTCCCTTCTACCTTCCTGTTCATTCTGTTTTCCTGAGGTGCTGGATCTTCCTCATTGCTGTTCCTCTTTCTTCTCCTTCTCCT
>VXBW01008054.1:0-99250 GCA_013400375.1 Thinocorus orbignyianus | reverse complement strand
TTTTTTTTAACAAAGGTCGTCACTTTCAATTTCAATAAACTGAACAGCAGAGGTTAGCTTTGTGAATCACTTCTACAGACCTCACAGACTTTCAGGGTAGGTTCTAACGGACCTCTGAAATGTAGCTGCAGTGAAAAAGTTTGAACTCGATAACACCTTCTTGCCTCTGCCTCATTAATTTTCTCTATTTCACTTTTCTTTTATTACTGACATCTGCTTGGAAATTAGATCTTTTGCAAACATCATTTGTTTCCTTACCCAAAACTACTTTTTTTCTGTTGGCAACATTCTGAAATGTTGCCTTGTAAAAACACTGCTTAAGGCTGGTTTCATCCTGGGGTAGCAGAAAGGGAGGACTAACAGTCAGGAAAGAAAGTATGTTTCCTTATAAGCAACTTTTTTGCCCGAGTCATTTTTTACCATGCTTTAAGCCAGAAGAACCTTGGTAGACATGTACCCCAAAGATCTCCTTCCTAATTTTGAGTTTACAGGTAAACTTTGTTACTACCAAACCATCATACACAGAAATTTCAGTATCAGCTATGTTTTTCAGGCATGGAGATCTTCAGACATTAAGATGATTATTTCTGAAGAACGTATATTTCAACATTTAATTCTCAAAGTGATGAGAATAAACATTCAGAGATTTTGCTTGGTCTTTTATTTTAATGTATTATTCTCTAACAATGACAAGTTAGGTTTTTTTTTAATAAATCAGAGTTTATGTGCCCTCTTTTATTGATGAGTGCAGCTACTCTGGTGGCTAATTACAGATAATATTTGTTCATTGCTTCTGCACACAGAGATTAACCCCCCAGTAGTACAGCAACAGTGGAATGGAAGGAAAGCCATGTCTTAGAACTGGTTGGACTACTCATCTGGAGTTTTCTCAACCAGTATTTTCTTCCCATTATATTGTTTTTTCTTTTCTTTTCAGCTCATCTATTTGTATTGTTATAACAAATGGATTAGGTACGAATTTCAGCTTCAATGCAATAAATTCTCTAAAGCTAGTGATGAGTTCTACCTTATGTTTCTTCACACTGATATATCCAAGCACACACTTCTACTGATCAACTGTCATGGCATTTTTATATATCATATTCTGCTATGTAATATAACTGAGGCTCAGTGACAGCACAAAAACTTAATCTATGCTACAAGCAGGTAAATTCAACTTTGTGCCCTGTTCTCTTAAAGCCTGCATGCCTGTGCATAACTCATGCATGTTATGTGAGACCTGAGTGTGCATCTAAGTACCATGGTTTTCTTTGGAAGGGAACTGAGATACTAAGGCTCTGATGGATCATGATCTAACTCTTAAGGCAAATCTACCTCCAAGTTTTCTTGCTTTCAGAAAGGGATCGGACCATAGGTACATCAAGAAGTCCCTTACTATCTAAATCACTCTGAATCTATATGATGCACTCCAAGGAGATCCACCATGATGGACAACTGGGTGACCAACCAGCTGAGTGGGTTTTGTATGAAAAACACATTTGTGTTGAGTCACAATCACTGTGTGCACCTACACAAAGTGCACCTAGGAGAAGTACCATGCTACAATAGGAACACTTCAGAAGGGTTTCTGTTATTATGAACAGAGTGAAGGGTATTAAAGAGGCGCCTACTATGACCTTTTATAAAGTAAAAAGCAAAATAATATTCTCTAAAATGTTTAAATTATTATTAATTCCCAACTGCACTAGTGTTGAAAAAGCTTAGGGGAAGATAAGCCATATATAACCTTAAATTGCAAGATAAATGGCCACTGATGCTTCAAGCCTAAACTAGGTATAAAACTTAAAGAAAAACAACAATTCTTCTTTCTTCCACCTTCCTCTGGCATAATATGTAAATCTAACATATAACATATCTGTACACTATAAGGTGTGCTGAAATGTCCAGAATGATTTCCAAAGCAGAGGATTCAGTAGCCATTACCTTGATAATTTTGCGAAGTTAATAAAGATAGTCATGGACTATAAATATATAAACACGGTCATTTAGCATCATTATGAATGCAGTGTTTACAGAGTTTCCACATAGTGTAGATATGAATTCACATAGTAATTATTATGTTAACTATTCTGTGAATTCAAATAAATACATAAAAATAAATACATGAGACAGCACTTAGTGGTTTACTTGATGCTTTCTCAAGTTTAACTTGCAGTCTTTTGCTCAGATTACAAACCCTGCTGAATAACTTTAAAACAGTCCTACAAAGTTTTCTTGAACCACAGACAAGCAGTTCTTTTACCCTTCTTTCTATCTTTTTCTACTTAAAATAACTCGTATTTATGAATCATACTCTTGACAATTATAGTTGCAAACCACTGACACTTAAGAAATATTGTAGTGCAGAAGTAATGAATGAAATAGTGATGAAATTTCTTTTGAAAATCAATTATATACACAAAGCCTTGAAAAGTGCAGATGCCCTTTTATTACACTGATGCTTCCATTGATATGAGTCAAACATTTCCTTGATTTAAAGAAAAAATATGCCTATTAGTGACATTTGTAAAATAAACAGCTCCTTGATCTCTGCCCTCATATATGATTCATCTTCTTCGGCTTTAATTTTGTTACACTTACTGAACAAGTGGTGCTTGATGAAACAATTTGCTGTGCTGATACAGGATGTCAAAAGGAAAGCATACACTGCTTCAGCTTGACACAGAAAATTGTGGTGCATAGCTGCAAATGCATGCATGTTCTCTACAAAATCAAACAAACAAAAAAAGGAATGTCTAGTATCTTGCAATGTAAATGCTTCAAAAACCTAGTTATTTATACGCCAATAGATCTTTACACAAACACACACATATAAACAGGTATTTAGGGACACTTGTCCTCAGCTTTAGAGATGGGGAAATTAAGAAAAAAATTAAGTAATGTAGTGCCATCTGCACATCAAGTTACTAAAAAAATGGAAGAAAACCTGAAATTTCTCATGTAGATGCCTCCGTCTTAGTTATTATTATTATTGTTTTTAGCCTAGTTTTCTACAGGACCTGCTGCTTCATCACAGAAGATGTGACTGAAAGACCTCAAGTTCATCCAATCTCTGAATGATTCAGATGAGATGTCACGTGGTTTTTATCTAAAGTTGATGAATTTAGAATTCATCTTCACCATCACTAGGCAGGAAAAAAAAAACAAATTTTAGGTTGTATATCTGTAAAAAAACTCTGGATAAAATCTGCAGTCGTCATTTATTTATCACTAAAAAAAAAATAAAATTCCCAACCCAAAAAAATATAAGCAAAAATGTCAGTCTGTTATGAAATTTGAAATTTATGAAAACATTCTTGTTGAATTCAGGCAGAGCTGAGTAAACCATTAAGTGTACAATTATAGTCTAGCACTACTATAGTAATGGCATTGTTTTCCCTGATTCCATCCTTGTATTTATTTGCACTTCTTCTCTTCAAACACTTGGATTTTGAATCTGATTAAACCTGCAATAAACCTGTGAGTGTGTCACAATCACATTGGCATCACCAGAAGGGAAGGAATAGGAATGAGGTTGAGGAGAAGAAAAGAAGGGATGAAAGACACTTTTTAGCCTGGACTGGAAGCCTGTGAGGTCTGCAGAAATGTTTCCAGACAACTAATCCATTCAACCTTGATTAACCCTGGCATATACTAAAAAATTATGAAAGATTACTCTCCCGGTGGAAAGCTCTGTACACTGAGAAAGTCCTTCTGGCATAGTGCTGGCTTATATAGCATGTACCCTTCTGTGCAGAACTACACCATATGTCTTACTCATGGAATGTAGATAGAAGTAGTCCATGCACTTATTAATTCAGGCACTGTTTTATGTTCTCTATCAGTTGATTAACTGCATGGAAAGAAGAGAATTTGCCCTTCAACATTTTAAGGAATTTGCTGAATTCCTAAAACCTCAAGTTCCTGAGATTACATTGAGTTAGCCGTCAGAAAGCCATGAGGAACCCTTGCTAAATACCCACTCACTACACCTGCTGGATCTCAGAGAGTTAGTAATGATATTCCAGGGACATCCACTTCATGATTATCCATTCATTTAGCCAAAATTTTTAGTTAGCCGAAACCATTATCTTTAAAGGACTTCCTCAAAATAAATTAGTTGGCTAAATTCCTGAAAACATTAACACAGATGACATGAATCAATGTCACTATTACTGTGACCTCCGAGAGATAGAATTAGTCAATGATACTTCATTTCCTTCTCATCAGATATAGTAATATCTCTGGAGGCATGTTTGTTGCATATTCAGTAATTTTATATAATATTTTTGAATATAATTTTGGGTTTACACTGTTTTTATATTTTAAGAGAAGTTGACACTTGTCCTATCTGATCCACAGTTTTTCCTGATTAATAACCCTGGTTTCCTTGCCAACTCACATGCTACTTTTAAGCATGTTTTCTGCTCGATCTTTTTTATCAATTCAAAATGTTCTAAGCATTGCATCTTCAACTCTCTCCTGAAGTCACACACATATAGAAGCTGAAGATCAGAATAATTGTTTGAGAACAGCTAAATTGCATGATTACATGCAGAGATACTTAAAAATTCTTAAAATTTACTGATTGTCTGTTATATCCCTCCTCTTGGATTTTACCTTGCAGTAAAAGATTTAATAGAGTAACAACAGATATTGTTGCTATAATGAATTATAATTAGCCATTGGGTCTGCAGTCATGGTATTTTTAGAAAGCTAATGTGGGATAATAACCCTGATTTCAAGTTCTAAGCCACGTTTTAGAAAGAAGCCCTCCGGAAAAAATAATCTTCAGAATATTTCAATACATGGAAAACACACAATACACATGGTTAGGGAACAGGACTTCTAGTCCACTTGTTATCTTTTGTTCTGTTGGGTTTTTTGTTTGGTTGGGGTTCTTTGGTTGGTTGGGTTTTGGTTTTTTGTTGTTTTGTTTTGCTTTTTGTCAGCCACCACCGAAGTCCTTTTCCCAGGCAGTAAGAGAGTCCTGCATCCCAGGAACTTGTCAGCTAATTCACCATGCTATGTATTTGCTACTTGAAAACTAGAAAGAAAGACCAAGATATAATGATTTCCAAAAGCAGTATTTCTGTAAATAAAAAAAGAATACTGTCCTTTTTTATCTACTACAAGAAGTACATCCTGGTTTTAAGACTGGGAGACCAGGACTGGGGGACCAGTTGATAAGGCATGAAAGAATGTATGCTGTTGAGGAGGACCTACATCAACCGAAGAAGTGAGCTAAGAGGAATCTCATTAAATTCAACAAGGACAAAGGCAAAATCCTGCCCGTGGCAAGGAAGAACAATGATGCTGCCTGAGGCTTGACTTGCTGAAGAAGCAGCTCAACTGAAAAAGATGAGTAGACAGTGAACTGAAAGTGAACTAGTAGTGTGCCCTGATGATAAAGGTGGCCAACAACATCCTTGGCCAGCAGCACAGCCAGCCAACTGAGAAAAGGGGTTATCCCCACCTATTCAGCACTTGTTAGACCATGTTGATAATACTGTGTCCATTTTTGGGTTCCTCAGATACAAGGAAATAATTTATAAACTTCAGGAAATGCAGCACAGGCCACCACGATGATTAGACATGCCTTTTGAGGTTAAGGGTCAAGAGCTCAGCATGGAGGAGAAGCTGACTTTGGTCGGACTTAAAACCAGACCCACAGTATCTATGAGGAGTGTATCAAGAAGATGGAGACACACAGCAATCTGAGGCAGAAAAACACAACACAGCATAAATTAAAACAGGAGAGCTTGTGCCTGGATAGAAATGTAAGGATACAGGGAATATAAGGACATTCGTTTTGGGACTAGAGACAGAGGAAGTAATACATCAAACGTCCAGACACAGATCCTAAGGAACAGTAGATAACAGAAACAGCAGCAAGACCTAAAGGTTCGTACAGAACTTTATAACTGCTAAAAAGAAGGGAAACAAGAAAAACATGGCTTTCATGACAAATGACAAACTTCTTAAGGAATATTTGAGGGAGTTGCGGGATTGTGAAAAACATATTGGATGTTTTTCTCTTAGAGCCTAATATTTGTAGTCAAACTCTGCAACAAATATGAGAAAGCCTAACTCCCAATTAAAGTACAGAAAATATCTTCATATATTCTCCGGAATAAAACTGTGTCTGAGATCAATTTCAGAGAAGTAGCTCAGCAACATTTTAGCAACCACACCTGACTCATTCTCCTGCCTAAATACAGAGGGCTAAGTCTGCTAGGAGTATTTGTACATATCCTACATAAAATCATGAGCTCAGGCTTTGAGTACGAGTCCATGTGGTATAGATTGAAAAAAATCGGTGTTCTTGTTCATGTTGTTCTTTAAAGTGTCCATGCCAAGTAAGCATGAATTTGACTTGAGCTGGATAATTTGGGCTAAATAATTACCGTTCCAATAGTCAAATGTACAACTCTGTTCTGTGATAAATTTGTATTCCTACTGTAACAATAGCAAACTCCATTTGTCTTGAATGAATTTGGAAATGAAAGTTTTTGGCACCTATCCTGTAAATGTACTGAGTTAAACTAATAGAACATTCTCATTTCTTAATAACAAACTATACAAAGCTGATCATTCTAGAATGATTGTTAAAGATTAAATCATCAGACTCATTACAGAATATCTTTCCCAGGTAAAGATATCTTTGTAACAGTGTCTTTAGTTCTCAATCTAGAAACAAAATCAACATGAAACCTTCTTCAATTTTGAGACTACAGATTTGCAATGACAATGGCTTCCTTTCACTATAAGGGTCCAGGCACCCAGCTGGAGTAATTTGGCACGGCTCTGGTAAAGTCAGTGGAGCAACACAAAATTGCTTTAGTTGGGGATATGGTTCCTGAGAACAAAAGGGAAAACCCAGCTGCATCGTAGACAGACTTTTGAATACAGTTAAGAATAAAATCCTTCACACATGCACAGAAAATAGCCACCCACTAGAAAAACACATTTTCAAGACTGAATTGATTTGTGAATACCATGTGTTACCAATCATAATAATTACATATGGTAGGTAAACTTAATGAGAAAACTCAGGCAATTTTTTTTTATTCATTTGACAAAATATGCACTGTCTTCTTTCAAAAAGCACTTTAGTGTCTCTTGTGATTATTTGCAATTATATTCTTCACAGTCTTTTTCATTTCCAAGGTTTTCTGTTGCTTTGTCCAGGTGGAAAAAGGGGGCATTTTTTTACTCTAAAACAGCAGAGAAAGTAAAAGAAAAAAACCTACAAAATCAACATCATAAACCATTATTTTTTTAATGCTGTTCAGAATTCGGTTTAGAGGATTAAACAAAAAATTAATTGTAGGTTCTACTCTTGATCCTGACAGAGATTTGAAAAAACTTCCATAAGTTGTCCAGCCTATGATAGTGATGTTCTTTGAGATAATCAGATTGGAAATGTTGTTTAAGTGTAAAGTATTAGTGTTCCTGTACGTGAAAAGGTATGTTCACATTGTAGTGATAGCAGTATCAAAGGTTGCTCTCTTTTCTACCAAAACTTTATATTGTAGCCGTGACCCAAGAGGCTTAACACAGCATATTTAGTAATTATCCTCACAATAATAAACTCTAATTTATAGGTGCCCAGACCTAGGAGACTGACACGGTTTAGCCTCAGCAGCAACAAAAGCGCCACGTGGCAGTCCCTTGGCTCCGCCCCCCAGCGGCGGTGGGGGAGGATGAGAAAGAAAAGGCAGACTCGTGGGTTGAGATAAAAATTGTTTCCCAGAGCAGCAGGTATTGCAGGGAAACAGTAACACAGATGCAGGAGACAAACAGGAGTACAATACCTACCGCAACTCGAGCCACGCCGACCCGACCCGACCGCCACCCACGCCACTGAGATGCACCCCGGTGCCGCCCGCCCATATATATGCCTATGCCGTGACGTCACCACGCCCACTCCCGGCTGTGGCCCCTCCCCTCCCCGCCCAGCTCCCTGCTGCCCCTGGGCCTGGCACACATGGGGTGGGATAGCTGTGCCGGATAGAGACAGGGGAGAATCAACCCCGTCCCTGCTGGAAACCAGGACAGAGACTCTTGGGATCTCAGCAGGAGGAAGAGAACATGAAGTTTAGAAAAAGAACTCAAGCATTTGTAAAAAAAAGCAAGCAAGCAAACACGAAACAAAACAAATCAAAAAAGAAACAAATCACGTCCAGTCACAAGCCATATTGATAAAATATTAATGTACCCAATAAATAAAATTTAAATGCATAGAAAAAAGTACTGGAAAGTGTATTCAGAACCTAAAAGTACACAGAACTGGCCAAGGTGCAATCAGATTTCTTCAAAACTTCCCCTTTTATTATGGTTAATTTACATTTATTTTCTTGTTCACTTTAACAATTCATTTTTATATTGTAATGGGAGTCTAAGGAAGGAAACTGATAGATAATGTTTAAAGAGGTTTGTATCTTGAGCTCTGTCTGGAACCAAAAGTCTCTATAATTTTCCAATATCATTTCAAATAAGCAATGGCTGAAAGATGACTGAAGTGTGAACAACCACACCCAGAGAAGTTCTCTGTGTTCCTTGGTACTGCAGCTAGAATTAAGAGAAGTGCATTATTCCACTTGAGTCATATTTGAAGGACAGGGAGAATGGACACACCATAAAGCAACACTGTCACTGCACACAAGGTTATCAGCAGCATAGGTATTGCGGTGGAAGAGCTGTGACTCAGCTTAGCCACTCGTCTCTTTAAAAAGCATGACTGTCCATAAAAAAAAGTCATCAGTGTTTAGGTCACACTTGCTAACTCACTATTTAAACTTAAGCCATGACTCCATTTGTGTCAGATGACTGTGTATGAATATTTGTGAAGAGCAAAATTTGAAGTAATACAAATCAAAATATGACTTTCATATGCCTCGCTATTTGTTATTGTATACATATTTTGTTGCTCCTTTAGGTAATTTTCCATAGTTTGCATTAGGCGACATAAAATGAGCATGTGGGAGAGAATAGTTTAAGCTGTTTGAGGCTCAAGGCTGGAGATCATATGGTCTAGGTTAGCTGAGAGAGGAAAATGATGCCATAATACAGTTACACAATGGTAAATACTGAAGGGAAAAAATTAAGATTTTAGAAGTAAATGAAAAGGTAGTAATCTGTAGTAGAAGTAGATAAAATCCATTTCTGTTATGTTTAATCTCACCGTACTTCTAGGTCAATGTTTGCCTGTACCCGTGTGCAACTACGGAGTGTGAGTTTTGATTCGATTCACTTTGTAGCAAAGTTTAGACAAATGTGTTGATGACATGAGAAAGCATTTATAAGCAACATGTATATTTTGATAGCAGTGGTCTGCCCTGCAGAATTTGCAAAATATGCTATTCTACTTTTTCTGAGGGAAAAAAGAAATAGTGTAAATTACTGAAGATGGCAGAAAGAATCATTCTTCCTCTCATTTTATATGTGCCTACTCTTTTCCACGCTGAACTTTTCATAACAAAAGTAGCCTCCCTCTGGGTATCTCTAAAGGCTGAAGAGCAACAGTAGTTGCAACTGTGAGGCTTTTGGCCATTACTGTAATAATGTTAATATGTAAAAACTGATGTACTTGGTTACAGATGGAGCAGAATGTGTACTAGTATTTTTTTATTGGTTTGACTTATTGTTATTTGCTTATTTATTTCCAGGTAGGTAGGGAAAAGTTTCTGAAGCAAGATCATCAATACAGAAGTATAGCATGACCATGGAAATTAATTTGCGGGAAAGACTGTTAAAAACCACAAGACATTTGTCACTGATCCCACAAGGAAGTGTATTAGTGATTTCACCATTACATGGGGAACATCTGCGCTTGGAGTTTTGCCACATGGATATAATGTCACTTGCAACTTCTTTCTTCACTGACGTTATGTTCTTTGAAGTTAAAAACAAAACTAAAATCTAGTTTCTCCTGTCTATGCCTTTTGAAATCACAAAGGACTCAAAATACAAGTAAAAGCTAAAAAATGCTCAAGGCTTGAAGTGAAATGAAGGAAATTTATGAAATAATGATTTTTTTTTTCTCAAGATAATGTCATAAACTGGATTAGGGCATGAATAATGGATCATTAAAGTGTGCATTTTGTTGCTCTTGTTTTCCTTATTTTTTCTTTTCTCTTTTCAAGAACACATTTAAATTCTCACCTACTGATTTTGTAAGAAAGCTTTGTTTCTGTAGTCAGATATTCTGACTGCGGTTGCACCGCTTCATGCTAAGCTCATTCATATCAAATCAGTTAACACGCTTTACCTTTATGATTACCCCAAATTTTTCTATTCAAGACAAATGGTACATTGCATGCTTCACATACCAGTGACAGAATCATAACTAGGAAAGCATAACAGGAAGACTCACAAATCATGAGAGGGAACTACAGACTAAAGGTTAGACCTTGCTTGTAGAATATTACTGTCCAGAGACAGTAAGGGTGATTAGCCGTTTCCTTGTTGTTTTCTTGCCTAGACATATATGTTTAGTATTCATGGGAGAAGATTAAGATGTGGGGCAAAAATGAATGGGATGCCAAAGAATTTGTTCAGCTCTGATTCTGTCCTCCTCATCAAAGCACAAAGGGCTGCCAGAATTCTATTATTTTTTTTTTTTTTTAAAGGAGAAAGTTTATGCACCGATGAAGTATCCACTGGCAAATCCATTAAGCAAAATAAGATGATAATTCTTGGAATATCAGTTAATTCCCTTTTGGCATTCCTAAGGTAGTGCATTTACCCAAGGGGGTGGCAAATTTGTTCAAAACAGAATAAAATCAGGTAACAAGCTGGCTGCTGAAAAGGATGGTCTTGATCCTCTCTTCTTTTGTGTCCACCTTAAGGGAAAAAAAAAAAATCATTTCTCTACACCATGTAAATCTCTCCTTGTGAAAAGAATTCCGTAACAGACAAATGAAACCTTGCATCAAAATGAAAGAATCTATTTATGAATACAAAACTGAATCTACAACACTAAATATTTACCAGACTCCCACCTCACTGTATGAGCTGTTAAAATTAAAAGTGAAGTAAAGAGAGGCATCTGGTATCCTTCCCTGAACTGACAATGCTCAGACCATCCCACTTTAAGATACTCAATCATTAAATTGTACGATGACAGTATAAAGAGAATATTCCTAGAAAAAAGACTGATATCTGTCTCTGCAGTAATATTAATTGCATCATTTCTCCCATTAATTTTCCCATTGAAAGTGGGCAGGGAGGATATGAAATATGAGGAAATACTTCGGATTTCCCTGGAGACATTTTCTTCAGTAAGTTTTTAGTAGGTAATGCTTTATTGCATTATTAGAATTATTGAATTCTGAAATCTGTTCTATGTTTCACCTCTTAACTTCCAAATAATGAGTGTGCAGACTAACTCTTCTGGTTTTCAGTCTCTCACAAAGTCAGTGATCCCTGAAGCTACTGACAGTTCAGTATCTTTTGAGCTGCAGATCTAACTTGGAGGGCAGCAATATCTTTGAGATAAAGATGGAGAAAAAAAAAAAATCAGTTTAATAGGATGTTTAAATAACTGTTAATAATCATAAGACATCTTCAAGTTCATTACAGTCTCACAGCAACACTCTGACCTCTTTCAGCATGCTGATTATGGATCTTTCTTATGTCTGGGGAAGTCTCCTGTGATCACTCATTCCCCAACGTAAAGGGTTTCTGAAAATGCCGTCAAACAATTAGGGAAAACAAATGCATCTAACTGGCCAGAGCCTGCCAGGATTGTGAGGGTGGTGGTAGGAAATTATGCAACGGGTGCTCCTGCCAGACAGGACATGCTGTGAACATGTGGCTACTTTGGATTGCTAACAATGGGGAGAAACAAATGTGAAAGTGTGAGCTTTTATAGCAATTCATACATTATATATTTATTTTACTGGAAAAATGAAACCTTATAAAAGAGAGGGAAAAAGAAAATAGAACTAGCTGGCATGGAACTACAACAGCATTAGAGGAGGAGGAAAATAAATAAGAGGTTGAAGTCTTTCAGTTACAAATGAAAGGAGGAAAAATACTGAAATTTGCCAACTGAACCTGCTGGTAATAATTAGATTGAGGTTGCTGAGAAAATGAAACACTATTTTTTTACTTCAAATTTTAATTCATAAAACAGGTACTAATCTTGTTCATTAGACCTGCCGGCTGCAGCCACGTGTCTGGCTGCTGGTTAGGAGTGCTGTGCTGTCTACATTATGTCTGGGGACTTTTAAAAGTGTCTTCTGGTTTGTGTTCTTAACAGAGGTGGAACTTGATCTCAAATCACTGGCCGAGGCGTCTAACTTTGAAAATGTATGGATATGGTTCCTGCTCCAAATATTGTAATGAGGTTCACTCCTTTGGATAGGTCTTGTTTGTTTATTTGTTCCATTTTAGTGGTTTTGTAATGGCATGAGAGCTTTAAAAAACAAGTATTACAACTGCACAGAGTCCCACAGAGTAGAACTCTGCCAGAGCAATGGTGCAACTCATCCACGGGTTTTATTTATGGGTTTTATTTGTATCTCCTGATACAAATCAGGAGAGTTCAGGAGTTCAGACTACCCGTCTGGCAGATTAAAAACCACTGAAATACGTTCTACTCCCTCTTTCAGATGGAGTCTTGTTTCTAGTTGTCAAATTTGCTGCCACATATTACTGGCAAGGCAGTGGAAGGTAGGAATTACTAGTTAGATTCCCGTTGTAGTACATTGTCAATGTTGTGGCAGTTTATGACCACAGAAATACACTCAAGGTTCGTGTTTATAGAGGCCAGTAATTTACATTTCTACTATCTAATGAGTGAGATGATCAGTTAATCTCAAAGTAATTGAGTTTTGTATAGGGACATTTATTTTCATATAGGAATATACTGCCAACAAAAGTCTTAAAATTCCAATCATGTTGTCTGAAATACTGATTTGTCTCTAAATCAAGACTATGTATTTGAACCTTAATTTTGCTCTACACTTCAAAATATTAAAATGCTTTAGATTAAGAAACTCCAGAAAATAACTGCTTGCTCTAAAATACATTTTTTTTAAATTAAAAGGCAATAACATACACACAAAAAAATGGAGTGCACACTATCCTTCTATTGTAACCTAAGCATGAGCAGAAGTGACAACCCCCTGGTGCAAACTCCTTAATCTTTTATATATTTTCCAAGTTAGAGGAAGATTATACACATATACATACACATATATATGTATATATATATACACACATACTACCAGAGAGGTAGTAGATGCCCCAGCCCTGGAAACATTCAAGGCCAGGCTGGACAGGGCTCTGAGTAACCTGATCTAGGTGAAGATATCCCTAGAACACCTTTAAAGGTCCCTTCCAACCCAGACTGTTCTATGATTCTATTTATGATAAGTCAGTTTCTACTGTAGATTTTTGTCTCCTGTTCTGAGGTACAAAATCTTTACTTCTGATTTGACTGATATTTACTGAAGTGTGATTAATAGTCATTAGGAGTGGGATTAATTTTTCCTAAATTTAGCCATCTAAAGGTATAAGCTATTTACCAAGACTCTATTTATAGTTATTGAATAAAAGTAGACACCTCCAGACTCTGACTCTTCTTTCTTGAAGTCCTGACTAACCTAAGAGAAATTAGTCACCTTCAGGAGCCTGTGTCTCTCTTTCAATGTACAGGGACCCAAATATCAGATGCTTAATGCATAGGTGGCTACAGGTAAGTAAGAAGGTTTGCATCTTAGAGTCCAAAAGATCCTCCCTGGATATCTATATTGGGTCTCTCACATATTAGAGCCTTGCAATTTGCAAAGACTACTATAAATCCAAATCAGCACCATGATGGTTAAACAAAGATGTTGATAGTTAACATTACACAGTCAGTGTGAAAAATGGCTGCAGTTTAGTACCATCATGGGCTGGCTTCAAACTAATGATTAAAAATCAAGGGGGTGAATTGCAATTTAGATGTTCCAAATCAATCTGGCCATGCCAAGAGTATGGCATTTATTGTTGCGAAACTCCTGCAGGGGCTAAGTCTTGAGATATTTTCTAATATTACATATTGAGGGGTAAGAAATCCAATGCATTCAGTGACCGTGCTTCACACATCATAAATTAGCAAATGCTTAGATGCTCCGTGTGCTGGGAATTTGCCTCCATAGAACAAAGAACAGTTGTTTGAGGACTTGTTTGCAAAAACAATCAATAAAGTCCATCATCATTAATCACCTTGTACTTTTGGCTTTCTGCTTTCCAAAAAGGACCTTTGGCTGTTTTACACTGGTGACAGTTTCAGATATTGATTGAATATACAATATGTATGCAGATGCTTGTGTGTGTGTCTGTATCTCTCTATATATGAATATCACCATTTATTTGCTGTATCAAGAATCAATAAAATTCTTAAAAGTATACACCATAATATCAGTTGGTAAACAGTTCAGTTTACTCTGTTTAAAGTATTTATAAATGTCATGATACTTCAATTAAAGCTCTAAGGCCAAGGAGATTGGAGTTGTTTAACATAAATTCATCCTTTAAGACATCTCCTTTGTCAATGGACAGAAAAAGTCACTCCAGGGGATGAGTAACCCTTACTGCTTCTGTAATGTCAGGGAGGAGAGGGACCATGTTCTGCAGGCACTTGTCTCTCTCTGCTCACTGCAGGGGGAAGTTAGAAAGCTCCCTAAAGTCAGATTAACTGAGGATTTACTGAGGTGAGATTCTTAAGTACCGTCAAAATTATTCCACCCCTAAATCTCTTCACTGCTATTTTTGTTTTTCAGCTGTCTTCTTCTAACTCCTCAGCCTATTTACTCAGAATGGAAGCATGAGCAGTCTCTTCACATACAAATTGAACTTCCAACAGAATGAAATCTAACTTTTGCGAGTGCCCCGGGCATTTCAGGAAAACAAACAACCCTGTTAGGTGTGGATCAAAAATCCTTGACCCTGCAGTCACCAGTTGGCCACAGGCTAATTCTGCTGCTGGCTGTTTTTGAAATTCTGGGGCAATGGTTCAGTGTTGACTCAAAGGGAGTAATGAGACCTCCAGAATAACTAACACCTGGTGTTTTGCTTGGGAACCTGCCATGTAAGCATTCAAGCACAGGCCAAACCTCATCCCGATTAGCTCCTCTGAGATGGCACTATAGAGACGCCATAGGCAAAAACAATACCTTTGCCAGCTACAGCTTGAACACGTGCACTACTAGGTAAGGCTTCCAGTGCCGAAAACAAAGAGGTCTATTGCTTGACCCAAAGTAGACTCTTTGTGATAGTGTCTCTGTCAGACTGCAGCCAGTCATTAGAAAACAATCTAGTCATACGCAGACGGCGTAATCGTTCTGGATAGGGTTTCAAACAGGTCTAAGGAAGTGAGTCACTCAGCCCCCTTGAAAAGTGAATGGAAGCTGGAGACCTGTTTCCTGAGACACCTTTGAAATCCTAGCTTATGTTACAGTATGGCTATTATCCAACCTTAACTTGGGACATTGAAAGGGTTTTCTTTCTCTTTTTTCTTTCCTTTTTTTTTTTTTTTTTTTTTTTTTTTTTTTTTTTTTTTTTTTTTTTTTTTTTTAATGCCAAATTAAAAGTATGAAGGCCTAAAGTGCATTTACACCAAAGCAGCTTTCCACTGACTTAGCCATATAAAGAGGCCTTGTAATAGCTACAAATATGACTTATGCTCACTTGAAGACTCCTTCCCACCATATGAGTGGTGTGAAGCAACCTTTGTGGAAATCAGGTTATTCAGGTCTACAGTTTCCAGAAAGCAGCCAGGTTGTGTTGCTCAGACCTGCTGCTGAAGAAGCAGAAACTGTTCTGCTCCAGGCAACAGAGCTGCCTTGCTATCCAAGCAAGCTGTTCAGTCTCCCTGCATCTTTCTAACCTCCATTCTACCTGTGAGCATCATGTCACTATCCAGGAAGAACTTTTCAGACTTTGAGAGAGCTCTTTTGATTCTCATGAATAGAAGAACAGAGGTAGAAAAGAGAGAGGGGACTAGAAGAGGTGCTTGGGTACTCTTTCTCAAGAAGTCATACAAATTACAGGAAAGCATAACTCAGCTAACAATTTCTTAATTTTCTTAATACAGAATTTAAAATTGGGAGTAGACCTTTTTAGGAAATTATCCGTAATTCCCATACGATTTTTTTTTCTTTTTAGAAATGTTGATTGTTTTAGGAAGCACAATGGATGGATATGTTACCTCTTCTGAAAGAATACCATCTGGGTTAAGGGAGCAAAGTGAGGTTTTAGTTTTGTTTTTAAAGGGAAATTACTTTATGTTATGACTCATCAGAACAAGTTAATTTTCCTATTATCGTGTTTTACCTTTAAGCAATAATTTTATTTTCAAATCCATAATAATACATCTGGGTTGCATTCTGGAAATTAACCCAATCTGAAAATATGACCTGAGGCATTTGAACAACAGAAATCCCCCTTTTCTTTGTATTTGAAAGTAATGAACATTAATGTACTGCTTTGGCCTCCAGTAGTGTTATGAAGTGCCTATAAGCGATTTTAATAACATTATCTAATTAATTTTCCTGTATTTCCAAGACATAGGTAAAGAGTTATTTATTCAACTTCTTTTACAACTGAATGACAATTAGATACAGCTTGAATGACTTTCCCAAAGTGTTGCAAAGCATCATTTGCAGAGGCAGACTTGAAATAATCTTTTCTCAGGTTCTAATATAATCATAAGTTCCTCTTGTCGCTTTTACAATTAGGAAGGAATGTGTCCTTTCAGTTGACCTTCTATCATGCATAAAAACAAGCTCTGCAACCTCCTCAGGTCTCTGCTTTGTGCAGCTCTTGAAAGTTCTGTGAAGATTGCTGCATCTCCCTAAAGTTTTGAAAAGATCTCAGCCTGTCATGAGGGTGCTTGACCTTTGCCAGTAACCCAGGTACTCGATGCATCACCTCACTGCCTTCCCGACATGCATATAAACCAGTGTGACTTTATATTTCCTTTTCCAATTACTCACAAACTAATTTAAGCTGTGTTTTGCGAGCACTTTTTTTTTTTATTTTCCCAAATGACAAGTGTATTAGCTAAGACTGTCAGCCTAGCTGCCAGCTCCCCAAAGCAAACCCAGCATGCTGTGACCTCATGCGTGCAGAACGCAGCACTATGAGCAGGGGGCTCCTAGGAAATAGATGTGAAGCCTGGGCCCTGTCTCAGCTGCCTTGGTAAGCATGTTTTATGATAAACTTTATCTCATTAGGAGAGGGAAGGGGGAAATCTTGGTCAAAGTCCAATTCTAGAGCTTATGTTGAGACTGAACTTTTCTGCTCTCCAAGTCTGCCATATCAAATTAGGGAGAATAAAGCCGGCTGCTTGCCCGATTATTTATAACATCACAGGAAACTTGGAATGACTTATTAAGGATGGAAATAGTTCTCTTTCCTCAGAAATGGATCTTGCTTTGCCAAGATACACAGTGACTGACTGTGTGTAAGAGTGGTGCACAAATACCTTCCACATCGAAGGTTATTAAAATATACCTGGCCTCGTTTATCAGCACTTACATGGTATGCATGCACCCACACTGCGATATATAAAAAAAGAGCTCCAGGGAGCCCTGCTGAACACTTTGAGGGGCAGGAACAGATCTGAAAATGCAAAAAACATAAATAAAATGAAAACACAGATCAGAATGCTTGTTGTATCTTTGATAGTGTCAATGAGCCTTTAGCATGGACCTTGACAAAAATTTTACTACAAGTTAATACCCACTGACCACATAGGATTTTCATAAAAACATAAGCAGTTAAGACCTTCCGCTTGAGGATCACATGAGTACATCTTGGAAAAACGGGCCAGCTTTGGAAAGGAGAAAGTGTAGTCTGATTGCCATAGCAGGAAAATCCACGCTGGATTTAATTTCTGACTCAGTGACCATAAGGGCATTTATCCCACCTCTTATGTTCCAGCATCCTTCACACAAGTCTGAAAAACCTAGCCAACCTAGGGGTTTGATTCAGAAAACTTGAATCTGCCATTTCTGGAGAGGACTTAACAGCAGAAAATAGCACAGAGTGTTTGAAAGGCAGCTGTGTAGAATGAGTGGGGTGGACTACAGCCTGTGTCTTCATAGCCTAGTATTTCTGGCTGTGTGTCCTAGTTTGAGGTAAAACAGTTTCTGCTTAGCCATTTTACTCTTTAGCTAAGCCTCTTCTAACTGTACTCTGAAATTAACTGTATATTTTGCAGAAACTGTTCGCTCTCAGAGTGATAAGACCTATAGTTACAGTTAAAGCCAAGAAATGGTATGTAGAGAGGCTCCTGCTTATACCTATTGCTATAACAACCAAGGTCAGCTCATTTTGCTGTGTGCCCCATTGGAGGGTCAGAAGTGAAAAAGTGTAGAAGGGGTCACATCTGTGGGGAGGAGGAAACAGGACAGGGGACCCAAAACTGACCAGCAGGGTATTTCATCCCATCTGCATCAGACTCAGTATAAAACCTGAGGGATGAAAGGGATCAGCCCCTTCTTTCACTGGACAGTATCTGAGGAGGACTCTGTTCATCTGCCTTTGATCTCAACCTGCATTCCTGACTCCAGATTCAGAACCCAATTCTTCTCTGCCACTAGACCTCTAAGTCTCTGTTTCTCTGTGTCCCTCATCTCCTCAGAGCAAGAGATGGGAGGCAGCATCTGTCATTCATCTCAGTGACCAGTCCAGGCCCAAACCACACCTCTGTGATAATTATCTGACAGAAAATTCATAGGGCAGATCTGACAGAGAAAGATGGAAGAATCTAAATTTCATGGATGAAAATAAATTAATTCACTCCTTTCTAAAAACTCCCCAAACTGCAACTGCCTGCACTTCAAAAACAGTATTCCAAACAGCACAGATTTGGACCTCTGTGTGGCTGTGATTGTCCATGTTAGACTATAATAGCACTTGCAACATGATTACAAGACTGTAGCATTGTAAGAAGTGAGAGGAAGCAGACACTGACTTCAATATCAGGAAAATTATATTAACTAAGGCTTTCACTTTTTCTTGTTACATGTAACTATTCTTTTCTAAATTGTCTATGCAAATAAAATGACAACTGTTGGTTTGTCTTGTAACTGCATCTATTGCTTCATTTGCAGGTAGCTTTGTGAAACAGAAATCTTGCTCAGAGATATGTTCCACGTTATCTTTATGAATCAAATGAACAAAACAAAGTATCTGTGCTGCTTTGACATTCTAGTTTCTGCTGAATATGGTAGAGGTAAGGAGGACTAGCAGAGTCTAGAGTAGAAGAGAACCGGTCCTTTATTTTTACATTTCATCTGCTAATTGGAACTTTTTCTGGGTTATATTTTCTACCAAGAAAATAGAACTTTTTCTGGGACCTTTAACTTCTGGCACTGACCAGGAGTTCTTTGGAATAACTGTAGGAATTTTGTTTCTCCAGGTTTCAAGTTATTTGATGCCCATTTGACAACACTAGGATTTAACTTCCTTCATTTAGATATTCAGAAGAGAAAGACACTGGACACTCACAGATACATGGGACAAGGTTCAATAGGCTTTAGCTTGAATTTCCAAAAATCTGGTTAAGGGTCTAAATCAGAAAGAAAAAGTACTGGAGGATTGCTCACTGACTCAGTGCCTCAAAATTAGATGTAAGTCTGAGGAGTGGAATTCATGGTGCAGCGTGGGACATCTAAACTTTCCAGTACAGCTCTCAAACATGACTCATATCAGCCAATATGTTTGGATGGTAGATGTCTAAGCTACACATTTGAAAATGTCAAAGAGAGGGAAGCATCTAAAATTTTGTCTTTCTCCTGAATTTAGGCACTCATCCATAGTCCAAATTAGGTTCTGTGGAACTAAGATTTGCAAGCAAAACACTTTGCCTGCATTTCTCTATGTAAGTCATATGAAGTGTCAGCAAAGACAACTGTCTCCTGCTTCTCTTTCAGAAGATAGCCAGCAAGGGGGAGGAGGAGGAGGTGATATTACTAAACACATTTTGCATAACAGTCTTGCTATGAAAGTACTTGCCGCCTTCTCCTGACCTGTTTTTGAATGAAAGTGACTGTGGGAGCTAGGGAATGTGCTGAAGTTGATGCTGTCATTATTCATGAAGTGAGCTCAAAGCACACCTACTGACCCAGACCACTGGGCAGACTTAACACAAAGGCACACTGTTTTGCATCCCAGAATGACTGGCTGTGGAGGATGCACATTCAGATATTTCATTCAGTTGGGAGGATGACATATATATATATATGTGTGTGTGAGAGATAACACACTAAGTTAAAAAACTTAGATGCCAATGGACTCTCAGACACGTAAATGAGTACATGGAGTTTTTCAGATCACCCTTCTGGTTATAAGTGTTTAAGTTACACTGGATTGTATGCCCAAGTGCTTGGATCTCACCTTGGATTGTTTTGGACTTTGCTCTCCATAACAGTTTTGGTGATTTTACATTCTTGAGATTCTAACTAGCATTCAGGTGAAACAGAGAGATAATAAAATCCTGGTCTAAGAAAGTTATTTACATTTAAAACAAGTTTAGATTTTATCTGAAATAACAAGATTAAAAAAAAAAAAAAAAAAAAAAAAAAAAGTAGGGAGAAAATCCCATGCTTTTTCTACACCTTGAAATCTAACAGTTGTGCCTCTAATTGTGTGATGTTTCTGTTCATTTTATTTGGGGGGTAAAGAGGTGGACTGTTGAGCTGTGGTTTCACATTTTGTTGTTTGATTTTCTTTCTTTTCTTTGATTTGCTTTACATCGTCTTAGTTGTCACTGTCTAAGGAGGTAAACAGTAGAATTGTATTGTTCTGAGATTTATCATTAAAACATATTAAAACAAGGAGGAATCCTGTAAGTTTCCACATACACTAGTATGCGGAAAGACGTAGAAACATTTCTGGCTTTCCCTATGGCTTAAGAGTGGTCTTACATACCCCAGAATATCTTCATAACTTTTGAAAAGGTTATAAAGACACAGGCTAAATCCTGAGAGGTTAACAATATGGATACCTGGGTAGCAAAAAAGAGGTAGACATACGTGTAAACCTCTTTCCCAGTGAAAGAAATTACTAATTCTCTCCTCTGCCAGGTTTCCTCAGTGTAATTGCTTCTGAATAAAGCTGAACATCTTCATTCAACACATAAAGTCTCAGTCCATCTTTTAATTTCCTTTCTTTTTTCCTTTGTCTAGTTTTGAAGTCTAAACTGAAGACATGCAATGTCATTAAGTGCAATTAGAGTACCTTGATCACAATGTGGAACTCTCACGTTTCGAGATCTCAAAGACCTCAGTCCTCTCAGCTGATCCCTCGGCTCCTAGGGATGGCGTCCAGCAGACAGAACACAGCAGATGCTGACTCAAATAAGGGTGAGAATATGTGATTGCAAGCAATTGAGTTATCCCAGTTTAATGAGTTCCCACAAGCAGTAATCACTTGTGATTTTCTGCATCCCTCATAAGGGAGCTGCATACTAAGTAAGCAGAATCATGGAGATTATAAAGGGCTGCTGACTAGCAGCTTCGTCCTCCTTGTTCATAGTTTTTAATAAGACATGATGCATTGTGAGCACAAGAATGAGCCCTGCCTTTTTTAAGATGTGATTCTTCTTTACAGCTTAATTTATGTCTGGTCAAATTTGTGGAGTATGGGCAATAATCAGTTAATCTACAGAGATGGGTGGGGTAGATGGACTCCTGATAAAACAAGAACTTATTTAAACTTCCTCAAACTTGAAATGAAACAGTTCCAATTTTTCTTGGAGTTTTTAAGACAGTGTTTAACTGTTAAGAAAGTATATATATAGAGAGAGATTTATATGCACATGTATAAATACATATTCATGTTCTCTTTTAGTTTTGCATTTTTGAATTCCAACTGGCCTTTCTCTTGGTATATCTTATCCAAACAGTAGAAGGAAGTTTCAAAAAGTTTTTGGAAAAGTCTGCTGTCACTGTGTTTTCTGAGCATCTTTGTTGTGAAGTCTGGGACCCTGGCATATTGCTTGGGTCACAGCAAAACTGAAGGAAGCAGTATAAAGTTTGATGTTATCGAATACAGTGACTCTTCCAATAGGATTTTATCTATATTCTTGTTCTCATATTTCTTTTAAGAAATTATTTTCTATCCACAAAATATTCATTGCAAATATATACCTTTAAAATAATATATTTAATCACTACCACCACATTGCTTTCCAATTTTTTCCACCTTCTGTTGCAGTCATCACTCTTATGCTACTTCTAGAGAGACCCAAAGTGAAGACAAACAAGAGCTGGAGATCTGTTGATGCTGTATGATGACACATTCACACTTATATGTGTCACAGAACTTTCTTACTGTGACATTTTTCTTAATAAAGCCAGTGGTTTTGTTGGGAACTCCGTGCATGCTTATACCAGGGCTAAATTTGTTTCTAATTATTTGGCACAATTGCCATAGCAGAGCATGCTGTGTGTGCCAGCACTACACAGATAGGGAGTTTGTGAGAAGACACACATTCTGGATTTAGAATGTGAAAAGCAGCTGAGGAGTTCACCACGAGGCAGGGGTGTGAAAACTTTACTTACAAGTTGTTTTTTCCCACTGTGTCCTCCCTGCAGCTTATGGAGTAATCGAGTTGTAATGGTTTGCTTACAGGCAGTCAATTAGGCACCTACAGTTACTCCACAGGGTGTAGATTTTACATGACTGGCTTATTCATAAATAAAAAGAATTACTGAATATTTTGCTCTACTGTGCTCCTTTCCTAAACATCACTACATTATTTATCCCAAATCTTGTCACACTCACACGCAAGGTTTTTGTTTCCTTTTCTGCCCTCTTTACTGCCAGGGTAGATTGACAGATACTCATTTATGATACTCCATTCTCTAGCACACAGCATATTTTTTCTTTGTTCTTACTAGAATTCACATGTTAAAGGGTCAACTCTGAATGGAGGAACTTGAATCTGAAATCTGAAAGGATTAACAATGCTGTATTGGTATTAGTAATGCTGAATTAGTATTATGAATCCTAAAGCTGATGTTGCACGGTGCAGTTCTGAAGCGATGCTGCCACTGAAGATACTTTTAAAGAGAGATCAATCTCAGCTTCTGACAGTCCAGGAAAACTGAAAGTCAAATACTATGTTACAACTTTTGCATATGTACAAGGAATGAAATGTACAATGCATATGTACAACTTATTCCAAAACAAGAAATGACAGTCAGTATCCCTACTTTCCCTGAGCAGTTGAATTGAATTTATTTAGTTAGACATAGTGAGAAAGAAGACACATGACTTATGCTGGGAACACAATTTTAACTGTTTTCATCTATATGTAAATATAGACACTTAAGTGTATGTATGTGCAAAGAGATAGCAGTATAAAGAATAGATAAAATATTTACAATATTTTAATTCTTAAAATTTGAAATAACTAAGAATCATAGGTAAAATTTGGACTGCTCCATAAATCATGTGGTCACTCCACTTAAGGAGTTCCTTCTGTCTTTGTTTGACTGCCATTGTCTCCTGCTCCTCTAAGAAGCCTCTTCAGAGAACAAACATTAATACACACCTCTCCCTCCCCCTCCCCAATGTATACATTCCTGTCATTGTACTCTCTTATCAACACTTTTCCCTCTTCTCCCTACCCCCATGTCCTTCCCCTCCTTTCCCTTGTCCTTCTCCCACTGTGGACTTCTAAGTGGAATGTGGGTGAGATTGAGTTTAAGCTGCAGGCAGACAGACAGCAGGAAAAGGCTGTATATACAAATGTGTCCCAGATGTCCTGACATGTCCTTGCCCTGCAAATGGTCACATTTGCTGTTGACAGGATGACGAACTTCAGCCCACAATCCATGGCCATAATAAGACAGTGATGTCATTGGCTCAGTCCTGCTACAGACTATTATGGAAGAGGGAATGCAGCTACGATGTGAATACAAACAACTGGAAGAAGTATCTTATTTTGTCGGAAGACCTTTTATGTAGGATAGATTTTCTCTGTATTTTCTCGTTCTTTTTCAATATTTAATATAGCTTCTTTGCACTGTTTAGTCATTTACAGTATCGTTCTGTTCCATAGCACTAGGTAAATAAAGACGTATAAAAACAAAGTGTCTCCAGGTCATAAAAGATTAAAAGTCTGGCCAGAAAACTTTGGATGTTGACACATCTATCATTGCTACACTTACGTTTGCCAGGTTTCATAAAACACTGCCAGTCTCTGCATGCTCACCCTGCAGTCAGCTCTCCCTCCAAGGAGAAGTGGGATTTTACAGCATCCAGTACACAGTGAGGAATACATATGGCAACTTTGATAGACACATAATATATACGTTTACACACACACACATATAAAATAAGTACATTTCACTGATTCGTTCATGCAATAAGAAAAATGACCACACAAAAGGAGCAATATAGAAAATATGCTTCTTTGACTAGTTTTTACACTGGGACACATTATTTAATGGATCTGTTTCTTTCAGAATGGAAAGTATCTACAGAGGTATAGCTGTTATTGAACTTGAGCATTATTTCATACAGTAAAGTTTTTGTAGATTGATATCCACTCCTTAACTGATTTCCTATGAATGTGCAACAGGGAAGTTCAGAAAGAGACACGAAGGAGAGAAGGTTAACAGTGCCCTGCTCCAATCCAGAAAGCCTGTGTTGGATGGAGGATTTAACATGTGTTACACGTTATTAACAGCCTCCAGGGTGCTTTTGTCTGAGTAAGCTCAAAGCAGGAGCTGCATTTCATAGCTACTGTACAGGGTACAGAGCACATACCTCTAATGCACACCTATGATAGACTGGCTTGGACTGAGTCCCCACACCATGGCTGTCTGGAATAGTGGGATTGTGTTTCCACAGACTTAGCTGCCAAGAATATTCTCGTTTTCTTACAAACATACTTTAAGGCTTTGATTCCTAAGACAGGTCAGCATTTCTCTGGTCCCTGTAGAGTGCTGCCAATCGCATGGATCCCTGATTCAGGCCAACCTAGATAAAGACGGATTTGCTGCAGCACTTTAAGCCTTTTCCAGGGAAAGACTTGCTGTGTATACTGGTAACTTAGGAGTGGCATTTAAATACGTGCAGACATAGCTGCAGCCTGGCACAGTAAACAGTACTAGCAGAAAAAGGGAGCTGTGTGGAAAAATAAAATGATTCAATAATCTACAGAACAGCAGCATGTAGGGAGATTGTCTAAGCACAGCCTAAATGCAGTCACTTATAGCTCAGTTTCTCAGGTCTCAGTGGTGGGTTTCGAGCTGCTATACAAAGAATTTACGTCTTGAAAGTGAAGATGGCAATTGGGCCATGCTGGAAGTACCGCTGTCCTAGAAGAAATTTTAATTTTATTTTTATTTATTTATTATTATTAATTTAATTTTATTATTTTAAAAACCCACAACATTTTTTTTCTTTCTGAAACTAACTTGTTAATTTCATTATCCATGGGGCTTTAATATATAGCAACTTTCTTCTACAACAGCTTCATGACTGTACATGAAGATAACTCCCCATCTCAACAATCTTCTGGGCAGCCCAGTCCGGCTTGTACAATCCACAAGAGCAAATCCAGCTTCATTAAAGGTCTAAAGTTCTTCTGGTGGACCTGAAACTATCTGCCAGAACTATCTCAGTGCACAAAACTGAGGTTATGATTAAGTTGGTTAACTGTTTTGAAAAAACTTCCCATTTTCTACAGGATATATTTTCGTTACTTTTAATAAGAATCTTTAGAGTCAAGCAGCCAAAATCCCCAAAGTTTAAAGCTGAAAACAGCAATGCCAGGCAACTTTTCTTGACTCAGATGAGAGAAGCGAATAAGGTTTACCAAAGTGTTTATATTTTAAGTTTTTAACTGAATGGGAAAACATATGTGGAAAGTACCACCTAGACTACATTTGTCTCCCAGAGACATTCTATATTGCCATCCATTAAAAAAAATTAACATACTCCCAATCTCAACGGACAACTCTGAATCCAAAGTTTTTCCACACTCTTAGGATTTTCCATTCAGTGTAGAAGAGAAGTAGCTGGACAGCTGTGAATTTTAGATCCAGACACGAGCTTACTCCATCTTCCTGTAAACTATTTTCCAGTCTATTGTGTTCTGATATAGGGAATCAAAACAGATATCCTTTCTGGACAAAAGCCCAACCAGAACCAGGTTGGCTGACACAATTCACATGTTTCCAATGTACACTAAGTCTGTTACACACCAGTTTCGCTAACAACTTGGCATGCATTCAGTGGTGGCATCATTTCAAGGGATGGAGAGTCATAGGAAAGATTTTGTGCTGGGTTCTGTCTCCTGAAACTGCTTTGCTTAAGGGATCAGTGCACAGGCTTCCTGGAGTTTCCTTTAATTGTTTGTGGAGAGCTGTGTTGCAGCTACTGAAGAGATCAGGCCTCACCATGACACAGATAATGTTAGTGGGCCTTGATTTATCTTGACATTTTATTTTACAATTTGTGTGCGTAGCCCACCCATTGCATTTAACTCTGCTCTGACCAGCTTGTGGGTAGGGGCTGCTCATAGACTAAATAGTCACTAAATGGTCACCATAGACTACTTACCAGTCAAAGCTCTTCGGCAGTTCAGTTAGTAGTGGTGGGTGCTTCTGAAACTGTGATTGCAGACACAATAACTGCACTGCAGCCACAAGTGAACTCAGTTCTCTGCATAGGCAGGAGATAAATTTATCAAGCTACCTGCATTGTAATCTAAATGTACAATATTAATGTCATCTAGATTAGGTGGGACCGATGTTTAGGAAGAGGTATCATCTTTATAAAAGCCTAATTTACATAGTCAATACGCCATCAAAATGTCTAGAAGACAGAATAACAGGAGATGTTACTTCTATATTCTTCTTCAGAGTGCTTAGAAAATTGCTTGCAACAGTTAAGTCATACTAAGCAATACAGTGGAGAGAAACAGGAAATCTTTCCTCCATTCTTTTTGCTAAATCCCACTTTTGGAGCAAGGTTCCTTCAGGCCTTGTGCACAGGGGCCAAAATCAATGCTAAACAGCAGTGTAGAAGCAAAAAAATGGAGGATGATTCTGATTTAGCCAGACATAGGGAGAGATACAATACAAAGATTTCTATAACTGTTACCCACGCATCTCCTCAGATGATCATTTCATTGTTCTTCTGCCAAGGTTTTAAGCTGCTGACATTCAGCTGGCTACTTTATTTATTTATTTGAATGTTTAAATGTTTGAGATTGTATTTCAAACTGCAGTTTTGCAATCCTTCTGCAACGTCTGTCAGCTGGCTTCTCTCAGTGCAATAGCATTGGGACAATAATTATGTCATCCAGCTTTAAAACTGTTTAAAAAGGAAAGATAAAAAAAAAGACAACACAAAAAGGGTTAAACCTTTCACCTCTTCAAAGAGCAGGTATTCATAGAATCATTTCCGGCTCGTAACATCATATCCCACTAATAGTACCTCAATTGTTTGGAGAGGGCTTGCCCAACATTCTAAACAATGATAACCTACATTTACCAGCATCCAGTAGGTCAGATGTGAATTGAAGTACCCACTAGAGACATAAGGCCCTAATCTTTCTTTTTTCCCCTTGGATGATCCACCATTAAAGCACTTCAGAATGGTTCTTGTCATCGTAACTCACTGGCTTATGCTCAAGAGCCTGTCATCGGCCCTGTGCTTCCAACAAGCTTTCCTCTTGAAAGAGAAAAATGGAAGCAAATACCTGCTTGAAGTTTAAATTCAGTCTGAAAGAGATGACAACAATAATTTTTGTTTCAGGCATTGTCGCTTTAAAGAAAAACACAGTGTCTTACCTCGTAACATGATTGCTAAATTACGCTGACAATATATCTCTCTAAAACTGTCGAGAAGGCAGAAGGTGAAATGGTGTTATTTTGGCACTGCTAAAATTTTGGTTGTTCATGTGATTTTTCATTGTTCAGCCTAATAAGCAGAGGAGAGCTAAAGTGGTTGTAATGATGTATGGCTGCTAATGTGCATTAACAAAGCAGTCATCACCTAACTGTACAGGGCTATTTAGATTAGATTGCAGAGCAAGAAACCAGGGGATATTTCTACCTTATTCTACAGGACTGACCTGTTTCTGAAGGATGGCACAAGAGCAAGCCTTAGGAAAAAAAAATATGTATGAGCTGCTACGGCTGCTATCACATATGAGCAATATAAATGAACTGTAGTGCTAATTCCTATTTTAGTAGAGCACAGGTGACAACAGTATTTATCCTAAATCATCATTGTGACACAGTTTATGCTCCTATGTTGTTTACATCTTGATACTCCCTCAGTCTCACTTTTTCTTAGAGATTTGGTTTGGGTTTGTCTGAAAACTATTATGTCTTCCAAAACAGCAAATCCTTTTCAGTGTGTCCATTTGTTTTTTTAAATAAAGAAAGCCTCAAGAGTTCCACACCTATGCAGGAAATTTAATACACAGACATCGGTGTTAAGAACATTTCTTCAAAAGTGTGTTAGGATTATTTCTTCCATACTCTGCTTAAATATTTATGCCCTTTTCAAGTAATTTTCATATATCATTCTGTGATCTTTGAACTCTTTAGCTTCACTCACTCTTTTCTGGCTAAGCAGTTTGCCACTTAAGACTCCTCGTCACCAGGACAATATTGTGATGGTTGGGGTCAGCAGGAGGAGCTCTTACATAGAGACAACAACTGAAGCAATCAGGATGTGGCCAGTCATTTCTGTAACAAATGAAGGGGGGAAACTCTCCAACCTAATGTGCTAACTTTTACAACACTGCTTTGATAGTTTTAGTCACCCAGAGCATCCTGGAGAGCAAGGCAGCTTTATTTCTGCTATGGCCTTTGCCAGAAGTTCCTATTTGAAACAGATTCACTCTGGGGATCAGGCATGGACATTAACCAGAATATGACAGGAAAGGTGACAGCTTGCAACCTCATTCTGTTCTGGGAATACATGTACATGTGTATAAATGAAACGTGGGGAGAACAATTAATGTAGAATATACCTGGATTATGGATCACTGACAACATTTTCTGCTTCATTGGTAAGGTCAAAATGTTTAGTCCTGTGAAAAAGTTGTAACATCTATCTTGGGATAGTTTCCACATTTGACAACTCTTTTATGTTTCTTCTGCTTTTTGTTGTCTAGATTTGATTAATGCTGGATGCAGTAACTGTATGAAAGAAGAAGTTGAGCATCTGAACTATGCTTTGGAACAAAGAGGAGAAAAGGACAAATCTTTATGAACTGTCATTTTGTTATATGCAAATTTGTCTATAATCTGTTTAAAGAGGACTATGCATAAATATGTGCATAGACCACACACCTTTACAACTTGGACTCACTGCCTTAATTTGGGAGCAAACACCACCAATTAAAAACTCAATGTTTATAATGCAGGCCCATAGACATAAAAATCTGCATGTAAATTGTCAACTCATTTCACTTTAATCTAGATATCATTTGGTGTAGGAGTTCATTAGCAGCCTGGTTTATATTCCAACTCAGATAAGCATTGAAATGGTTTTCTGTTCTGCTTTCAGCCTTGCTGTCTGATATACGCTTGACATGCTCCCTTGACTTCATGTTTCCAGTGGAGACTATTTTTTGGTATCATCACTCACTTGATTCATGACAGACCATAAAATAGCCATTATTACTTCAAGTCCTACATCTCACTGTTTGCTAAGCAGTTTTTTCCCCTTCTTAAATTTCTTGTTATGCACCTTTTAATATGTCTAGTGTTTTGAACTACGGTCTGCATCCTTAATAGAAAAAAAGTGTCTCATGGCAAATTTGCTTACTTAATGAAAGCAATAACAGCATATACGTGAATAGGTGCATATATATGCATCAAAAGTAAACCAGAAATATTCTGAAGTTTTTTATTGGGATCTCATTTTCTAAACTACTGTTTTGTCTTTTCTATTTGCATTTACATTCTTTTACATATTTCAGTGAACTACTTGTTTCCAGCATGTCTTATATAATAAACACAAAATATTTTCATGAGAAAAGGCAAGGAACGAAAGGATACCTCGATTGACCAATTAGATACAGGACATTTGGGGTTATACTTGTTTCTAAACAATCAAGATGCACTATGATTTCAATGTGTCAGTCAATCTCTCTGCCTCACTTTTCCACTCTCTATAAGGTAGATGATACTATATGCACACTATATAGCATGTTGACGCAGAAATTATTAATATTTGTAAAGATATTGTCAGGTATTACAGAAATATCTTAATAGTGATATTGGCCACGCTTTCACGTGTGTGACATAGTTCTATTTAAAAAACTAACAGACAAAAAACAAACTTGAGCCTGATCAGCAATGTGAATTTCGTGTGTGTACAAGATCTCACAACACTCTTCATTGCCTCTGAGCCCATACAACATCTATCTCTTTCTTAACACACACTCTATTTGAGACAGTACTGGCAGATTTGTTTCTTCCAGCAAGTGCCCCTCTCTTTAATCTGTTTCTGTTTCTATTTTTCTGTGCCTTATCAGTAGCTGTGGGTTTTCTATGGACTTATTTTCAAGGAATAGTTCTTTTAAAAGAGTGCAGGTTATCTGAAGGTGGATCATTCACATGAAAATATGGTAACTGTTTCTCCACTTGTCTCTTTTTTTCCAATACCACTGTTAAAAGTCACCCAACATCCCCAAAGAACACTACAGCTCCCTTCCATTTCCCAATATCACTCTGAAATGAAACAGTAAAAACAGTTAACTGTCAGTACTAGACTATCTTTCCTTATTTATATGACCTGCTGCAACATTTGAATATATTTACTATTTTTATTTATATTCAGGATCAGTTCCCTGACACAATCCTCTCAGGAGAGGGACTGGAGATAATTTCTTTGTAGCAATTTTAATTATTTTTTCCTAACTCTTAGAAAAAAGTTTAAAGACAATGATGATTTCTTCCTTTTCATCTGTTGGGATGGTTCTTCTGGTTTATAACTATGAAAAACCTTGTCATGCTCTCTTAAGCTGACTTGATGAAGATCCATCTCTGTTGGCCTCTGAGACATCAATACCTCTGCTAAGGACTGATGTCTGTTTCACTGTAGTCTCCTGAAAATATTGATACCTTGTATTTTCACTGCTTCAGGGACTGGAAACTCTCTGGTGACAGAAATCTTTTTTTTTTTTTTTTTTTTTTTTCTTTGCAAAGTGCTCCTGTGTTGTCAGCATTACAATTTTTAGGAACCCAAATCTTAGGAATTAATTTTAAACTATTTTCAGTTCAACTCGGTAATTTTATCTTTGGAAGAAGATCCATCTTTTTTATTTTTTCTCTACCCCCTCAGGTGCAGCTAAAGATGTAAGTTCCCTTCAGTTCTCTTACACATCTTCGAAACTTTTACTGCTGAGATGGAATTGTAATTTCTTTCACATCTACGGTAAGAAGCCATTGCAAAGAATTAGGGCAGTCTCAATACAAGTAGAAGGAATAGAGAGATTACCTTTTTTAGGGCTTTTTCCTCTTTCCAAACAAGTTCCTTTTTCAGATGCAGGTGAAAGTGAATCTCTGATGCTCCTCCCTCACCTCAGGTCAGCCATCCCAAAGCATGAAAACAGACTGCAGACATAAGAAGTCTCAGATTCTCTCAGATGAGTATAAATCAGTTCTCTCAGGTAAAAGTAAAGGCTCTACTTCTTTGACAAACAGGCAGAGGAAAAATGGGAAAGATTTTACCAATATCTTGAAGACTTTATGACCTGTACTATATTTGTGTCTTCTAAATTAGTTAGCCTTGTACAAAAGTATGAGCCTCAGTAAGTAGGTGCCTCCTTATAATACAAACCTAAATAATAATTGTTATTATAGAGAACGTTCTGAATGACAAAATAATGAAGTCTGTAATTGTTGAAAGGATACATGGGAAGGGTGCAAGAAAACGATGAGTTCACAAGGAGAAAAAAAGTCTGATTTCTGAAGTGAAGTCTGAACTGAAAGGACAAGAAGGTGAAGATTCACACATACTCCAGAATGAATCAACCATAGTAATGCACTTGAAACATGACAGCAATCAGCCCCCATGGATTCTTGGACAAGCTTGCATGACTGAGAGTTATTTCCATCTGCATCATCCTCAGCACTATGGCTACTGTGCACTTACCAAAGGGAAAATATATTCACTGCACAGTATGAAGCCGAATGCATCTGCTGAAACAAGCTACAGTGCTGTTTTGATACAGAGGGAAATACATAAGGGAGATTGATGCTAGTATATCATAAAGAAGCACATGAGAGTCAGAGCAGTTGAGTTCCTCCAACGTACACACCAGAGTACTCTCTTCTCTAATGTCTGCAGTGAGAAGGATTAATAAATTCAGCCTGAGAGAAGCACAGATTTGTATATTTTTCATGGGAAGAAAAAAAAAGAAAAAAAAAAAGCTGGAGAATTATGATCAAAATTTTTAAAGTCTAAATGTTAAAATACTCTAGCTATGCTCAGGGAACCTCTGCAAGAGCTAAATCCTTAGGATTCCCCAGCTGTACTTTGTTCACTCCTCATTTTTGTAAAAACTGACAGTAAAAATAAATAAAATAAGTAAATAAGAAATAAGTAGAAATAAAGGAGGCCTCAAAACTATCTTGACCTCTCTAACAGGGCAGTGAATAGAGCTTCTGAATTGTAAGATGAAAAAGTGCTACTGTAAGAATGTCAGGCATCTCATTTCCAGAATTCTTTGCATCCCAACTATTGTGTTAACTTCTTCTATTATATTGCAAAATATCCACCTCTCTTTCACTTCCAATTCCTTTCTATGTAATACTCTTAGAAAACCTCACACAAATACTCATTATTCAATTAATGATCCAAACTCCCTACTGAGATGGGATTTTTTGCCAGAGAGGACAAACATAATAAAATTGGTCCTAAAAAGACCAGAGCATGCTAGGAGACTGTGTCTAATACTTTTAACTGCTGTGAATGTGAAAAAAATGTTATTGAAAGAAAAATATGATGAATGTGGTCCTGTGCCCACTACAAATAAAGGCAAAATTGCCATTTACTTCAATGATGCAGGAGTAAGTTTTACTTCTCATTGACCACCACTGATTTGAAGATAAATTCTGCCAACTTTACTAAAATGGAAATCCTGCAGAGAGGAACTCAGTTGCTACTGGTTAAGCAAAGCAAGATCCAGAGTTTAAAAATAAATTTACTTGTACTGTGATTGTATCCCTTTTTCATTCCTTTCCCATGAATATTCTAGTGAACAGGTTGCATTAGAAACAGCATAAATTCAGCACACGCTGCAAAGTATTTGCAGAAAACAGAGCTCTTAGTCACACTTTTGATTGTTCACATCATGATTTACATGCTTGTAACAAATGTCACTAAAACTTTGTTTTAGTCTGCCGGTGGCATGATGACTCAGACTGCATTATGACGAACAGGTATTTCCCCACACAGTTTTATAACTCTGAAATTTTGTGTCTAAAAAGAAAAATGTTTAGTTAACAAAAGGTTAGATAAAGAAAAACGACACAAGCCACTCAGAGATGAATCGGTGGGTTGATATAAAGAAGCTTCCAGTAGGTTTATCTCAGCTTGCTAGTATGTGTTGAAGTACAACGAACCCTTCTCTGGGATTGTGCTTGACTACCTAGCTTCCATGTGGCGAGTTCTTAACCTTCTTTGTTGGTAAAGAAAAGGGATTAAGGGATCATCTGTAATGTTCTAACATGGAGGAGGTTGTTAGACAGTTTTAATTGAAAAATTAACTGTTTATGTTGTTTAGTTTTCAGCATCTAACTTTTCATACCAATCAGGGGTCTGATTCCTACATAGTTAATTAAAACAAAGTGAGAAGCTGACGATTAGAATCTTTATCTGAAAGACAGTGAGGAATAGTCTATCAAACTCTGAATTTTCTATACCTAGATGTATAAAATAGGTACCTTAATTAAGAACTTATGTACAGGTGGTGTAATTACTTCTGCATGGAACAAATCCAAGCCCTTCTCTCTAAGGCTGTTGCTTACTCACTTGTTTCCCTAGACCACACAACTGGATTGACCAGGGGTCGGTAACTCCTAAGTTCTACAGAAGCTGCTGAGAAAGGGCAGGGAGGTAGCTATAACCTCAGTATTGCTGTCCATTAGAGGATCCAGAGAAGCTGCCCATGTTCTTATCATGGGACTATACTTAGATAATTTTGCCTACGCTGAGTAAGAGATGCCACAAAGATCTCTGAAGTGATGCCAACCTGACCGTATGTACATGAGTACAGACACACTTTTGCTTATAATTTATTTCAGCTGCTAAACAAGCGTACTATCTTTCACCAAGAATACGCTTTCTCTGAGTCTTTCATATCCAGAGAGAGAAACTCAAGGTTATTAAATCTGCAAGTTTGGGTTAGTTCTGCAGTATAATAAATGGCTGATATATACAAAACACCTGTGTCTGATTAAAGAGTGGGAGAAATGCAAAAGCATTTCATCCAGGCAAAAGCAATTCATAGAGGACTAAAGATAGCAAAAAATAAATAGATGTAAAAGATCAGAAACGGATAAATGTCCAGAAAATAGATATAAAAATGAAAACACTTAAAACAAAATGGCATATATTCAAAAGTGGTTCCACAGACTGCTTACAGACAAGCTACAGACAAACTGTTGCTGTCAGAAACTGATCTTCAAAACAGCTTAAATGGCAAATATATTTGAAAAATCATTGTACGTCATTAGCTAATTCAAAACCAGAAAGAGGATACATTTAAAAATATTTAATAAAACTGGCTTACTAAGATGATCATTAATGTTGTAAATTTCCAGTTCTACTTTACGACAGGGAGAAACCTTGTTTTGAGCTGCTCAAATATGAAATGACCTGGATTGTCCTTCATTATTATGAATGGGAATGGGTATTTTAAATGAAATTTTACCTCTTACCTATTAAGGAGGATGTACAGCCATATGTTCATATTTTTGGTTTTGTCATGTTATTACAGTTGTGTGATTTAAGGGGAAGAGAGTTAAGATTTGCAGAAAAGGGCAATTATTTATTTTTAGTGGACAAACATACAGCCAGAAAAAGTGGACAAGCTTTAATGATGAGTATCTTGCTATAGGGACATTTAATCCGAAAGACTGTGCACTTTTTCCAGCTGCATCAGTATTTTTATGAGTTGTTTTTTTTCTCATTCTGTAAGCTTTTCTTCCACTATGGTTTCAGAGTCCATAGTCCAGGACACTATCATTTACCTGGAGGCCAATATTATTAAGGCCTTTTGCCTTCCCAGACAAAAAAGTTTTGCAGATTGATAAGAGTTCTGAAATGGTCATCTTCAGTTCAGCAGTTCAGTGAGAGTCTTTTGATGCTTCATCTTTGATATCTCATGACACGTTAACATATATGTATATAATAATGACCTAAGTGATTCCATTACCATAGATCCATATACAACAGTCCTCCAAACAAGGACTGAAGAACACAGGAGCTTGTAGGAACAATATGAGCTACTTTCTCTGTGCTTGAAGACCTGTCTTTTCTCTTCATCAGAACTGGATATATCTTCTTAATACTCAATATCAACAACATGAAAGAAGTCCCAAATTAATTTTGCTAGAAAACAGTGTGAGGCTGAATTTAAGTAGGAGTGGTCACCTTGAAACTCCCTTTTGAGTGTCATAAAATAAATAAATAAAAAATAAATACAACAATTGTACAGAGTAGTGAGTTGAGATCAAAACAAAATAAGATCAAAAAGCTCATTTTTAACTTGTTACATGCAGTTAAACAATTTACATTTTGATTTGTTCCACGATATTTGGAGTTCCCTTCCTTGGACATAAGGTGTCTGTGTTGCTGTGTAGCCACGGTGTTTGCTAAAGAAATCCTTATATTTATCTCTAATTTGTCAGTTCTGCTGTTTGAGGCTTAGACGTTGGTTTTATCACTCATCACAGGTATTAATTAAGGTATTTCTATGGAAGTCTTGAGAAACAGATGCCAAACTTGGGGGGAACAGGGAGTTGTTTGCAAATTGCAGGGATGCAGCATCAAACTAATGAGCAGGGGATTAACTATTTTGATGTGCACTAATCCAGAGAGGCTGAGAAGCGCAAGAGAAAGCAAAAGTCATTGCACGTTAAATACTGAACTAATGAAAATTGTCGTATCATACAATGATATGTGGCCACTACTTTGCATACGGTGTATGGATAAATCTGCATTTTATTATGCCTTACTCATGCAAATCTGAGTGAAAATACACAAATAAAAATCAGCTAATTCCGAATGCTTTGGAAGACTCATTTCACAGAGTTCTGTTTCTTCCTGAGCTAAAGAAGTCATATTTTCCATTTATCTCCTGTCTGATCCTACTGATCAGTCCAGTCCTTTGGATAGCATTTTAAACCAGACCTTTTATAAAATAGAAGAGGCATTACCTTTTACACTGGGATGAAAAATACATTATAATTAAAAAAAAAAAAAATGGAGGGAAACAATGCTGAGGCAATTATTTTATCCCAAGAAAATTAAACCAAGCAGAGAGAAGTAATTGCTTAGAAATTACTCATATTGAAATTTTTGTATGCCGGGTATTCTCTGCAATCCTGAATCACACTTTCCATTCATTTTTGTGATGGTGCAGCCCTCAAAGAAAAATACTATTTCAATTTTCCACGCTATATTCAAGGTTCATATTGGAAACAAATGTGAACCCTCTTTAGAATAACAACCTTCTGTTACTTTTTCCATAGGCATTTTTCTCCCTTTTCCCTTTTAAGTCTGTAATTCTTTCTGTCTCGTTTTATTAAGTGTGTGAAAAGGCAGGCAAGCTGCCCAAGCCTTGGAAATTAAGTAGCTCAGGTGGTTACATGAAATCCAGAAGCTCAACAGCTGAGAAAGAGCGAGCATAAGATAGGATGATCCCACTTTGTAGAGAAAGAAATTGAGGACATCCCCATCTACTGATCTCTCTGCAAACTCAGTTCTGAGGTTTGTTTACCATGGTGCTAAAATAAGGGGGGAAATTCATATTAAAAGTTAGACATTCTCTTTTGCACATTGCAGAGCAGGGAAAAATCACACAAATCCCATTTTTTCATTGATATGGAAAGCATAACAGAGTTGTTGTTTTTTTTTTTTAAAAAAAAGCAACATGTTTGTATGACACTGGGAATATGAATTATGCAGACATTTACAAACGTCAACAAAATTAACATCATGGTCATTTTCTCTGCTGTTTCTGGATACTTTTAAAAACAAAATGGCAGATTAGATTAATTTTGCACTAAAATCTAAAATTTTGGTGATCAACATTCAGAGAACAGACTGACAAAACCACCATGAAATTTCTATGCCAGGCAATAGGTACATAGCATTTTGTGGTAATCAGCCAAACACAGAGCCACAGTCTTTCTAGTCTGGTGCAAACTGCTTGGAAGACAGTTGATTTTATTTTATTTTATTTTACTTTATTTTATTTTATTTTATTATGGATCTTTGCCCTGTTATCTGCTTTAAGTAATTCATGCATTCTAATAATGCTTGCAGAAGGGAAAATTATAAAATATTTTTTTAAAAACAAACCACAAAAGAAATATGCAACTTGGTTTAAACAAAACCAAAAGTTTGTTCAAAATTTAAAAAAAAAAAGCTTCAAGAAAAAGGTTTTCTTGATTTTTTTTTCTGTCTTTCTTTTAAAAGTATCATTGCATATATCTTCTCTGTGTGTTTGACCACTCCTAGTCTCTGTACATCTTGATCTTCAGATTAAGTTTTTTGTGCTTTTTCTTACCCATTAGAGTTGAAATGAAAGTGGTTGCAATAATTCAGTTTCAAGTTCTATAAAACTTTGTCTGATATTTTCTTTGATCTCCTAAAATACCACATGCCATTTGTTTCCTGTTATTGCCCTTGAATGTACATATGAGTATCTAAGACTGATCCAAAATCACCAAATACAGTAGAGAGATCTGTTTTAGATGGCCAATGATCAGGGCCTCAGATTTGTTTTGCTGGGATTCCACATAGGCTGATAATTTTATCTGGCTGAATCTTCTTTTCATTTAATGGCAAACCCACACTGATATCATGATTTATGATTCCAAGTTCACAGCATGATCTGGAGTGTAGACAACAAATCTCTGAAGTATGAATTCAGCTTTAGCACTTATGTGTGTATATCTATATATTTCCTTTAGTAAAGCAACTGTGTATACACACAGAACTAAAATCATCTATTGATATAGGTATAAAAATAAAAAAAATATCACTTTTTCAGTGCATGTTGCTGGGTTACTCTGGTTATTTCTGTCTGATTTCTCACTTAAGAGGCTGGGAAATTTACACATCCATCCCTAGTTTACAGTGTCCAGTCTCAAAGCTCTCATACTGTACATTCTATTGTCATTCTTTCTTAACTTTTGTTTAGCAACATTTTATGGGCTCCAACACTGAATTGCAGAGCTGTCCTGCATTTTATTGCCATTTCTTTCACATGCTGAGTTAATGAAATTGATGAATGGTACTGAGAATTAAGATGATGGCAGCATAAAATAGTAATGCGACTATTTCATGTGCCATTGTTCATCATTCATCCCAATAAAGCTTCCACTATTTGAGTTATTTGTTTTTCAAAGATACTAAAGTAATTTAGGAGAATTTTAACTACCTTTCCATCACCATCTTTTTTTTCTTTTTTTTTTTTGGATTAAAACAATGGTTAGCACTATTAGCTAATTTGCTTTCTCTTCTTATTGAGGTACAGAGGTTCTGAGGGACAGATCACGTTATCTTGTTAGAGCTACCAAGCTGGTGAGGGGTCTAGAGAAAATGTCATATAAGGTGAGGTTGAGGATACTGGGCATGTTTAGTTTGGAGAAGAGGAGGCTGAGGGGAGATCTTATTGCCCTCTACAACTACCTGAAAGGAGGCTGTAGAGAAGTAGGGGCTGGCCTCTTCTCCCAAGTGAATAATGACAAGACCAGAGGAAGTATCCTGAAGTTGTCGCAGGGGAGGTGTAGGCTGTATATTAGGAAGAATTACTTTGCTGAAAGAGTGGTCAGGCACTGGAATGGCATGCCCAGGGAGGTGGTGGAGTCACCATCCCTGGAGGGATTTAAGAAATACGTAGATGCAGCACTTCAGGGCATGCTCTAGTGGCTGAGATTGCTGGGTGGTTTCTGTGTCTGTATGGTTGGACTCGGTGATCTAAGAGGTCCTTTCCAGCCATGATGATTTTGTGATTCTGTGATTCTGTCTTCATGTAATTTTAAACCATAGCATATGACAATGAGGATTTGGTCATTTCTTACGTAGTATATAACAAGTGATTACAACTACCTACAGAAACAGAATTAAGTTTTACACACCATCAGAGAAAAGCTGCAGAATTACCCCAAAGCTTCTTTGAGGTACCATTATGAAAAATTCCCTAAAAAGTGATGTCTAATCCCAATGCAAAAGAAACATCACCAAAATTTTAACAGTATGTTTCAAAGACAATTTTTCTATGTTGAGAGTTGAATGGGATTCAATGTGTTTGTTCTTATGCATTATGTATGGTTCTATAATGCTTATGCATAATATATAAAGACATACTTATTCATACAGATACATACTAGTCTGATTCAAATGAAAGAATAAAATTGGAAACAGAGTTGTTTTTTAAAAAAACTTATGTTCACGCACTTCAACTATTTTAGAAAAAAAAAGTATAAACTCTTCAGTGATGCATATATCTCCACAAGACTTACACACTCCACAGACTTTGAATTCTGGAGGCGTTTTACAAAGGTACGTGTCTAGATGCCTAGAGCTAAAATGAAAACATCATTAACTAATGATGACACTAACAGTAATAATAAAAGTTTCCATATAACCAGGGGCTTCATCCAGGTTTGTAAAAATAATTTTACAAAAGATGTTCCAAACTTGAGAGTCACAAGTGTAACTGAGTAACCTGCCTCTGGAAAATCAGCAGTTTCACCAAGGCTAGTCATAAATTTGGACTGAATTCACAATTACTTTTGACTGAATCAAAATATTTATGTTACAGAAATGTCAAAACTGTTCATTTTGACATTTACTCAACAAAGTGTACTGGCATTTTTGAAACGTTATGTTTTTAAAGTCTTGTATAGACAGATAGGGACAAACAAAAGCAAGATTCATGTACCAACTGGAGAAGTAAACCCTTTTATGTGGCTAAAAATTCATTCAAGACATGAAGAAGACAGCCTCAAATCTCCCCTTTGCTTCAAAGGGTCAGTTGCCCAGATTGTCCTCTCCTTAATTTGTGATTAAGTATTACAGAACTGATATTTGATGACATTTGGTACCAAAATTATTATTTTCTAGGAACACATGATATGTTTTGAAGGAAGAGAGAAAGAGAGAATAGTTTCATGGCATAATAGCTAGGATTTTTGCCTTGATTTAAATTTGTTTTCTGTTAAATTTCTTACATTCCAATTATTTTCTGTGAGATACCTTGTAATGTTTTATTTTTAAAAAATGGCAAGTAGAGATATCAAGAAGTTAAGTGAATTGTGCAGGCAGATACAAAGCTAGTCACAAACTCACAGCTAGAAACAATCAATCTCATCCCTGTTCATCAAGTAATAGTCCATGTTTTGACTCAGTTGCAGTGCCTAACATGTATACTTCAGTTGGACAGGAAAGCTGAACAAAGCTACATAAAGCTGATGGTTATGGAATGAAATATTACTCATAGCAACTGACAAACACAGAGATTTTTAAGAGTTTACAGAACTCCTCTTTATGGGATGGTGGATAGTGACAGAGAGGTTTTTAGTATTTCTTAAATATCTCAGTTCATGCAAACTAAATTTACACAGAATGTAATCAGACTGTAAAAATCCATTTTGTTTTTTAAGCTAAACTTGGAGTTATGTTTCCTGTCACAGTGTAGAAGCTTCAAACTGTAGTTATAAACACTGCAAACTGACTTAAGAGAAATGCTAAGTAAAACCTCATGCACATTCTCCAAAAGGCACTCATTAGAGAAAGATAGAAAACAAATGAATTTTTTTTTTATTTTATGAGGTAATTTTTAAAGATGCTGTTTGCCCAGAAAAGCTGTGGATGCTCCATCCCTGGAAGTGTTCAAGGCCAGGCTGGATGGGGCTTTGAGCAACCTGGTCCTGTGGGAGGTATCCCTGCCTATAGTAGCAGGGTTTGAAAACGATGATCTTTAAGGTCCCTTCCAACTCGTATCATTCTATGATTCTATGATTCTATTGACACTATACAACACAAAATGTTTGAGTCATGCTTTCAAAATATTTGAAATTTACCAGTATGGCCTGCAAACATACTGGCTCAGAAAAGGAATTGGTGGTTGTTATACTTTGAAGTTGAAATTTAATAAATGCTGCCACTAAAGCATCTTAAACATTGCAAATGAATTGCCAGAGATTTAGGAACTTAAATATTGACTGGATAATCACTGACTGATTGAGTCTAAAGTGGCTATTATCATTCATAAATCTGTATCATGGTAGCCTTTATATGGACTTAGAGGTTCCATTGAACTATGTACGATACAAGGTACAATATTAAAAAAAAACCAACAACTTCTTGATGCAAAAAGTTTGCTTTCCAATGTGTATAGCTAAGGTGATTACCGAGAGATGGCACGAATGAATAATGCTAATTATCCTGGCAGATCATTGTCTTAGCACATCAACTCCCGGGGCAGTTTTCTGGAGAGACTCAATGTGGCTTAAGGTATTAAGGTATCAGGGGTAAAGTCCAAAAATATAGGATGAAAATCTTTACTCGATAATGATTCTGGAATCCTAATAGAATAGAGAAGCAAACAACCTAATACAAAGAGGGATATGACAGAGAGGCTGAGGATTGATCATTAAGGGTTTTGAAAAGGAAAGACCGTGTTTGGTCTGGTAGCAAAATAGCATTCAAAATAGAGAGAGAAAACAGTGTGACCCAGGTAAAGCAAGAAGCAAGGGATAATTGTCTTTGTGGCAACCTTTGGGTGGAATAATTGTCAATTATATCAGTAGACACATATAACCAAAGATTCAACTGTGAAATGACAGTGACAAGGGGAAACTAGTAAAGGCTCATGTTTTCTTACTAAAAAGTAGTTTGATATGCACTAAGGATCTAGATACCATGCACATACAATGTAATTACAGAATACAGGTCACTATGCCTTCCTCCACTTTCAGAGACAGAACAATTTCTCTTCCGTCCTTCAGAGTTTTTTCAGTGCTGGAAAATTCATTTACTCTCTTCCACATATTCCAAATTTCAGTTTCACTTCCAGTAAAACTGTGTGGAAGTGTTTGGAAAAGAAAAGCCAAAACATGCAATATATACTATGTTTCAGTATCCATTTTAATTAGTACCTGATGCACAATCTGGTTTTAAAATAGGTTAGAATTACAAACAGTTGGGGTGAGCTGAAAGTACATTCCTTCCAAGTTTTGGGTATTGAAGTTTAGCCATGTGGTGTGAGGCATTCTGTAAAGCATTAGTGAAATTCAGACACTAGATTTTGTCTAGAGTTAATTTCCTACCCGGTATCTACTTCCCTTGCTTGAGATCTAGTTAGGTAGAAATTTCCATTTCAGCATCAATAATGAAGTTAACATGACTGGTTTATGCCAGAATAATATAAATCTTCTCTCCAGAAGACAAACAGCAAGCTTAATATTTCTATTTTTATGGAGACAAAACTTGATGATTTGCATGGAATTTCACATGCTACATTTGAGTTTGTTTAAAGTTGAGAGTTTGAAGCCAAACTCCAAGGTAGGAAATACCATATGAATCAAAACAAAAGGGAATTTTCACCCCTTCAGACTGAAAATATTGGTCTTTTGGTGAGCTAAACCTACAAGGTCTCAATCTTTTTTTCATTTGTACCATGAACTGATAGTAGATGAAAGATACAGAAGACTGACAGCATAAATGTGCTAAAATACAGAATCAGCCCAGGTTACATGCAGGTAACAGCACTCTTTTTTTGATTTTGAAAAGGTAGAAATTCTTGAGAAGATTTTTTGATAAAATTTCCCCATAACAGCACCATATAATGAGGTAATTCTGTAATTCAAACAAATGCATCCTTTCTGTAAATCTGATTTTAAGTTAAAGGAAGTAAAAATAGTAATTTAACAGAAATGGTCTACTTCAGTTGAAGGCACGAGTAAAACTCACACTGATCTTAATAGGTGAAAATAATAAAAAATCTTCCTCTTTGCAAGTAGCATCCTTCATCATGATTACATGTTTTTTTTATGTCAGTGTCACAATAAAGAAGATCATGAATACATAATAAAACTACAGCTAAGTAAAGAAAAGTAAAAAGTCACTCGTGTATCCAATAAAACCAATGAATGTCTAGCTATTTAGTAGATAAAGTCTCAGCTCTTCAGTAAAACATTCTTATAGCCCCTATTAATAATACAACAGAGAAAACAGCTGATGGATTCCCTTGAAACCATATTAGAATGGGTCAACTCACTCTCCTGAACAAGGCAAGAAAATAGCCACCAGCTGAGTAAAGCCAAAGGGTGACATAATGATGGATGGCCAGATGGTTTTACCACAAAAAGAATAACCTGTCCCCAAACAGTAGAACACAGTTCTCAAGCATAAATACATTGACTCAGTCTGCAACAGAAAATGGAGAATAAGCCAGTTTATATTGAAGGCCCCCACAATTACTACTTTCTCATATACTCTCAGTGATTCTCTCCACTGAGGAAAGAGAATGTCAATAAAAAGGAGAGCCATATAACTGCTTTTGTAAACATTAGTTCTTCCCCCCCATACCCCATAGATGTATTAATAAATATTCATTTATAATTTTCTTATATATTTTTTCTTAAATGTAAAAGCTTTATCTCAAGCAATGTTCAAACATCTACTTCCTCTTGAAACAGACAGTTTTGGTCCAAATGTAGTTTTGAAGTAATTGCGTTTTCTTCTCTAAGAAATACAATCAGTTTGGAGGAAAAAAAAAAAAAAGAATTAGAAATATAGAGATTTATATGTTTTAGCAAAATATTCCATTTGAGCTGATTTGAAGCTGATTTCTTAAAGGAATGTTTTTGCTCATGCCAGGGTATGCTTTTCCTTCTATCGGTCCCACCTTAATAACTTTGGAAACTTTTGTTCAGTCCTTAGCAAAAGGTACAAGAAAGGTTCCAGTTATGTGAATATTCTGTTCCTTTTAAGTATATATGAAAATTTTTAGATGGGTAGCTAAGGCGAACTCTATTATTTGAGAAAAAAAGTTCTGCTTGGAATGATGGATCATCAAAGGCAACAACAGTAAACTCTACCTCTTTCCCATGATGATGGTTTGATGATTCAGAAGGTCATTTTGGGTGTTGTTGGAAGAGTTAATGGAGCTGTGATGGAAAGAATCAGAGAAATTACTGCAGAATAGTTGAAGAAAATGCCAAGTAGATTGCTGAAGTTATTTCAACAGGGAATTATGTGAAACAATACAAATTCTTAGAAAATTAGATTAAATTTATTCCTCTGCTCATAGCACATTTGGCCTTTCATTTTATTTTTCAAAACTAAAAAACAAACCACAATTTTTTCTACAATCTATTTTACTTCATCTTTCTGAGAATTAGATTGATTCTGAAACAGAATCAAAACCTTGAAAAAATATTTAAATAAGCTTTCAAGCAAAATTCAACATTATATTTCCACATTATATTGTTCTCTCACTATTCTTTTTTGTCAAAATTTTTTTTCTGAATTTAACTCATTCTAGTCATTTGGTCAGAATCCAATCTGATCTTACATGATTAGAACATTACACATATAAAGCACTGCAAACTGTCGCTTTTAAAGAAAAAATGTACTAAAAAGAGTAACAATAGGTCTTAAGTGTTAAATACATGCATATGTTCATACGGTATAAGCATGCATACAACAGATAGAGAAATGGTTTAAGAAAAGGGCATTGAATATTTTTTTATGGCTATATAACTATGTCTACACTATGTGGAAATCTGAACCTTTCTTATATTGAGTGGAATATATTTGTCATTGAAGGTTTCACCAGGAGTCATGAAAATTCAACAGGGTTCTCCCACTTGCTTTATTGTATCAAACCACAATCTCTTTTCCCTTCTAGGTTCTTTGAGTTCCTGATCTCTTTCTCACCTCAGTAAACTGACATTCCCGTTACTTACTGATTTTTTTTTTCACCATCAGATTCCATGCAATTTCTTCCTACTACTTCTTATCTGCTTGACTTCACCTTGTGAGTAGGCTTTCTAACACACTGAAGAGGGATTGAAACTGTGACTAACCTTCATCTCAGAGGCTTCACTTAAAGCCATCATCAATATATTCACGGAACAATGAATAGAAAGTGAATCAGGGACTGCTGAGCATGTCTGAGAAGAGGAATTGGCAGCCAGAAGGGAGGATGAAGAGACTGCAATATTATATTTTTTTTCTTTTTCTCTAAACAAAATCCCTCTGGCAGCCCTGGATTAGAGGAATGTTCACTAATTAGCATAGAAAATGATTGCCTGCTTTAGTGAAGGGCAATTCTACACCATTCAGATAAAGTTTTGATTCCTCCCCTAAAGCTACAGCAGGGAATTTGGATTCATCAGTCATAACGGGTGATGAAATGAAGCAGAACCTGTTTCAAATGTTACAGAAGCGTAAATTAGGACAAGCTTTGTGGTACTTTCAAAATCTGCTGAATGTCTTTTTTTTTTATATATTATTTTCTGGGACACAAGGGGAGAGGGTAACTAATTGTGATTGTAAGTACCAAATACGTGGCAGCCCATCATTGAAAGATTTGCAATAATATCTCAGTCACAGACTTGAAGGTGGTTCTCAGATCTTCCTGAGGCACAGAAAATGCCTTTGCACTGTTAGAAAACTGAGACATGAAGGTTAATTCTGGAAAGTGAGGTAAAACAAGTTTACAGAGCTTATTTATTCTTTGTTAAATAGTGTTATTCTCTTTTTTTGATGTACAACGAAGATGGTAACCACCAAATAAGTGGATCAAAAAAAAAAACACAAAAAAACAAAGCAACCCTCAATACATTTAAATATACTAGTCTGAACTACTTTGAGTTTTCTCTAAAAACATTCGAAAACATTCTTAATATAGAGACATAGTCAGTTGAGCTTAGCACACAATGTGGATTTTCGTTACATGAACCTAAAGCTACTATTTATTCTATGCACAAAAGATACTTTTGTTTTTCTTCATTCCTGAACACATTCTGGCCTGAAAAGCTTTCTTCTCAGAATTATCTTCATGTGTCTTGAATTACTGTGGAGGAGTTGACCACACTCAGCAAGACATAGAACTCGTATCCACTGCCCATGTTTTTAGTATGGTACATATATTAAATCACATTAGCTTAGAAGCCAGAAGATACCTCCGATAGGTTTTTGCTAATGCAAGCTTGATTCCATGCCCATGTTTTTCTTCAGTGAAGCAGTAAGCCACTGAACTTTGACTGAACTCAGATTCTCAGAACAGTACAGTACATACTTGATGCAATCCATCCTCTTCATATTTAATTTTTATTTCTTTTTATTTTAATTTTCCAAAGTTTATTGTCACTTACTAAGCAGCTAAGCAGGACAGACGGTGACTAGTTTTGTAGTTTGGTCAGGAATTTGAACCCTATTAACACATATTCCAGGAAAAGCTATCTCACAAAACACTATTCCACATATTTTTTTTTTCCCCCACAAACTCGGAAAACCAAGAAGACAAAGACCTCTGAAATGGAAATTCTACATTATGATCAATAATTCATGTTCAAACTGTAATTTCCATAGCAAGATTCATGACATTAGCAAGTGCTAATAATAGGAGTATTATTTTCCTGAGTCTGTTAAATTGGAATGTAGCTTCTTCATTTTAAAATGAGATATATTTCTTAAGATCTAGTTTTCCAGAGAACATTTTTCTCCATTCTGCAAAAATTACGAAAAAAAAATAAAAAAGGAAGGGTAATTGTTCTGATAAGTAGCAGCCTTATGCTGGAATTAACTGGTCAAGTCATGTTCTATTAGGTTGTGATGAACACAATGAACTTCTTTCACATGACCCTCTTCCAAGCATTGTAAGTACTTCAGCTCACTGAATTCAGGCTTAGTATGTTTCACAGCTTTATTTGCATGCCATTTCTTTCTTCTGCTCCTCATCTGCTTGACTTGTATTTTCAAATACCTGCTGTGTTGAGTTTTGGTGTTAATTTCAATGAAATTGTCTGCAGAATGCTTCCGCTCATACATACAAAATAATGTAGTCAAATGGCGTGTAGGTTGATCTCAGAAACATATATAGGGCAAAAAGATCAGAATACTTGGTTCATCAGTTTTGATCATCACTTATGAAAGAAAATTGCTTCCCATTTTCTGTACTAAGGAGATTCAAAGTTCAAAACCAAATACAGTCTAAATTCTCCCAAATGCTTATAAATTATGTTAGTGGGCAATAAAATAGAATGATCTGAAGAGATAAATCCACAAAGAAAGGTATTTGAAAAGAAGTCCTTTTTACTTAAAGTGGTGCACTGGTTTGTGAGGGAAGGGAAGGGAAGGGTAAAGGAGCTAATCCAGAGCTGGCTGCAGAGTACTAGTCTCAAAGGCAGACAGCTCTGCCTAAGTATACAACGTATCTCCTGAAGTAGAGCTGAATAAGGATTTAACAGGCATTTGCAGTCATTTATAATTGTTGAAAAATTATGTTGCTTATCATATTTAACAGAGTAAGAAGTTAGTTTGTTGCCCTCATGGGACAGAAAGTTTTAGCAGAAAAGCACTATGTAGACAGCTTCTTTCCAGTCTACATACACTGAATAGGCCACCCTGAGCCAGTTGTAACTGTGCTGAGCCCTTCTGGTGAAGCTGAAAACTCAACTGTTGTAATACATTTTATTACAGCTTTGTAAGCCAAATCTGAAGACAGATTTAAATTCTTCTCCTCCTTTCTACCTTATTTTTAGGTCTTTAAACTATACCTGAAAATGACTGGATGTAAAATATCTTCAGCTTGCATATATTTTTCAATGCAATATCAGTTGAATTTGGAATTCTGTTAATTTGAAAGATGCTGTAGAACTGTCAGTTTGTCTTAACTCAGAGCTGATAAGCAACTTAAGGCAAAGGGTTTACCTGAATTCTAACTATGCTGCAAGATGTCAGCAGTTTTCACCAAAAGAATCACAAGGTTTTGGTGAGGATTTAATATGTATAGATTAATACATATTGGTAAGGTAGATGAAGTTTGGGACAACAGCTGTGCAGAAAACTGAGCCGAATTGAAGTGAAGTCACATCAGCATTGTAAATCACCAAAGCATTTTATTTCTTTTTCTAAATTTCCAAAAACCATATTTTAGCTAAGGATAAGAAAATATGAAATAAGAATAGAGGAAAACTTTGATTTTTCTTCATACGTCTTTATATGTGTCCTCTAAGGAATTACCTTATAGACAATCAAGAACTTGTATTGCTTGCTCAAAACTACAATTTTTCCCCCAATCAATGGCAAAATTATTGAGCATCAAAACCCAAAGGCTACAGTGAAGAATCCTGGTTAAGCAGAGATGAGTCTTTTCATTGATACAGGACATGATACACTCCAGCAGAAAAAAAAGTATGGCATTTCCCAGCAAAAGAATTTGTTCTTTTGAGCATAAAAATAAGATATGCCATGACCACTGGGTGACACTATTTTTGCATTCGATACTTTTATTCTGTGGAAATACTTCTAGAAAATTACACTCTTTTGGAAGACAGCAGACAGTTTGAGTTGGAAAACTAATCCATAAAAATAAACACAATCTGGCCATTGTCTCTGCATTTTGCTTTGCTGTTCACAGGAATTGGGAGGTGCTAAGTATTTTCACAGGAGTGAAAGAATACAACAGTCAGCTCTTCACCAGCTATGATTAGCTCTTAAAGTATTGTCATGGATATAAAAATTATTTCTTTCACCCAGCTTTGTAGGCAAACTGAATAATTCAACATTTCTTTGTTATCATACTAATCTGAAGTGAACCTACGAAACCCTGCTCAGTGTCTTGTATGCATTAGTTTTTGCTATATGGTGTGTGCTGCAAAGATCGATGAATGATACATGCTTGTATTCATTAGATATGACTTTTAAATCTACTGAAAAACAATTCAGTCAAAGACGGTAGAAGCTTTTTAAAATCATGATTAGTCTAAGGGGATAAAGAAATTGTTGACACTGTGTCTGAAATGAAATCGGAGATTTTAAAAAGGGTGGGTAAAATTATCATCTGCCTCCTACTATGTCTTTACTAGGGAGAAAAAAAAAAAGTGTTTACAATTTTTCCAAACAATGTTCAACTTTTAGTACATATGTAAAATCTAGAGGGGCCTCTACAGCCTAAAGCACAGATCCATAGATTTTAAGGTCAGAAAGAACTACCATGATCATCTTATCTGACCTATAAAATAACTTAAGGTATTAAATTTCACCTCTCATTCCTGCAATAGGGTAATTATTCTTTCCTGCTATGTTAAGTGAATGTTATTGAGCCAAATGTGAATTGCTTTGTTTGTCCTTGGAAAGACCCTCTAGAAAAGGTGCTACTATCCTCCTATAAACCAATTCAATTTATTAGATTCATCTGAGTTGCCTACTTTCTCACAGTGAGATTGCTTCGGTCCTTTAGGTTTCTCCTACAGAATACGAGCAAAAGGATTGCTCATATCCCCAAGGAGAATGAAAGCCCATGCAAAGATGGAAGCGATATGATTGCATCTATCCTATTTCCTTCAGACCAGCACCTCAGTTCAGCAGAACCCTGAATCAAGCATGCAATGTTAGGATTTATCTGCATCCATGTTTTGCCACGGTTCAGTGATATTGGTCTAGGAAAAGTACATTTTCTATTACAAGATTGCTGCTTCCAGCATTTTTCAAAATCTATAATCCCATCCATACATTACACATGTTTTCAGTCAAAAATATATATAACTAAGCATACATTACCCAAATGTTTTGTTGTTGTTGTTTTTACGATATAGCATTAATGCCCTAAAACTTAAATATATAGATGAGGGGACAGGAAGTCTTTGTTATTATTACATTTTTTCCTTCTGTTTTAAAAAGATGACTATTCAGGCAATTTTCCATGAGCTCGGAATATTTCTTCCAGCAAAAACAAGAACCTCAGGTTTCTAAAACACAGTGTTTATGAATTTTGCTGGATTTCCTCAAAGGCTGCTGAGCTGGCATGGTAGACTTGGTAATTAGGAAGGGTTTAACTTTCTCCTACAGATTTTAAATTCCTGAGATTACCTTTGACTCTGCTAAGATTTCCTAGCAGAGTTTTCTCAAAAGCTGGACACTTGTGCTATTACCTAATCGGTCCTGACCCTAAGCATCCAAACCCCCAAGATGCACTCAGAGCACTGGTCTTTGACTTTTAAAATAAATATAAACAATGCTCCCTAGCATGTAATGTTTCTTGATGATTACTTGATTGTGTTGCAGGCAGATGAATAAGTAAATATGGTAGCTGCAACCCGTTAACCAAGGACAAAATGAACGACACTAACTTGACCCATCCTGACTTATGAGCTGTCTGTCTCTATCCCAATTATCTCTAGTCCTCTTCTCTATCTTGTAGCTGGACCAGCCAACATATTCACCCAGTCAGTCCAAGGAAGAACTTCCTCAAGAGCTGGCTCAGAATGACCGTGAAACTCCAGGTATGTCAGTATCAAACCTTTTGGAATTATAACTATTGGCTGAGGAAAACTAAATTCTCAGACTAGTGTAATTTCTCCATTTACAGTTTCTCATAGTTGAAGAAAGAATAAACTAATGATCTTGTCACCAGCCTGTAGGCTTTGCCCTTTTAGCTGGTGAAGGGAAAAACAAGTAATGATAATAAATACTTGGATTATAGTGAAAGATCAGGAATATAAGACGATTTCTGAAAGCAAAGGTATTTCTCTCAAGAAATAGTAGCACCATTTTTGTTAATGTGATCTATAATCAGATGCAGATGGCTAATTTGACCATGTTTTTTTATTTATGGATAATTTCCAGTTACAAAACCCTTTCATATATTGCTCTATTCAGTTATGGAAGGTACTCTCTATTACAGTATGAATAGCATCAGCTACTGTACAACATAAAAAAAAGGAAAGGATGCAATTAATCTGCAGTTAATAAAGATAAGATTAGTGCTTCAAATGTACTGAAAGTGAGGACAACCCTTACTGTCCACAAAAACTTCAATACACTGTTTTGTCTGTTTTATTTTTAATTTTCCCACTTTGCTTGTGTCTTTGTCTGGAACAGTAATTAAAGTTAACAAAAATAGAATGAGATTTCTTTTTGCTTTTCTCACTAATAAAAACATTATTTAATTTGAGGGTCCAGGCTGATTTCTAAATAAAGTTTTGAGTTACTTCGGGATAAGTCCAAACATGGAGTGTTTATCTATACATAGCTTCTGTTACTGGTGGCACATCCATCACATTCTTCTAGCTATGATACTCTGTGAGCTGAAGAACACAGTGCTGTGAATTTGCTTGTTCAAATAAGCGAAACAGGCATTACTAATCTTCTGCTCTGCCTTTCAAGCAGATAAACTCACAAAATTCTGAAACACAGACATTTGTGTGCAGGTTGGGCTATTCCTGCAGATCTTTGCTGAATCTTTTGGAAGCAAAACTCTTCAAAGTACTCAAAAGTGCGAAGGAAAATTTTTCCTCTTTTCAGGAGTAAATCATGCAGCTAGTTAGGCATGCCTCTATTTTCGGAGTAGCGTGTGTGTTCTCTGGAAACACTTACAGAACTTTTTTCAGTCATAATTTAGCTGAATAAAACAAATGGAAGTGAAGAAACATTAGAAAACTTGAAATATGAATTTTCTGAAAGTTTTACCTTGTTACAACATCTAGGGAAAGCTATATGGGCAGTGGAGTTCAAGGGGGTGCATGTGTGTGCATAAAACTTTTACCCTCTTTCCTGGACATATAATTTATTGTAAAGGGACAAAGAACTACTACTGTAACTCATGTGATTTCTATTCATTTGTTCCTTGATCCTTAATACAAACTTCCTTTGTGACTTTAAGAAAGGAGTTTGATTTCTTTGTGTATCACTTCTCTCTCTACAAATAATCATAATAAAATTTCCTTTCCTGTAGTCGTGGTCTACTTTATTTTTGCTTTCAAACTAGATAATATTTTGAACAGAGATACTTAGCAACTTTATGAAAAGACAATTTTCACTTTAAGCTTCTATTTTCTTCAATGAGAACAATAATAATAATAATAATAATTCAGGAGCTATTACCTTCATCAGGAGTCAAAGAAAAAGCAGTCCTTTATTCAGTTTCACTGTCTCCAGAAGGATTTCTCCTTGAAATGATTTGTTTATTAAAGGTTCTGATTACTTTATTTTTTTTTTAATCATTTCCCTTGGGGAAACCACAATCTGTTGGTGTTTTATTCCTCTATTTTATTATATTTTAGAAAAAAAGCCATGACGGCTTTTCGGCTTTTTGCAGGGTCCCATATAAGTGCAGATGGAAGAGATTACTCAGATTTTATCGTACCATTACTGAAGTAAACATTCAGCCTGCAGTTTTCCACAGTAATTATTGCTTATTATAGTCCCCATTACAGAGCTTCTCCTTTTGTAATGATTTAGCTCGTTACACCTTTCCCCAGGCCTCTGTGTTTAGGGGATACCCCATGGAGGTTGGGTGAGCAGGCCATTATGGGCATTGCACAGTAGGTGGCCCCACTCTGTGAGGAAAATTTGGAGCAAGGAATTGGTTTGGTCCTGGTAGAGGATACCTGGGCAGTGGGATATCTTCAGTAGGTGAGGATGTGGTATGGAGCTGCTGAATGTGGTAGGTAGGGCCTGGGCCTATAGGGCTTCTTGCTTACGGGGATGGCTGGGGCCTGGCCTGGCCTAGCTTGGTGTCTGCCAGTGGCCTGATTATCCCTGGGGAGGCTCTGCTGCAGGCCTGGAGCCACTAGGACAAAGAAAGCCACAGCAACTTTTCATGATTTTCATGGTGTACTTACAAGGCTTGTTTGTACGTTTAATATTCACCTTTAATACCTACTGACATAGGCGCTTGCTTTAACTTCTAAGGTAGATTTCTGGCCTGCTGACTGTTCAGGCCTGAAGTAATTCCTGAAGTGAAGTCCTGCAGGTGGCTGTGGATTTATAAAGGTTGAAATACATTTCAACTACAGTAGAGCATTTCTTTTCCTTTCTAAGCCAGTAAAGTCCTCAGGGAGGGGAGGGTTTGGGGGTGGGAATCTCAATTTTTATAGCACTGTATTTCTTCTCTATAAATGTTGTGGCTATCCACAGTTCTAGTGTGTCATTGAGACTATGGAATAATTATAATGCTATTCTAGTCCTAAGGAAGTAGTTTCTTAGTTAATTTTAGTTAATTTTTCTTTATTTCTCTCTCTCTCTCTCTCTCTTTCTTTTTTTTTAAGTCGTTATTTTGCATTCCTCCTTACCAGTTGTGTTGAACTGATCCATGGCTTAGCTTCTCTTTCAGATTCCCTCTCTGCTTCCACAGTGTGGATGTGCTCCTGGGCTGATGATGAGAGAGTTTGCAGGGGCCTCCTGCTGTTTAGATAATGGAGGAGACTTGTTAACATAGCTGTTTCTCAGAGAAATGCTGAGGATGATTTACGGCCCCTGAAATATTCCCTGAGCAGTCATATAGTGCAGGGGGATTGTGGTTTTTGACAGACCTGATACTATGAAACTGAGGTAATGGGGAGTTTTGCTACTGATTGAGTAGAGGAAGCCTTGCATATCCACGTGAAAGTCATGATACAACTATTCCCAAAATTTCACATTTATCATCTTTAGTGTATCTGTATCATTGCCTCATTGTGCCTTAAACATGAGGAAAAACAAAAAGGAAAGAAAAAGTAGTTTTCTCACTCCAGTTCTTGCTTAAATTCTTAAATAACGCTTTCCTTAGGAGCAGTACTATTTTTGAAATACTTCTTTGAGTCCAATTTGTAATATACAGAAATGCTATTATAAGGGATTCTAGTATATAAATTAATATATAAACTACATTTATCAGTAAGAATAACTAGTCTAATACTTATCTAAATAGAGTGCAATATATATGTGTATTAGTATTGTTTATACATCAAGTAAATTTTAGTCAGATCCCAGTATGTGGATTAACAGGGATCCACTGAAGGAAAGGGAGCTGGCTGTATTTACATAATGTGGATATGTACTCTGAATATCTGCCTTTATATGTTTACAATATAGCTTTGTTTGGTAAAACAAAAGCAAACCGAAACCCCTACCACCTTTCCCAGAACAGCAAACTTTAAAGACTGGGAATCTAAATGAGGTAGTTTGAGAAACAGGAGTTGGAAAACTTTCTTTTTCATGCTTTCCTAGAATAACCTTTTCTTTTTTTTTTTTTTTTTTTTTTTTTTTTTTTTTTCTTTTTGTGATATCAGTGAGCTGATTAGTTATCCTTTGGCATTTCATATCCTGAAAGCAACAGGACAGATGATCTGTTCTGTGGACAATTTTAACTTTACTTTCAATTTGGGAGTTTGGCATATCTTCCCCCCTCAGCCCTTGCTTTTGCACTGAGTGTTGCCAAATCATATATGGTTTTCTGAGTTTGTACATAAATACAGGGAGATTTATTTCACGCCTATTCAATGCTCAGTTTCTACAGAAAGAGTAAAAGCCGAAAACCAAATAGGGGAAAAAGACAACCAAAGTTCAAATCATAATTTCCACAACCTCTATCTGTAGTAGGCAGTGTCTGGGATGACCTGGTTCCTAGTTGCAAGAGATGAACATTGACAGAAGGAGTTAACAGGACAGTGTATTCATTTGGTTCCTAAGATAGACTCTTTTCAGGTCAAAAAGCAGAAACTGAATGAAAGCAGACATAGGTTGTTATTTTATTTTGGTCATACTACTGAAGATGGAATTCATATTTATTTTAATGAAGATATTTGTGGCCAGTAACTTAATAGAAAATAGAAAGAAACATCTTCATGTGGCATGGGTCACTGAAGTTGTAGTGCTGTTCTACAAAAAAGGGTGAATATAATGTCTTTGCATTCAGTAGCTGCAAAATCAAGCTTTTAAATGAAGGGAAAGGATATGTTCGGGGGGAAGATACATGTGAACAGAGCTTTATTTCAACCAGTAATTTACATGCACAAACTCACAAAAGAGCAATGAAAATATAAAGCAATAAATGTTCCCAGTGTAATGGTATTTTTGTTCTTAGCCTTTTCTTTTTCTCTTTTAATAATGCCAGTTATCAGACAAAGGGATTAGATCCAGTATCAAGAATGTTTGAAATGTAACCTACTTCAGTTCAAGAAGAAAAAAGAGTATCTTCTGTTTGCTCACCGTTTTATGCACTGCTTCTTTCAAGCATCAAGATTATTGTTTTCTTTCCCCAGTATTTATGGAAAATACATGCAGTCCTGGCTGCGCAGCTGTAAAAATCTGAAAACATAATATAAAATATTCCTGAATCTACTCTATCAGCAAGATGTGCGCAATAGATGCACGCATGTTACTGCTAATCTTTTCAAGGTAGATGACATCTGGGGCACTACAGGCATGTGTAAGCGTTGTTGGGGAAAAAAAAAAGAAGTAAAGAGCTTCTCAAGTGTATCCAGAATAGCTACATCATATGCATGCAGTGAAGTTCAAGGAAGATGACTTTGACGGAGAGTTTAATGCTGGAGAACAGCCTATTTCATTCGAGGGGGAGTAAGAGATCATTCTGTTAATGTGTAAAAATGAGAAACTAATAGTTTATGTTAATTAGTTCACACTGTTGTGGAATGAATTCAGCCAAGAGAAAACCAATACCGTGGCATCAGAGCTGTTGTTAACAGTACTCAGAAGATGGATATGAAAGAAATGCAGTAGCTGAAACATGAACATGGAGCTGTGTGCCAGGTTTCTGGGACTTCCTTTGTGACTGTTATTTTCTTCTGAAAATATTTTAGTGTTTTACAAAGTTAGTCATATATATGTGTGTGTATATCTATATATATATGCATATGATAATGTTAATCACAGTTTAGATACTGAAGGAATATAAAAAAATGTCCCATGCTCCATAGTACGTGGCTGATGACTACCAGCAGACTATCTAACTAAATTTTTAACTTTTACATGTCAAACTGAAATGAATATTAAAGGTGAATAAAGGTTTTTATGAAGCAGCTTTGACTAAACGCTAAGTTGGATTTAAAAAGTAATTTGATTAACTACGTTAACACCAAAATTCTACACTGAAGTTTTCCCTTTGTAAAAGGTGGTACCTACCTATTGAAAGCAATGTAAATAACAGGTTAAGGCTGCAAAAAATGATACCCTGTGAGTCTGATCCCTTTCACAGTGTATTTTTGTGTGCGTGCTCTTGGTTGCTCTTACTCTTAGAAATGTGTTAACCCTTGGTGACCGGGTATTTGTCCAGTATTTACTGGAACATTAAAGTGATAATATCCTTGTTCTGTTCAGTGGATTAGCCTTTTTCTTTTTTTTCTTTTTTTTTTTTTTTTTTCCTGTGTGAAATTTCTTCTAACTTTTCCAGTAGAGATAGAGTTGAATAGTAACTTTCCAAGTTACTATTCTCCTTCACGATCTTGGGCAATCTGCTTAAATCTAGGAAGAAATTTTCCGTATGACAAAAGTATTACTTAACCGTTTGCTGTAACATTTCTTTCTGTGGAGCATCTGGTGTTATTAAAGAAAAGGTTTGAATCAAAACTGACTACTTTCCTGAAAATGCACTGCAGTTCTTATAAGGCTGTGTGCTGAAGGGTAAAAGTTTGCATCACAGAGGATCTGTGAAGCATTATGTCCCAGTCCCTGGGAAGTTCCTCCATTGAATATGTCCCAGAATTAGGGTTAAAGGTGCCTCAAAACTTTCCTGATGAGTTGACTCTAGGCACAAGGAACATGACTTCGATTATGAAAAAGGCTGTCAAGTGCAAAATGTTCTTGCAGGAAACATTTGGGCTCAAAGAATAGTTCTTTGTTTCACTCAGAAGTTTCCAAGGTGTCCTAATAGATACTGACTTATTAAATTAACTTGGTAAAATGTTACGGGGCCAGGAACAGAAGAGTAATGTTTCATATGTTTTGTTTTCTCCACTGTGTAATTGAATGCGTAGATAATGGTTTTAAGTAGCTGTAATGAAGATCAGCGGGGCAAACTCAATGACAATTTTTGTGTAATAGACAGATGTGCAGAAGACTCCACTCCCTACTCTCTAAAATCTATTTAAAAATAAAGCCCCTGATGAAAATGTCACAATGAATGAATTTCTTGCTGTGTTTTTCTTATTTGGGTTGAAACTCAGGAGTGTGTACTGAGGAGTAGGTAATACAGAAGGACTCTGTGTGGATAAAAAGTCCACACAAAGCGGTGGTGTTATTCTGATGGCAAGAGAATGTGTATGTTACAGGTACACTTTGCTGTGGCCGGGTCAGGCTGAAGTGTGCTCAGCGCTATGTAATATATCATGAGTGTACAGCTCTGTTCCCAAGAGTACTAGTACAGCTCAAGATGCTTTCTGGAGGAATGACAACAAAGTTTCTTAGCGACCTAGGTGTCCTATACAATTTCAGTATGATGTAGTTAAATCTGTGGTCACCTGTAACGTCTGAAAGCAGACACATTTTTACAATTGCTTTGGAAAATAGTTAAATAGGTTTCTGGGTCTGTTACGACTTCTCCCTTTCTCTCCTTTGCAACTAGCTATTCTTACCTGTGTTATTTCATGTTCCCTCCCTTCACCTGTACTTAAGGATGTAAAAGACTCCACTTATAAATGATTTTTAAACTGGATTATTTGTTTCATTAAAAGGTTGACATATCAGGTACAAAATATTTAGGAATTCATTAATGATGACTCTGAAAGCCATATGCATCTTGTGTTTGTTTTATTTGAGGTCTCATCATGGGACTATATCTAATGTGAACAAATTAATACTTCTTAGTATTCTCACCGCTGCCTACGTATATGATATCCCATTGCACTCAGTAGACAGCTCTAATTTTGTAAATTCCTTAATGCTGTGCTATCTTTGAAGAAGGGTAAATCAAACTGACAGTTACACTTAGCAAAAGTTAATTACCATTTGTAAATCAAGTATTTTATTAGTGTCAAAATATTGGGTTTTTTTTTTTCTTTTATTTTTCCTCCTATTTGACTTACCTGGTCATTCCTCAGCAAAGGTAAGCACTTCTACCCAAAAGTTAATGGCACTGAAAATCTCTGGTGGCTCTAGGTGTAATAATTTGAAAGAGTTCTGAGGCAGAAATTACTGTAAAAGCAAGCATAAAGAAGCCAGTGTGGAGAGATGGAAAAATAAAGTTGAAAAAATCCCTGAGATGACATGTTTTCTCATCATTGCTGCCAGTTCTGTACTGTCTGTCAACTGGAGAAATCTCAAAGCCCTGGCAGTAGCACTAATTTAATCCAGTGGTAATTTATGTGCCACTCAAGAAGGGGTCTTTTTTTAACATGAAGAAATTACTCTGATTATATAATTGAATGGCAGAATTCATTACTGGGAAATGCCACCTGTGGAGAAAAATTTGCTCTAAATCCATTTCTACTATGGAGTAGCAGATTAGTGCAGCATAAGTCACTCAAGAAGCCATCATGGAAATTATAGATGGAATAGACCCAATAAGGTATGTAATCCATCCCCATCAGAGTATGATTGTTCCTTATAATGTATTTTGTATTGCCAATGCAATTTGAAACGGCTCAGATGATGAGTATTTAGCTGCTTTATAGGAAATAAATGAAATGACACTATGCTGATCACAGGTGCCGACTGTGGCTGCTAGAAAAGTATTATTAATACCAGTATTAGATGGTATTTCTTAAGTATAGTGAAATGCAAGATAAGTTTCAAATGTTCTGTATAATGCATTCTGAACCAAAAGGACAAAGAAATTTTCACTTCGCAGTCTTTCCAGGCCAAGTCCACCATTTGAAACATCTGATCTAGAGGCAGAAAAGAATCTGTTTCTAACTAAAGTGATAATGTGTTCTAATTGGAGAATCCAGATACTGGTATTCTGCATATCTCTCCTCTTATTTACCCAAGTGACCCAAAATTCTGACTAGTAGTCATCCCCAGGTGAAATTAGTCAGGGATTGTTTACACAACAATCTGATGATTAGAGCACTCACCTAGAAAGTGTAGGGCAATATATTTTGCTGAATTTAAGAATTATTCCCCGTAACCCCAGAACAAAGGAAAGTAAGCCAATTGTCAAACCATAGTATCTTACGTAAGGGTGGCTTCCATACCATTTTATTGAAATAGAATTTCTCCCACTAGAAACGTAGGAGTTGCAGGACAGGAAGGAAAAATAGCATCTAGGAATCTGTTTCCATAGTACTGGCTTGTATACTCACTGGCAAGGGAAAAGAACTGGTCATCTAGATCCATGTCTCTAGGATGTTTAAATCTGTCACACCTTTTAGTACACAAAGACAGATACACTTAAATGCCCAAGGAAGTATCACGGTAAATAAAGAGACATTCTATGACTTTAGATACCTATGCCATTAGAAATAGGGACTGATAGATGGCTACTACCCATCTTAGTGACAGCTGACCATCCAGCCTATCTAACCCGTAAATTATATCCAATTTGGTTGAATAGGATCTCACCTAAAACGTGCAGAGAGCACATCTACTTAAAAACAAATGCATTTACTTGTTTGTTGCCTGGTGTACTCATGGAGTAAATAAAAAAGTTCCTTCTGTAAAATTCAATGTATTGATATTTTCAAGCAGTTCAGAGATCCTGAGAAATATTAAAATATTAATACATGTGGAGTCTTCAGTCTCCCTCTCTTATTTTTTAAGATGTGTTAGTGAATCCAGACTCTGGTAATTATGTCCCAAAAAAAAAACCAGTGGTGCTACTGTGGGAGCAACACAGAGGAGGATAAAAGAATAGCAGTTTATTGTGCCAAGAATTGCAGACACAAATTTGGGGTTTGCTTTTTTTTTTTTATGGTGTGTGTTTTGTTTTTTTGTTCTTTGGGTTTGTTTTTTTTTTTTTTGCTTGTTTTTTTTTTTTTTTTTTTTTTAAAGAGGAGATTAACTCTGAAGAATATATTGCCTTTTCTAAAAGTACACAGTGGTAAGACAAAATAGGAGTTCTGGCAGTAAAAATTAAAAACAAAGTCGTTGGAAAGCAATTCCTCTGCCCCTTGCTTAGAGTTTGTAGTCAGTGTTCGTGCTATGCATCTTGCAATTGCTGTAGCTTCCACGTTATTTTTTTTTCCATGTAACATATGCCTTCAGAAAAAAATAAGAGTATACAAATGTGGTTTCTAAATGCGTAATTTATAAGCATTTGTCGTTATCTGGTAGCTTGCTTGGGAACATTCAAACAAACTGTTTCTTCACCACTGTCATTTAAAGAAAAAAAATGGCAAAAAAAGAAAAGGCATTTCTAGCTCATACAGTTAAAAAATACTTCTTCAAATGGGAATATTTTCCATTATGTCTTTTAAATTTAGAAACTGAGATGTCGTCTTGCCAAAGCATGAGCTACCCTTTTCCTTATCAATAAAAATAAAATAACCCTGTCTCACTGTAAAGCAAGTTTGTTCTGAAAATGAAACGGTAAGAATTGCTTCTGTTACTTCTTACAAGGACGGCCATAAAAAATACCTTATTGGACCAGAGTGGTGGACAATCTAGTGTAACATCTTGCCTCTAAATGAATGTATGTCAAGATTGTAGTTCTGATCAGGAGAGCATTTTTTAAATCAACCTACATTGGTTCATACCATGCCACGGTCTCCGAGAACTCTCACAGGCTTTCTTAAAGTGAAACTAAACTTGGAGAAGGTTTGGGAAGGTCACATAATGCATGTCAGCCACTGTTGGGCATTTACTCCTTTGGGACAAGGTTGGAATTAGTGCACAGTAAAAACCATGACAGTATGTATCATGCAGACATTGGGTCCACAGCACTAGTGTTTAGGAAGTCTTGTGACCCATGAGGAGCAGACTGAAAATGTTAGATGTGGCTGGTGATCAATATCTTGTTCTAAAAATTAGCTATCATGAAATGAGACATATATAAAAGAGCTCTATCATCGGTGTTCTTTGAATTCATAGGCTTCTCCCACCAAATATTTGAGTGCACTATAGCTGATTACGTTCATGATAGTGTTTGTGATGCTAAGTCTATAATGAGATTATGATTAGCATGATCCTCTCTCTTAGGAGGGAAAAATGGTATCTTCAATTATTAATTTTTTTTTCTTCTCCCCTACTAAAATGTATTTGGAAAAAAAAAAAAAAAGCTGGTGTAATTACTGTATTCCTTAAACAATATAAACTGTTAGTGTAGCAATCATTTGATCATTTCATCCTGAGGAATTTAAATATAAAATTGGTGTCAGGTCTTGGGGCAAAGACCTCTTTCTAGAGGCAGGCATTCTTTCACCCTTTTGTAATGGTTATTTTGGCTTGTGAATTCTTACCTCCCTGCCTTATCCATGATACCTCTTAATAATTCTCCTTTTCAGTTGTGTTGCATAGCTTCATAGAGCTTCAAAGTGCTGAAAATATTGCTGCAAGATACACTACAGGCAAGTGGTACACCCATTGCTTTGAGAGAACATCTGAGACGTGGAAAGTTTTGCATCTTGGTCAAATACACTGAGGAAGGTAATGACTCTGGGTTGATGCACAGCCTATAGTGTGTGTAGAATCACAGATCTGCCATTCCTATTTTATTTTTCTAATCCACCAAGTAATCGTAGCCCCCCTGAAGGACTGAAGCTCTTTGAGCAAACATATGATCATCCTCGCAATTGAGGGAAGACCACTGCTCATGCTGTCAGCTTGGTCTTGACCAAGTCAATATAACTAGTTGGCAAGAGAAAGCACTTACCAGTGACTTTTAAGGTGATTTCCGCAGTAGCCAACAGATCATGGACAACACACCATGGAAAATATTACTGGTCCCAACAAATATTGGCTCTTTGTTTGGGTTTATGCTTTTACTTACCTTGATGGACTGAGCAAAATAATCTTTATTAGTGCATAGTACCTTTGCTAAAAATAGATAGGGAAAAACAGTATTTGAGTGACATTTTCTGAATATTTTCAGTTAGGAAAAAATGGAGAAAAAAAAATGGAAATGCAGAAATACTGTTTTGACAGTTTTTAAATGAAGCATTTCTACTTTTTTTATACAGCTGTACTTTTCATTTCAAGTGTGACCCAAATTAAAAAGGAGACTTAAAAAAGCCTTATCTAACCTGCTATTAAACAAAATACCTAATTTTCAGTTGAGCAAAATGCTTCATTTCACCTGAAACAGTTTTTGCGTTTTAGTTTTTTTTGTCTTTTTTTTTTTTTTTAATTTGGGATAGCATTCTGTGATAGATTTGAAGTCCTTGTTTTTTCACATTGTATAAACCTCATATTGTTTCAGTTCACTGCAAAATAAGTTGGCTGTTTGGTCCCCAGTATTCTTTAACCAGACTGTAAAACCCATTAAGAAGCCAATTGTATAAGTAATTATTCGTTAACCTTTAATATGTTTCATAAATATGGTTATCTCAAATCATGTTCCTTGTCACACTAAGAACTGAGGAAAAAAACAATATATTGTACTTCTGGAGTGCTTTTCCCTAAGTCCTAGAACTCTAAGGCAGTAAGCTTTCAAACCGTTCTGTTAGATAAATACCATGTGTACATTTTACAGATGGCAAAACTGAGGCAGAACGAAGCAGAGCCTATAGAACTGGAGAGATCTGTTTATATCTTGTCTTTGCATAGTGTGAATATTCCTCTTAATTTCTGCAGTTTCCCATTGCACATGAAAAAGAAATGTATGCATCTAAAGTTACAAACTAGCATGAAGCAGATAGCAATAGAGGTCAGGTTTCATCAGTCTCGTTACCTTTAAACTCTAGATCAAACTGGAAAATATACCTATTTAAACTGTGTCACAGTGGACAGCTTGATGATCTGAATCCTGAATAAAAACTCAGAGTCCCTCTTTATGGTTATCTGCCTTAAGAAAAAAGTCCTGGCAGACAGTTTTATTTTGAATAAATTTGTTTATATTATGAGGTATACAACCTCAAAACTTGAGGAAAAACTCAGTCATGGATGCAAGCGGTAATGAGATCCAGAACCAAAAAAAGCCTGCGACTTTCAAGGCTTGTCTGTCTTTTTCACCTAGAGGTGTAAGAACAATGCAGCTGTCACTTAGGATGGATTATGGTGTTACTGGTTTTGAAAACTCACTTTTCTTTTTTTCAATATTCATAGAACTGTAAAAGTGAAGAAGAGGAAATGAAGATACTTCAGCTGAATAATTTTGCTGAGCTATTTCATAATTTTGTTCTTTTGTTTCCTTTTAAAATGAAGGGCTTTCTGTTGTGTAAACCAGACTCAATTTACTCATAAATTTGTATTTATTTGGTTTTGGAAGCCAAATGGAGACTATGAAGTCCAAATACTGTCTTCAGCTTCCTAGCAATTTGTTTACCATTAGAAAAATGCTATTTATTTTTATTTTGTCTGTGGTAAAGGTTCACATTGCTACTCATGACTGCTTATGATGATTTCATTCAGATCACTTGAACTATCAAGGCATTGGTGTAATCTATACTGTCAGCCTGGTGGAAAAAATCTGTGTATTTAGTTATGACCAAGTGCTTCAACTGTTTAAAATAATAAAAAATAATGGACCAAAACATCAACTTCTCTGCCACATGAAAAATAAAACCACCCTGACATTACCTGAAAACCTTTCCACCATCTACAAAGAAAGCCACTGGGCTGTCTCAAAAGCATCATTAGTTAGTCTAGAAGAGTCTTTAAATTTGAGAAGTGCTGGACCTCACCCAACTCAGATGCGTTGTTAAAATTAAGGGCACTGTCATTTCCCCAAATAAACCAGACTCTTAGAGCACTCCTAGTCCCCAGAAGGTGTTGCTCAATACAGTGGGTGGCCATAAGGGTACGTGGATTCAGGCTCTCCTAGGAGCAGTTTGGCTACTAATGAGATGCCGGACTTCTTGCAGGAAGGACTTAAAAGGAGTGCTTGTAGATGTAGGTGGCGTCACAATATTAAAATAGTGCCTTTAAAAGAATGGTGTACACATGAAATACACACACAGACACAGTCAAATATATAGGAGGAGAGGTGTGTATAGATAAAAAATTTTTGATGCAAAGTGGGCTTATCTGACACATTTTTCTAGTGTTGCATTAGGCTGATAATATTGTCTTCCCATAGTAAATAGCATTTTTAGAACATATAAATCCGTTTTAATTCCTCAGACACTTCCTAGACTTGAAAAACCTTGGTCTTGTTGAACAGATGTGACACCAGCTTCTAATGCTGGAATCTAGCCATGGCTCTCTGTTCCCTGTGTTTCTTGAAGGGGATAGGGGACAGTGGGACTAAAAGACTGAGACACAGAGAAACTGCAAGGAAATTATCAGAAATTGAAAAGATTGGCAAACTTCTGAGGGAATTTGCTCCCTTGTATTTCTGAATTTAAACAAATAGAATTAGCAGTTTTAATGACATTTTGACTTACTGTTGTTGAGTCTTATTTTGTTTTGCCTAAGGCTTTGTGTTACGCATGTTCTGGTAAAATTAAATTAATTAATAATCAAGCATCTGATTCCTTGTAGAATCTTGACTTCCAGTTGTCTAAAAAATGTTACTGAAATAGCACCCAGATGCTGAAGTTTTAACCATAGAAATGACTTATGAAAATCACTTGTGTTTCACCTCCGAGCATAATGATGAAGTAGTTAGAGTTATGTTGGGAGCAGCAGCACAACAGAATCCAGGCCTGGAAGGGACGGTTACCTTGTAGAGGTGATCTGAACATGAAGGGTAGCTCTTTAGTAGTTTTGAAGGAGCTACTTACATGCTGAGATTAGACTAAAAGATAAAGCAGAACAGGAGCCTTCACAGGCTCTGATGGAACGTTTGCCCATTTGATCTAGTTCCAAACCACTATCTGCTGCTCACCCTGAATGCTACCTCTCCCAGCAACTGTCAACAAAAGCAGCACTTCCAGATATGACATCACTTTCTCAATTCAGAATTCCTACTTTTAGTTACTTAATTTGATGTTAATGGAGATAACATGAGTTGTCTTTGCCTAGCAGATGTCATTGAAAAAAAAAACAACCCCAAACAAAAGGGAGAGATCAGTTAAATATATAAAAGTTGCTCCACCCCGTCCCCATCCTGCATGTGTTTATTCTTTCCCCATTGTTTTTTAAGTATCAGTTTTCTAGTTGCTTTGAAAAGGTTTCCTTTTGAGAAGTAGATGAAAAAATACCCTTTAAGGAAAACATGATATTTTTTGTTTGTTTTAAATTTATAAATATCTATGTACAAAAATATGTCTGTTGAAGTGAAAATAATTAAGAAAAGGTGACGCAGATGTCTATTCTTGTACTTGGCTTCTACTATTGTACATCAGGATAATTTATATAACTGGAATGATTTTCTAATTGTTTTAATTCTTGACCAGGTTCTTTATTTCAGTATTGCATCCTGGATAAGCTTCCCCATTTCTAATGCAATCAGCTGTTTACTCTCTTATTTATCAGCTCTTAAATGTCTTCACTTCTTTATATTAATCTGTTGTAAGTTATAAGGTGGCTTTTGGACTCTGTGGGGAGTATTCCTAAGATCAAAGTGAAAGGATACCTGGCTGTCACTTACTGGGGTCTGCTGAGGGCTGGATGGCTTGTTGAGCAGCCAGACATGTGCAGATGTTGGAAACAGACCAGCAGCTAGTAGTGTTCCAAAAGTGCTCTTTGGTCAAGGTCATGCTGTGACTGGCGGATTTGGGATCGTCCAGGAGCAGTTCCCTTTGTTTTCCTCTAGTATCTCCTTCACCCTTCTCCCAGTCATATTGAGAAATGGCTTTTCATCCACCGCTTCAAAATATGTCATGGTTCAGTTGCTTAAGCTGTATAAGCCTATCGTACTTAATCACTTACTCCGCACTGCAAGGTCCTCAGTTACCCAGTTTCTCCTGCTCTCTGATTTTGGCCTGAAACTATTTCAATTGCTAAGGACAAAAATACTTTAGTCTAACTTTGACCTACATGTATCGTAAAACTTAGCGAACAAACACAATTTTGTCAGGATTAAGTGATCTATCTAATAGTACCTCCCAGCTATAAACTGCATGAAACCTTACTCCATTACTTTAATGCTTAGGAAAAATCACAGTCTGTCCTGGGAAGACCAGGCATTTCCTTAATTAATGTCTTTGTTAATTAGAGCATTTTCACTTGATCAGAGAGGGAAGGCTAGACAACAGTGGGATTTTTTTGGTTGGGTTTTTTTGTTTGTTTGTTTGTTTGTTTGGGGTTTTTTTTGTTCTTTTGTTCTTTTTCTTTGTTTGTTTGGGGTTTTGTTTGTTTGATTTTTTTTTTGTGTTGTGGGTTTTTGTTGTTGTTGTTGGTTTTTTTTTTTTGTTTTTTTTTTTTTTTTTTACCAGTGTAACAGCAATTAGAGATCCTGCTGTTCTCTGGATCTTGCTTTCCAGTGACAAGTTTTTATTCTCTCAAAGTTGTATATCAGAACACAAAGAAGATATAATTGGAGGCAGAGAGACAGAGAACCTTCAATCAGTAGAGATGTACAGTGACAACAAAATAAAATAACACCTTCCAAACTAATTTAAAAATACACAGGAAATATTCTTTAAGATCTTTGCTTTTCTTCTGATTGATATGATGCAATAAGACAGGACCACCAGCTCCTGTTAAATACATATTTTGAAATAATTTTAATGGAAAAAATTCATTCAGTCCACATAATGGTAAGTGGTAAGTATGAAATTAATTAAAAAGTAATGGGAACTAAAGCTGTAGGTCAGGGAGCAAGCTCCAATGAAGAAGTCTCTGTGGGCTCTCATGAGCAATATAAGCCTGAAGTTCACATTTGTGTTGAGCTCAGGTGAGGTTTACAAACAGATAACCTGTCAAAGATGAAAAGGTGTAGTAAATTGCAGCATGGTTTTAACTGTGAAGGATGAGTCACTGGAAGATGTATTTTGAAAATTTTGGCCCTGAGTAATGAAACGTGAATTACTATTTTCTGTTTTCAGTTACAACTGAATATTTATTTATATCTACAATCTAGAGATTGATCTGGTTTTGTTTGCAATTGAAGGAGAAATGGATTCTGTAAAGAGGTTTGGGGTGGGTGGGTGTTTTTTGGTTTTTTTGGGTTTTGGGTTTTTTTTGAAGTGTGATTCTGACATTACAATGCTGATACCAGGCTCCAGAGCACTGGAGTCTATGTGAAGCTTCCTATGCAAAAAACCCAGCACACCTAAGAAAATCATTAGTGCTTTTGTGCCTCAGTTTCCATTTCTCTTTTCTATCTCAAAGTGATTCTGTAGCTTTATTTCCCAAGAGTCAGGCTATATGGGCCACCCCTGTATTTTGACTGAGCACACCTCAAGTTCAGCATTTGGATGTGTGGAATTTAAGAAGAAATGTGTACTTTAGTTTGCTGCTTGGCTTGTATTCCTCAGGCAGAAAAAGTACACAGGTACTGTGGTTTGTGCAGCCTTCATGAGGGACAGAAGGGAATGGTCAAAGATACCATTCTTTCATCCTCACCTAAATAATTGATATTTGTTTCTTTTTTTTGTTATGTTAAGGAGTGGGCTTGTTTTCTTAGGTGCTGGCCCTGACTCACAGGACAGCAGACTGTTTCAGTCCACCCTTGGCAGAGGATGTGTCTGTACATCTAAAGTTCTCAGCTGCTGACAGTTTGGCTTATACTGACTGCAAGGAGATGGATTTATAGGACATAGTAACTCGGTATAAATTTTTTATGAAAGAATCAGTGGCATTTTGAAGGATGAGGAAATCATGGGAAGGGACAGGCAGATAGTGGCAGTTTGATAAAGGTTTGTGTTTAAAAGCACAGAATCAGAATATTTGTATTAGATGCTCTTTGCCATCTATGCTACCTCATGTTGTTTCTTTACAGTAAATGATAACAGACACCATTTTTAGTTTTTGGCTCATATGCTTAAGTAAGGTAATTTGAAAATTAGTTATTTTTAGTATTTGTTAATTTATGCCAGTAGAATTTGGCTGCACAAATACTTGTAGAATGGTCTTTACACTGTCACCTATTCCAAATGATTTTAATACCTATCCAAAGCACATCTGAAACCATGATAAGAATTGCATCAGGGTTTGTAGTTCTCATCCTGCAAGTCGATGAGTAATTTTCTTTTCAATGTAGAACTTTGAAGACTGTCTTTTTTTTTTCTTTCTTTTGTTTTGTCTGAATGGATTAGGATGTGTATACATTTCTAACAAAGTCTCCATACAGCAGGATGTGAACTGATTTCCCTCCTCTCAGGTTCAGGCCCTTAAACTGCCAGTGTCACAAGTGAAATCAGCGCTCAACAGCTGCTGTCAGGAAGTTCTGAATACCAACTTTAATTAACAACTTTATTTTTAAACACAGTGTCAAGATTATCCACATGTTAAAGAAAAAAATTCTTCACTATCTAGATCCAAAAAAAAAGGGTGCATCTATTTGTTTTTTGCATTGAAGTCTTAAGTAAAAGAACCTACAATATTTCTGACACAACTGGCAATGTTAGAACTTTCCAAACTAGTGAATTCAGACAAGACACCTTCATTTAAGACAATGACCAATAATTTGAGGAATTACTTATGGAATTTATTTCCAAGAGCACTGTAAAATGTATCGTTGTCTTTCAGTATGATCTAAGCTGAAAAGGCTCAGAGGATTGAGCCTTATCAGCAGAAAGAATGTACTGAAATGACTAGAAATTTCTGGGACTTTTACCACTGCAAGCAGCCTAACTTGTTTTTCCCACATGATTGATTGGTCAAGTACACTGCAATCCATGGCTGTGCAAACAGCATGTGGATCTATCAGGCTCAGTGCAAGGATACCCGAATTGAGAGGACACCAAGAGCAACGGTAGCTTTTGAGACTTTTCCCTCCGCATATGACATGTGTGCGCCTTCAGATGGAGGTCTTGCAGTAATAATCCTTGATTCTTGTAATCCCACTCTTCCTTTTCTCTGCTACTGAGAATTATCACAACTGTAGCTACTGTTTCAGACTTTGTGCTCAAGTATGAATGTGAGCAATGTTCCTGTGCAACCTGAGGACATGCTTTGGCAGTGGGGGTTGGACTAGATATCTCCAGAGGTTCCTTCCAACCCCATTTCTTTCTGTGATTCTGAGCCTTAATGCCAGTGTTCCCAGTGATACTAAGAAGGCAGGAATCTGTATCAATTAAGTTTTCTACTATGAAGGAAAAACTGTGAACCAAAACACAACAAAATCCACCAATAATTAGATCTCTGATTTCAAAATAGGAGTACTTTGATGCCAGCACATCTTCCTGAAATTCAGTGGAGAGCTGGGGTTTGGCTATAAAAACCTATGAAGCTGGTAGAGCTAAGCTGATATAGATGTTTGATTCCCACTGAGAGAAGCAGTCTCATCTGCTTCCCTTCACTTCCCTGCCTTGCCCGCATACTTTCTCAACCTTGGATGGGAAGTCCCAGACCTAGCACTCATCTGACCTCTCGCAGGTTGATTCAGCTTTCAGAAAATGTTGGTTTAATTCTCTGCCAGATTAGTAAACCGTGTCTGCTCAGCGAGCAGCTAGGGAAGTGCTTGAACTGGTGGGAATTGGTGGCCTGGAGCTGGGGTGGGCTCTGCACGTGGGAGATCCTTCTGGCAACCACTGGACATTAAGGCAGTTCAGCAATCCTGTCTAAATACACTCGTAGGTGTAAATTTAGCTATACTGTCTCTTTCTGCACAGCCTATCTTTACCAAAACCTAATTTTCTTTGATGCATGTTTTTTCTTTTTGTTTGTAGCATGAAATATTTTTTATTAATTTCTGTCATCCACAACAAGAGCTGTCAGGCTCTTTGAGGTCATTCCAGATATTGTCAGCATGTACCAATCCATGGCTTGGTACTGCAGGGAATTACATTAAGCCTGAATGTTGACCAGTGTCAAAAAGAACATGTTTTAATAGTTTTGAAAGCTGCAGTCCTTGTTTTGCTGTAAATGCATTAATGGAACCAGAAATGTGCACTCTTCACTAGGACTGAGGCTTCAGTCACAGCATCAATCAGAAATATATGGTTGTATATACTAGTTACACTTCAAGACTGGGCCTGAGAGAGGAATAAATCAACAGTATTAGCTTAGTAACAGCTATAGGAGGTGGGGAATCAAGAATTTTATTCTTTCCAAGGACATATTCCTTCCTGGACTATGAAGAAAAATAAAGAGGCATTTGGAGCTGATTTATGCTGGCAAGTTCATCATCAGGTTGCTTTTGCTCTAAGGAGTGAATCTGGGGACTGGCGTTCAAACCAGTATTCTCTTTGCTCTGTTTGTAAAAGTACTCCAACTCTGCACATTTAAGGCAGGTACTTTGCAAAAGCTTTCCCTTGCCACAAAATCTAGTGCAAGTGACTATTAAATAGAGCGGTAAACAGGATCCTACTGTACCTTGAGTGTCTGCTGCAGATGCACTTGCCTCTCCTCACATCCCAATAGCCTACTTGGGTTAACACTTAATAAATCTCCCCTTGCACATTTTGTTTATAGTGTAATGCCCGTGTCTTCGATAGTAATCTCCAGGCAAACATCTATATTCTCAGCGGTAGACAATGAATTGCTGTTTTAGGAGCTGATTGCTCTCTTTTCATACATTTGTGAACAGTTTTCCCCTAGGTTAATGTCCCATCCACATTGTTTCTTTTCTAGTTGCCTGCCAAGAGTTTTTACCCAACACCGATCTTCATATTTATTTTTGGCTTCCTTTAAAACTAAATTCCTTTCACCTGTCAACAGATGTCATATTATTCTTTAATTGCATTTCGCTTATCTGTGAATAATCTCATAACAATTTTCAGATGCTGACTTTTTAATAGTTTTCCTCTTTCTTTTTGTCAAAACATAAAAAAATATTCTGAACCTTCAACTCCCACTGTATTCCATATACTGCTCAGTCCGCTGAAAACATTATTGTATTTGGTATTTTTCACACCGAGAGCAGTGCTATACACAGATGTTCGGTCTCAAAGCCACCAAAAAAAAAAAAAAAATCTGTTAGAGAAGGAAACTAGGATATATCTTTGTGTCGGAAGAAGTGTAAGCACATCTCATGCAGCTAGCTTGGATCAGCAAGATGCGATTCTGGAACCCAGTGATAAGCATCTAAAAAATTCAATCCATTTTTGGTGCATAAACTGACTTTTTCAATCTTCTCAAAGACTGTGCTATACAAGCCCAGATAAAACATGAATCTGTTCTCATCCTCCCTAAGAAAATATTATTTCTGTGCCCAAAATTCCTTTGCCTTAACTGCAATGTATGAAAGAATTTCAGATAAAGAGCTGATGGACCAAGGTTTTCAGTAGCAGATTGTGTTACTTTCATTCCTCAGGCACCTTGTAGTCAGTAGAGACTGAGATTAGATATTGGACTGAGAGAAACTAGGCTTGCCTCCTGCTAATATCCAGATATATACTTCTGATCTTTGGGCAAGCAACTTTTATAAAACTGTGCCAGACTTTTCAAGGCACTCACTATTTCAGTTGGAAGAGCACTAGAATTTGTGCTGTTAGAAATGTGTGACCATGAACCTCTCTGTTCATGAGGAGAGGGGGAATAAGCGTTATCACAATAAAGAAATATGCATGCTGAATTGGTAGTACTGAGGTTCTTCACGTTTTTCAAGTTTGGCACGTGCTCAAGGAGTCTATTGAGTCGTGACATTATGGTGTCACCCTCTCCCCCTCTTCACCTCGTACAGATCGTGAAATGTCAGCATACTCATATCTGCAAAAGGAAACAGAAGGATGAAAAAGCTTTAAGGGTGGGTCAGACATTCACAGCACTAACTTCATCTGTGTACTTCACAAACAAAACTCAGAATCATGCATTACCAGTTTTCAGAGATACAAATATATATTTTGTCTATGACATGTAACCTTTATCAAATCGTAATTAACATCAGTGGAAATTTTCCCATAGGCAAACATTCAGCCCTGCTTTCCATTCCAGTATTGCTTTTCTCCACTCCTTCCTTACTCAGTGGTACTTTCTAAAATAACCTAGATTCTAAAAAGGTCATAATGATTTAAAAAAAAAAAAAAAANNAAAAACAACAAAAAAAAACAACAACAAAAACCCAAACCCAAAAGAGAGCAAGGTCCAAGAAAGGAAAAGAATGATGAAAAATGGGTAACAGATGTCAGCATTAAAAGACCCTCATCTATAACTAAGAAACACTGAGAAATGGAATCAGGAGATATGTGACTATAAGAGGAGTGAAACACAGCGTTGCTCATATTCTCCTTTCATGTAATAGCCTTGTTTGTGTATAAGTGGATGCTCTTGATCTTCATGACATTAGCATTAATCCCCTCAGTTTGGATGGATTCTATCTAGACTTGCAAATTATCTTACTGTAGAGCATTCTGTTTTTCTTGGTTATTTACTTTGCAGTTTCCTTTCTCAAAAGTGCACAGAGATTTCCATGTGCAATCTTCTTGCTAAAATCAAAGACAGCCCCAAAATAGTGGAAAGATGCAATAAAGCTTTGCTGAACAATTCTTGTTCACACAATTGCAGAGCATTTTCATTAAATGGCTCTCCTGAGACAACTTCTTCAGGTGTGAGATTGCTGTAGGTTTCTGGCTTTAAAGGGTGCTGAGAGTCTATACCTCTTTATGATCCTCTACATCACATTATTCCGTACAGCTCTGACTCTCATCTTCCAAGAACGCCCAGCTAAAACAGGAACTGCCACTCTAGCAAGAATGGCAACCACACACATAAATGCATAGCTTACATTCCTGAGCCACTGAAATATTTTTATTATGAATGTTCCAGTATAAATCTGCCACCCTTATAGGGAAAATGACTTTTCCTGAAGAGACAACGAGGCATCGTACCTAGTGTATGCTATGTTAGGAGGTTTAAACAGTCTCTGAAGAAAAAAAGAAACCTTTCTGCAAATAGAAACTTTGGAACATATCATGTAGCTGTAACAATAAATAGGTTTATTTTATAAAGCCTTATAGGAAATGTGCAGAGTTTAATAATACCTAATTAAGAGCAAGAACATTAATAAGATGTAGACAAGAGCAGAGTGTATGTTGTGTTTTAGAGGAGAAGGGAAGTTTTCTTATTAATCAGCAGAAGAACAGTTCAAAGCTACAAATGAATAACAGTAATTGTTCATAGTTTCGTAACGTTGTTAGACAATGCAAAAGGACATTAGACTGTGATGGTATCCTGGGATATTCAGGAGTGGAGATGCATGTCTTTCTGCTCTGTAGAAAAGGAGTTCAATGTGTGGTGTAACTGAGAGATTTAGAACATCATTCTAGAACACATTTTAGGAATCACCATCTTTGTTGTGGAAATATCTATATTTTTTTAGTTAGCATTCTAATCATTGCTTGCTTTTGGGTTTCTGTATCAGCCACAGCGTTATTATGAGAGCTCTGCTTAGGGAAGACTAAAGGCGGAGAGATGAATGAAAAGATGTGAAGACGCTCTAAAAAAAAAAGTGTTATCAGCTGCCTTGACTTACCTAAGGGGAAAAAAATCCACAAACCCGCGAAAAAAATATGCTGTTTTTCTTCCTAGTTTACATAATTTGTGTTTTATAAGTTGGGAAAAACTTAAAGGTGATTACTTCAAATAATGAATCCTTTTAAATATAGAAGTCATGCAGACTTTGGTTAAATATAGGCTATTTTTAGTCATAGGACAATGGTAGCAGGGCATACCTCCACTATAAACAAGGACTCCAGTATTACAAGTCCTGCCCAGAAAATTTAAAGTCCTTTACCTGAAGATCATTAATTCTTCAGGTTTAGCTATGAACATAAGTAAGAAGGAATCTTACCAGCTGTTCAGTTCAGTGTAGATACCAATCAACAGAAATAACTTAAAATCAGATAGTTTTCTGTGATTCTTTTAGTCGGTTACAAATGGGAATCAAAAATTTGACACTTTTTCATCATATCTACCTCAGAATGAAACCAGAGTGGCTAAATTTGAATGGAGGTATGTGAATAAGGTGTCTTTATTTTTTTCCCAATCGGAAGTCCATTTCTATGTCCCATGATACTATGGTTACATTTCAAAGTTACCATAGTGTTATACTATATATAAGGATTTGACACTTTCGTGGCAAACCATATCCTACTGTAGAATTCTGTTATTACAGGGACCTCAACTGGTATAGTGGGGGTGTTTACCAGAGAAAGGATTTCCTCTTCCAGTGGTATAATTTGGCTTTCCTTCGCTGGACTGAATTTGTGTCCCATATTAATTTTTCTTCATTCTGAAGAAGTCCATTATGCAGTTTTTATGCTAGAAAACAAGTTATATGAGGAGAGGCTGAGGAAACTTGGCATGTTTAGTTTGGAGAAGAGGAGGCTGAAAGAAGACCTCATTGCCCTCTACAACTACCTTAAAGGAGGTTGTAGAGAAGTTGGGGCTGGCCTCTTCTCCCAAGTGAATAATGACAAGACCAGAGGAAATGTCCTGAAGTTGCCACAAGGGAGGTGTAGGCTGGATATTAGGAAGAATGACTTTGCTGAAAGAGTGGTCAGGCACTGGAACAGCCTGCCCAGGGAGGTGGTGGAGTCACCATCCCTGGAGGTATTTAAGAAATTAGTAGATGTGGCACTTCAGGGCATGCTCTAGTGCCCGAGATTGTTGGGTGTGGATTGTGTTTTGGTTTATGGTTGGACTTGGTGATCTCAGAGGTCCTTTCCAGCCATGACAATTCTGTGATTCTGTGATTTATGTACCACGTTTCCTGTGGAGGTTAAGCTAAGCTTCTTTATTAATGCAAGGTTGAACAACAGTGTCATATTATGAGCTTTGTATTTTATTTTATGTATTATTTCATTTTATTTCTTTTTCTCCCAAGGAAGAGCATCAGCACTATTCTTCAGCAAATATTGGTTATGTTTGTATGTCTCTAAAAGGTTTAAATAAAGTTTGCAAGTACATGTATATAAAAATTTGGACCTCTCAGCTTTCTTTAAATTAATAATTAGGAAACATTGCAGGTGCTTTTCTGGTATGGGCTACTAATGTAAACTTGTTGCTGTTGTATTATACAGAAAAATTATAATAGGATAAATACTTATTTCAGAAGCAGGTAATGTGCCTTCTTTTCATAATTCTTCTTTGGATAAATCTCTCTAGTGTTTTTGCAGATATTTATTTTCAAGTATCAGTGCCAAAAATGCATGAGAAAAAGGGATCTAACTAATCCTCTTTCTTTGTTTCATCACTAGACTAACTTTCTATATTACATCCTACACCTCAGAATAATGCATATATTTGGATTTTTTTTCTTACCTGACCTGAATTTAGGAAACACTCAAGGTCAGACTGTAATCAATAACTATACAGTTAGCAATAAAAGGAAGTTTCCCAATTTCTTTTGTGCTTTTATCTAGATCAAGAACCAAGCTGACACAGGCATACGGAAAGCAAGATAAAACTAGCTTCTTTCATGAAGAGGTTTATGCCCTTAGAAGTTTAAAAAATGGGGACACCCTGGTCATAGACTTAGCCAAATGCTCTGTGTCGGTAAAAATGAGGTAGCAGCAGTGTCTTTGAAATAGCCAGTCAAACCCCTTAATTTTTTGGATGAATGGGAAAAGAAAGATGAATTTAAACTGGAACATATATTTAGGATGGCAATAGTAATCACACTGAAGTTTATGAACCTGGATTAGTGCAGTAAAATGCAGGTTAATTGAGGGTTATTCTCCATGAATTATCTTAGGTTCCAGGACAGTCACAAAAGGAAAACCAGATAGTTATGAGAAAGATTAGAAGAAGGATTTGAGCAGTTAAGAATTGTCAGTCTTTCTCAGGCAGTTAGTTTTCCCCAAATGATGTATGCATGGGTGTGAACCTCAAAGAACATGTCCCACAGTGATCAATATGAATGGATACTTTCCGTTTATCTTCGCAGCAGCTACATGCAGTCCTGAAGGACAGAACAAATCCCTTAATCTTGTCCTGGTATTAATAGCCTATTAAGATTACATTACAAAACCCTTTGTAACTGATATCAATGTCAGAAGGAAACTCTAATTATGAATTGTTTTAAAAAATTGCGCTAGGATTTTGAATTAGAGAGTTATGAATTTTATCATGTAAGAGAACTCATTCTGATCTCTTCTAAACCTTCTTTTATCACTAAATACTGTATTAAATCAATAAGACTTTGAGTCTCAAATTATTGTATCATTTGGGCTTGTGAAATTAGCATTATGTGTTTATATTATTCCTCCTCAAGACAGTCCATTATTTCTGATTAATTTTAATTAAGCCAGCAAATGGCCTTTTATCTCTGTACTTCCAGTAGCTGCTCTATGCTAACATTTGTTTGAGTTTACATTTAATAAATATATCCTGCTTTACCCTTCAGCAGCAGCTTGAACTGGAGTGCCGATAATGAAGATGTATAGAAATAAAGACAGGAGAAAAGCATTAGAATGAAATGGGTTAAGTTGGCTGAAGAGTCTGAAAGGCTCACATAATAAATGATGCTACAGGCACATCAAGGCTGAATAAATATCAAATTAATTTAATTGGGTTACTTTTTCAAGGTCACACCTGAGAGATTATATTTACAGCTTTGCCACGCTACTCCTATGTGGATTAGGGAAGCATAAAGCAATGCCCTGGAGTAAAAGAGAAGGTGCTGCTACTTCCAAACAATCACACCAGTTCTGTTGGACAATATGCAACTGTTGTGTTCCCCACAAATAAGAGATTTTTGGAATCCCAAGTTAAGTGACTAACACTTATGGTACTCTGCAGAAATTACATACCAGTCACCATCTGTACCCCACTTAGCTGGCTGGAAAGAAGCTATTAAATATAATCTGGCTGCTGATGACCCAAGACTGTATTGTCTAGTGGCCTCATTAATTGCTTCATTTGAAGCAGAATAGTGACTTAAAAATAGGAGCAGATTAATAATAAAGGCATCATCTACTGGTGTAACTTTCTTAGTTTTGGTTGATATTTTATATTTCCTGCAGTTGAGATTCTAATCAAAGGAGCACCAATGTAGCCAATTTGTACAGGCTTGGTTTATTGAATACTGAAAAATATAATGCTTAGCAGTGTTTAACTATTTCTTCAAAACATTTCCAACTGTTAAGAATTTTTCTTAAACTACCCAAATTATTTTGACATTCAATATTAAATAATTTAATATAAAATAAGCATGTAAAAGCACTATTGAGTTATAGTTGATAACAATACCTAAAACATGCATAAATTAAATATATTTGAAGATTTATGCATCCTTTTGAATTTCATGGGGTTATTTCTTTTCTCTTTTTACAGAATGTGGTGTTCACAAATGGACAAAGGTGTTATGAAGCCCTAAACTTCACAGGGAACTTCCCCTTGCTTTTAACTTAAGCCTAAGTACTTTCTCAGACTGCAGAGGGTAAGGAAGCAATATATTTGTCATGTTCATTTTAATAGCAGGGACCATTTGTGATATGAGTTTGGAAATGCACAGAAGCATCCTTGATCAAATATCTGCTTAGTATCCCCTTGGTTGCTTGAACCTTGGATAATGTGTTATTTGGAGTTCAGTAAACTTCATCCCTAGGAACATAACAGCATAATTTTTAAGATGTAGTATAGGTAATCACAAGGCATTTAATGGATAACATATTTTTGACTTAAGAGGTTTAAGGCACCCGGTGGTGTTTTCCTGATATTACGCCAAATTCATGGCTGGCATTGTGAAAGTACTCAAATCTGTTGTAGGAAAAGTTGTACTTGCTGGTTATGCCTGATAGGTGGTGATTTTGTGGTTGGTTCATATTTCATGCTGGGAAACAGAATGAATGGATGCTTGCATTAGCATGTATTTCACTAGAATGAAAAGAGAGATTGACATACACATCCAAATACTGTGGGCTTTTCTGTGAGAATTAAAAATATATGCTGTTTATATGTTGTATATAAATTCAATGAGTAATATATCATCGAAAGTCTACTTTATTTATTTTGGTATTGGTAACAAATAAAAAAAAAATGGTTAGAAAGAAGCAATTAGGTTCACATTTCATACAATGCATTTTTTTTTGATTTTACAGAAACCACTCAACCTCTCCTTACAGCTTTTGCTCTTGAAAGTTTGCTGCATAGAAGATACCAGAGAGACATCACTTATCTATTTGTTACCATGTTTTATGAGCTTAAAACTAAAAGCAGATCTTACTGCAACTGTATCAATCGACTGCAATCAGCTTAACTACATTCTTCAGCAAGCTTTTTCAGGTTTGCTGAATCTGCATTCACCAATTCTGAAGAGTCTTTGACTTCACCAGAATGAAGTCCTAAACTTTGTGAAATTCTTTTTCAGAAATATCCATAATGTTCAATTGGTATTTTTTGAAACTTCTGTCACAAAAGTTTTTGCAGATGTTTGTGTAGCTGCCATAATATTTCCATTTCTTCCTTTCTCAAGTATAGCTCTGCCAATGTTAGTACAGAAAGATGTGGCTTAGAGGGAATTATTGTGTTTAGCAACATTTAATTGCCCTGTACTGTTACCAGAGAGAAAAAAGCATACCTGGAAATGAGTTCTTGGTAGGCAGAGGCCGGTCATCACTTCTGTGAGTCTAGATGGCAAACTTTATATTTTTTGTTTGAATTAATGAACTACTGCTGCTGTGCTTACACTCTGGAATAGAAAAACTAAAACTCTTCATAAGTTTCTGAACTGTATTTGTCACAGTGCTTAAACAGGACTTCTACCAGTTTGCATTGAAAATGTTTCCTTATTTAACCATGTGCCATTTATAATCAATAATTAGCATTGGTTTCCTTCCAAAGTCTTTATATGTATTAAGCCTTTTATAAAAGTTTTTAATAAGTAAAATGGATTTTGCCATGTCTTAACTGAAGCAGATGGGCTGAAGAGTTTCAATGGTCAAAAACATATATTTCCTCAAAGTTTTTTTTTTTATTTCAGTCATGCAAATTACTATGGGATACAATTCTCTTGGAAATACTGTAAAGCAATGCATTGCTTGTATGATCATTCTGTAAAGTACATTGGATCGTGACTATGGAATTTATACTTTATCTCTGCTGGGCTTCTTTAGCACTAACTAGAGCTTTGAATATATCATGGTTCACAGAATGCTTTCATAATTAAATAATCTATATTGAAATGCATTTCTATGCCTTTCTGTGGTTTTCTGTTCACAGTGTAACAGGATCCAGCCATGTTTACTGAGGCTGTCGTGTGGATGTTAATTTGTCATTTTATTTTTTATGCCAAAAAATTATATTATATACAGTAAAGAAAACATGATCCCTTTCATAATAGTAAAACAGGGAGGCTTCACTGAGAAACTAAGTGTTGACTGGGCGCTGATCCTGCTGATGACTTCAAGAATTTGGAATGCCAGCTTCCAGGCTCTTGGTTAGAATTGGATCCCAAGTTTTTCAAGTATCTGTATTGGTCCTTCAGAAACCATTCCCCAGAGATCCCAGAAGAATATGTAAGTTGTAATTATGCCTCTGTGAAATCTCATTTATTCTTACCACAGCTGCGAAGTGAGATATAAATAGGATTTGTTCCACCTCTCCACTGAAAACTTTGTTTCTTTCTTTGTGTATTCTTCCAACTTGTCATTTTTCTTTTGTTTTAACAGTCACAGCATGAGAAAGTGCATGTTGTAGTAGTCTATACAGGGTCTAAACTACATAAAATGGCTCAGGGTTATGTGACCATGCCAACACTGTGCTACTTCATAGCAGAGTTTATGGCAGTTTTGTGATATTCTGTCCTTTTCAAGGCTTGAAGAGGGAAAGAGAAAAGAGCAAAAAGCAGAGAGGGCACAAAGGTGATTTGGTCCCTTTTATTACCAAAAAGCCTAAGGCTAAAACCTGCCTCAGCAAAATTACTTAATATTTGCACGAAATCCTTTGATCTGAGGTTCTATGTTTCAGTGTTTATGTGATCACACACACCCAAGTTGCATCTGAAGTTCAGACTAAAAAAAATGTTCTTTTTCTCCCTTTATAAATTCACACCTTGTTATGTTAAACGTATGACATGCAAATAGTTCATAGAAGCATAAAGTCATAGAATCATTTAGATTGGAAAAGACCTTTAAGACTGTTGAGTCAAACCATAAACGTAAGGCTGTAAAATCCACCACTAAACCGTGTCCTTAAGCACCACCTCTGCATGTCCTTTAAATACCTCCATGGATGGTGAATAGAAAAGAATATCTCAAGTTGGAAGGGACTCATAAGGATCATCAAATCCAACTCCTAAAACTTCTTTACTCCAAATTCTAGAGCTACTTTGAGAGCAGCATTAGAAAACAACCAAAGGAACCAAGACTTTCAGTTGACTTCTCAAACGTTTTAAAATTTGCTATTACAAAGACATTCTTTTCCTTCTTAGTTTGCAAATATCTAGCTATAGCTGCTGGTCCTTTTTTATCAAGTGGACAATGACTTTGGATGTGTCCAGTACAACTTTGGACAATTCAAATGACAGTTGACATAAACTTCACAATTTCTGTAACTGCCTAATCCTCTTTGCACAAATAGAACCAGGACTGGCTTTCTCTCTGGCAGCAGAAACAGTTGCCAAAAACCTCAGTGGCCGTTGTTCCTGGCTTGGTGCCAGAGACTGATATAAAACCCTGAACCCCAAACCCCATTTGTACCCCACTGAAGGCTCTTCTGCCATGCAATGTAGGAGCCAGAGCATAGTTCTGTGACTGAATTACCACAAACCCCCTTTAGTGCGAAGTATTATACTGCTGATGCTACTGCATAGCCCTGAATTCAATGTCCTGGCCTTTCCAGAACAGTAAATAATCCCACATGTAAAACCAAGTCAGGTCATCACAATTGTTATCACCCTACAGTGAATGCCAGAAGAATTAGTAAGGACCAGCCACTTGATGCAAAGTGTTAGAGAGATATGTCTTTTATACTTTATATGAAATAAAAGATGTGCCTGGAATGCAAGACTGGTTTGATTCCCCACACCTGGAGCCTTGGGGCTGTTGGTATCTTTCTCCTTTTCATGTCAAATGTGGGTGTCCTCATCCACTCTCTTACTGTTTACAATGTGTGTTTGTTCATTTTTTTATTTAGTCTTTACATAGGTGAAGGCATTTAAAGTAATATCTCATTCCCTTTGGGCTTTATTTACACACATGACACAAACTCACACCATAGCTTTAACTGTCTGGAGAATAACTATTCAGTGCATGAAAACTCTCAGTGTATGACATTTGTTTTTATTCTGCATGGGAACTAAATCAAAACAATCCTGAAACNAAAAAAAACCAAAAAAAAAAAAAAAAAAAAAAAAAAAAAAAAAAGTGTCAAAACAGATGTCTTAAGAGGGTAAAAAAACAACAATGTTTTAGCTTTTCTCTTTCTGTCTGCCTCTGTGTCAACAAAAGTAATCAGAGAAATATGTACCTGAAAGATTGCCTACATAAAAGAGGGCTGAAAGTAAAACACTTCTAGTAAAACGTCATAGTTTTGAGAATGAATAGTTCAATCAAAATATATTATCTCAATGTTCCTATTAGGTATGTCTATAAACACTTCATAACACACCCTCATACCTTTCCCCCACAACAGACATAACACATGTATCTGTTTCAGTATAAACACATTAAACTATTCACAGAAACATAAATATATTTGTGAGCACAAGACAGTCATTTACACTTCAGTATAGGTACAAATTTAACACACATACAACATGTGTAAAGGAAATCATCTATTCACTTCCTTTTCCCTGACAGAAACATTCTTTGCACCTTTTCTGACTGGTAATAGGAATCTCTTTAAAGATGTAAGCCAGAGGAGCAATAGTGATATGGACGTCAGTCAAACCCTGCTGTAAGAGCAGCAAAATACGCCCTAATGTTTCTTGAGTACTTAATCGTCTGATCAGTGTCATATTTCAGAATCCTACAAAAGATCTGTGCCAAGGTCTGTTATTTGAATGTGACAGACTTTGAAGGTAGCCATTTCTTTGTTACTTAGAGCCAGATCATGTCTTTACAGAACAATACTCATGCAGATTTTCTGCAAAGACTTCACTTTCCTATTTGTCCATCGACGCAGAGTGTTTGTCCTCTGTGGTGGAAACAAGAGGGGTGGGTCAGCTTCATAGCTCTCCTACAATGTTTTTGAGGACTTTGTTCTTCCCAGGAGCTCCCAGTTAAAGGACTTCCCTGCTACAGAAACAGTAGGAAAGAGAGTAAGAATTGTATCTTGTTTTGGTAGCTTGGGGGAACTACTGATGCTCCCTTGCACACACAGCTGAGCTATACAAACAGCAGTCTGAGCAGTTTAAAAAAAGAAATAAAAATAATCATACTGTCTGCTTTGCACCAGAGTTCCTGTTTTGAGCAGTAATAAAATACTACTTTCTTAAAGGAAATTCCTCATGAAAATTGTTGTAGTTGGAAGCTAAAGTCTCCTCTAAACATAGTTCTTTAACTGGTAAAATGCAGTTGGCTAAGATGTTTGGGCTTTTTCCTTTAAACTGAGATATGTGAAATTATGTGCTTAGTTACATCAGTTCTAGTTCCTGGAGAAGAGTAAATAAACTCTAGTAGTGAAAGCAATTTCATACCATTATGCTAGCAATCATAGCCACACTTAAGGGACTGCACTACATAAGTCTTTTGATATAGTCATAACAGTACAATTCTTGTGTATAAACAGAGCCTTTTAGAATATGGCAAGTATCCTGCTGATCTGTACTTGTTACTGGGATTACTGGTCCCCTCTGACAGAGCCGCCACAATATTTGTAATATTTCTGCTTACATTTTATTACTTGTCATTCCTATCACAGCTAGCTAGTGAAATTGTGAAGAAGGGATTAAAAAGAATTAAATGCATTATTTAGTTAATGTATTGTAAACTCATATTGATTTACCTTTTGGTGAAGCTTTTGGAGTAGTGAATAATAAAAAAACTCAGTAGTATATAGAAGGAGATATATTTTAGACTTATCTCAACCAATTTGCACATTACTCCTCTGTAACTTTACAAGCAGAAGAAATTCTTTCATTCCCATATTGCTTCCCATACGACACCTTCTAATTTATCTCCTTCCAGGCAATCTCCAACTTACTTGATTTTTGTGGAGAAAAAGACCCCCATGTGTTTTCTTCCTGCTAGATTGAACACAAATTCAGATGTAGCTACCACAAATGTTTTAATTAAAAAAAAAATCTTTTTAAAATTACACTTCACAGAGCATATTTGGCTATTTGCTAAGTGTCTAAACAGACTGTTGCTTATTATGGGCAAACAGTCTTGTATGCATAAAAGTTAATTGTGACAGAAACACTGTTAGACCACTTGAGTTTTTTCACCTCTTCTGACTTTTCTCCCTTGAGCAATGGTAAAGGCATCAAATTCAACACTGTTTATAACAGTTGGGTCTTTCTGCCATTCAATTAAAGAAAAAAAAAAGAAAGAGATTGACATTATAAAAAATAGCAGGCCCTCGATAACATCAACCGGTACAGGAATCTAAAACCTTGTGATCTGCTTTAACAATTAATTATACTGTACTCTGAGGCTGCAGTTACTCAGAACACAAGCTGGTAAATTGACAAGTTGACTGGGACATTTCTACTTTCGGTTTGCCTTTTTTTTTTTTTTTTTTTTCTCAATGATAAAATGCAGAATCTTTGCTAAGCAGAATTATTGAATTTTTTTACAAGAAGACCTTTGATTAATAAAGGTTTTGAATTATCATGCTGACCCCAAACTTCCCATCTAAAACCAAGCAGCAAAGACAAAATTTCACTCACAATTCAAGAAGTAAGAATAAAGGATGCATAATAAAAAGTGAGGTGGAACTGTAGCTAAGCAACTCCAGATTGGATGCTTCATTTCTGATGAATATTAGTTATAAATAACTGAAATCTGGTAGTAGCTTTGTAATCTCTCCTGGACAGATGAAAATGTTTGCTAGGTGTTTTTTGTTAAACTCATCAAAAAGGTGAAAAAATTATGTAGGCTGTTGAGAATGAACTTTCCTGTTTGAACTCTGGAAGGGCTCTTTGCAGGTTTTCATTGCAAGGGACACATTTAGGTCTTTGTGAATAAAGCCAACCCAATCACTTTGTTGGCAAAAAAAAAGAAAAAAAAATTGACTTTTAAGATCATTAAATTAACTTCAGCATTTCAAGAGGCTAGGAGTTTTTAGATGGAGAGATTGAAGATCACAGCACTCAGACAAAGGCTGTAAGCAGTGTATTAAAAATTAACCAAGTTATCCTGAATTTACCATTTTAGAAAGTTCAAAAAAGAAGGGTTGTTCCATATAGAGTCAACAATAAAGGCAAAAATGTTCTTCCTTGGACACAAAAGCAGACAAATACAGTTTTCTGTCATCTAATACAAAAGCTGATTTTTTCCAGTTCTTATGAAGCAGAAAATTTCCATGAGAAATTAAACTTATTATTCGGATGGAACCCTAGAAGTTTCATCATTGACTTATCAGAAATAGGATTTCACTTCTAGTAAGAAAAATATACTTTCCTGTAGTAGCACTAATAAATAGTTGTGGGTTTTGCAAATTTCATGGATATTAAGGACATAATGTTGAAAAAATAGATGATGATTTTTTATCTCTTCTTAAATGTTTGATGGTGTCCTTAGGTCTTTGGTTTTACCAGATTAGGAGTTTGAAGATTTTTCTCTTGTCACAACACAACATTTACAAAAATTTCCTTATAGAGTGAGAGTTTTCGGTTTGTCACTTTGTACAACATAAAATGATCTTATATGTTTCTGCTTAGTAAGCTCTTCATCATGGAGTTGGGAAGTTTTGAATAAATTTGCATGAAATTTCAAAGACAAAAACAGAGTTATTAAAAATCCAATAATTTATAGATGGATAAAACAGAAAATAAATAGCACTTCACATATCATAATTTAAATAAATTCCTAAAAGCAAAGAAAACTGTTGGGTTAAAATACATTGCTCAAGGCTCAAGCAAAAGGACATTTTAAAATATATTAGGTGAAAAAAACCCCTAGTAACGTGTTTGCCAGTAGCAGATAGAAGGGGTAAAAGATTTGTGGTAAAAATGAAAATGCTATCTTTTAATTAATCGTCATCTTTATTTTGAAAGAAAAAAAAAATTATGCTTATATAAGAAGGAGGAGTTATTCTATGGGCCATTTGTAGGTGAGTAGACAGATAATCTTCATGAATATATAGCTGACACTCTAGTCCATTGATGATAACTATCAACGTGTTTTAAAATAGGAAGGACATTCTAGACATCTGAACAAATACTTGTTATAATAATTTTCCAAATTAGGCTGGTTCAACAGGTGTCAAACTCACAGGGATTTCTGCCAATAAATAATTAGAAAAGGAGACAAATAATTATCACTAGTCAATGTACAATATTTAAATACGTAGTTCTAAATAAGCATGACTCATACTGTTATAGAAGTTTGAATTTGTTGAATATTTTGATGGGAAAAAATATACTTGGGAGTGATTTGATATGCATTTTCCATCATATCATGTGAACTGTTTTATCTGCAAGGGTAATGCATGTATTCTGTAGAATTTGTGCTGTCCAGCTGGGGATCTTAAAACATGGATGTAATAGAAAGATCAGGACTGAGTATGGGTGTTTTAGCAGGTCTGTAGTAGTAGAGTTGACACTATTCAGTATTTTTATCAGTTAAAATAATTTAAAATAACAACTGATAAAGTGAAAGAAAACTTGAGGAAGTGGTAAAAATTATATACACCATAGTAGCTATATGGAACCGTGTGGAGCCATTGTCTGGTAAGTTAAAACTATTCAGACAGAATGGTTTTAGTGCAGTTTACTGGGTAAATTTAAATTGAGAAATTAGAATCATAGAACAGTTAGAGTTGGAAAGGACCTTGAAGATCATTGAGTTCCAACTCCCCTGCTATGGGCAGGGACACCTCCCACCAGACCAGGTTGCTCAAAGACCCATACAGCCTGGCCTTCAACACTTCCCGGGATGGGGCATCTACAGCTTCTCTGGGCAACCTGTTCCAGTGCCTCACCACCCCCATAGGAAAGAATTTCTTCCTAATATCTGATCTAAATCTCCCCACTTCCAATTTAAAACCATTGCCCTTTGTCCTGTTCAAGGATAAATTCACAGCATCTACTGGTTGTTGGCTAATCTTTTCAAACTGAGCTACTCAGTTTCTCATGAACTCTTATGCAATATCTCTAGTAGTAGGCAAAACAGCACTAAGTCTGGACTTAAACAAACCATTTAATTGTGAAGAGATTGCCTAGAATTCTATGTCACTGTGCCATCTCAGGTAAAACTTAATCTTACTTGCTTTCCAGATACTTCTAGTTGTATTCATAATATCATATGTGACACTATACTAAATATTTTTGAAAGTCAACTATTGTAGATCTGTCATATTTTATTTAAGTAATGATCATTCTTGTTAAAGGAACTCCATATACATAGGCAGTTTCTTTTAGCAGAACCTCCAATGTTGTGTTGTTGCTCTTTACATCAGTAAGGTATCTGACTGAGAGCATATGTGAAGCAACCATTAAAAAAAAAAATTGAATAAAGCCTTTCTGCATTTTTAAAAAGGGGAGGGGGAATGTGAAATAGTTTGAAAAGGCAGTTGCTAAACATTATAGGCTAAATGTTTTATATGATTTGAAAGGAATGACATGCTATTTCAGCTTTTCCAGTAACTGCTTTCGAGTATTTCTACCACTTCCTCTGGGTAATATTCTGAGCTGCAATCAGTTCCTTAGAGTGCTATTCCTGCTGATTTGTGCAAAAGGTCAGTAAAGGCAAATATCACCTTTTAAAAGCATATCAAGTTTCATTTGTGCTAGTTCTTTTCTTACCCCTAATTGCTTGGAAACCTGTTCACTGTGTTTTGAACCATAGAGCTGTAATTTGAAGATGTTCTAATGTACCATATTTAAGAAGACAAAAATTAAGTACCACAAGCATAGGTCGTATTTGCAGATTGTACAAAGTATTTCAGCATTATTGACTTCCTAGAGACAATTGACCTCAATTTACATCCAGTAATTATTTTTAAATTACATTCAAGCACAGTCAGTCAGATTCAGGAGTCATATTTTTATAAAAAGGGGACTTTTTGGTCACAGTCAGTTTTATAATATACATCTGTGTGCATACAGATATGTGTATACTGCTTCCAGTCTTTTCTGTATCGAAGCAATTAATCATACAGTGAAATGAACTTCGTTTAAAACTATCGTGTAGATGAAGAAAAGACTGAACCATGACTTACAATTAAGCTTACTACTGTCTTGTATAAAATACCTGAGGAAAACATGACGTGTTTGTTTCCCCAAAGGTGTTGGATAGACAGGGAACATGCTTGCTTTCTTTCTACCTTCATATTACTGCCTTTACCTATCTCCCCTTTGGCCACAAGATATTTTTTCAGTCATTTGATAAAAATACTAGAGTTGCTTCTTCTATTGAAAATGTATATAATAATTTAAAACATTTTTGAATTTTCATTTTAAGCAAATTCTTAAAGCTTATTTCTTTTTTGCATGTAGAGGTTTGTCCAGTTCTACAAGATGAGAAGTTTAGATCCAGTGGCCTTATTCCACATGCCTGTACTTTTTAAAGTTTTGAATCAAGGGTTTTGTCTCGCATTACTCTAAGTACTTCAGCGTTAATGTGTCAGTATTAAATTAAATCAATGACATTTGAACCAGTTTTTAAAAAAGTTTAGCGTAAGATTTTATATCATCAAAATAGCATTTACTAGAACTTGCAATTTCTTTTTTGTGCATTATTTTCTTTAAATTGTGAACTACATGCTTTTGAGAGTTAATCAAGCTTTTACAGATTTTTGTTTTGTTTTCTTTCTTTTTCTTTTTTTTTTTTATATCCAAAACAAACAACTCTGCCTTCAGTTTTTCCCCAGTTACAGGTCAAGAATGGTTTAACTTACTTAAATCAGTTGTTCTATTCCTACAAAACAAAGTGAGAACAAACTAATTCTGGGCATAACACATTTCTGTTTATACATGTTGCAAATAATGGAAATGGCTTGGTGAACTTAAAAGCAATGCTGTCCTCCTGGGGAGTGGTTCTGTGCAGGTCTCTTGACACTGAATAGCTCGGAGGAGGCTGTTATAACTAATACCCTTCAAGGACAGCCTAGATTTAAGCCCATGGCTCAAAGACTTGGAGCTATTTAAGCTGTCTTTAACCTGTTATCAACGTCTGATCTTAAGATCAGTCATCTTTTTTGTCCCAATATTATATATAGGTACTATATAATTACACTGATGTAACTTCTAATGTAAACAGCATTCTATTGATTTTGAAGTGTTTTGTAATGTCCTCATATAAAGAAGTTGTATTCCAGCCTGTGTTTTACCACAACAGGGACTTTGTATTTTTAAAATTGCACAGGCAGAATTAAAATAGTAGAAAAATAGTGCAAATTGTAATGTACCTGAGCTCAGACAGAAAATGTTCAGAAAATTGCACTCTGAATTCTTTTTCCACATCTGCTAGTAACATGCTGAGGGACTCATGTAAATAATTTCCAAGTTTTAATAAGAGAAAAATAGTAACAAAGTAACTTTTCATATTATTCACTAAATTATTATGAAACATTGAGACATAGTTTTTGATAGGATAAAAATAGCGTTGATTTTTCTTTTTGATATTACTTTGCTGAATTGACAGAAACATGAAAGATATTAAAGTGTAAAACCATAAAATTAAAAAAGTGAAATTTGTATTCAATTTCAAGCATCATTCTTTTGTTGTTTTTATTAAAAAGCAGCTCAGCTTTGAATGTGCCTATTCAAAGACCAATATATCTGTTAGCCGAACAGATACTGCAGTAACAAGCACAAGGAATTCAAGGTGGATTTATTGGTACAGCCAGAAAGTGAGAACCATCTTAAAATACTTTAAAAATGACGAAGTTATATGAGTTAAAGGTGGGGGGTGAGAGTAAAAAAAGGCTGAAATTGGCCCCGGGTAAAGACAGGAAAATGGAATCATAAATCATATAAGACAGCTGTGTTCTTTTATCCATGGATCCAGATGTTCCCACTAAATGTGTAACAACTTCAGAATTATTTTACAAGGAGGAGAGGGACTGTGAATATTCCATTTCTCTCCTTCTTAAACAACACTTGCTGGGAATGTTTTATGCCAAGTAGAAACTTTGACCTGTGCTTGCAGGAGAGCAGCATCTGAACAGAGCTCTTAAACAAAACTCCTAACCAACCTGGATTATGGTATGATTTAAGCAACCATTGCTAAAAGGCTAAAGTTATACTGGAATCTTTTTGACAGTAGTGACTATAATCGAATCTCTGGTTAAAGCATACACTCACTGACTAGGAATTTCTAGATGCTAAGCAGTGTTGTTGGATGATGGAGTCCTGTCAGAATTGTAATTTTGTGAATATTAGATGGCAAAAAAATGAATTCTGAAGTCCCTTCAGATGTGTTTTGAAATGGCGGCTATGGACAGATCATGACAAAGCCATTTAAATATTTTCCCAATGGAAACTGGTTTTCCACCCTCCTCTCTGCCTCATCCTTAATATGTAATAGTTGGTCGAAAACCAGCTTCTTGTTTCAATTAAAACAGAGAAGGAAAACTTTTGCCACTCTTCTAAATGTTTCTTTATTACCAAGAAGGAAAAGGCAAACCTATTTTTTTTCTGTATGTTAGTTTCTTTCCACAACCTAGTTTTGAAACTTAAAGACCAATACTTGGAGCTATTCTATAGTCACCTGGAAAGATACCTTATCGTGCTGATAAAAAATAGCAAGCTACTGGTTATTATTAGGTTATTTCTGTAATTACAACTCTGTGACTGAAGACAGCTATTAGGTGATTATCACACCATTGTTTGCTGAAGAGGGGAGAGGAGGATGAGTCTCCATTAAATCGTCAAAGGTATGAATGTTCTTTAAAAAAGTGCAGATATTATATTTTCTTTTTAATTTGATCTACAGGGACCTGAGCCACTATTCTCAATTTAGTTCAATGCAAAGAATACGGAGAAAAAGAAAAGGCAGACACATCTACTGCTGGATTCAGAAGTTACTACTGAAGTCAGAGAGACAAATAAGTGCTAAAGCATTGCAAAGCTGATTCTTTGCATTGAAGAAATGGGATCGTTTGGTTAAAAATTAGATGACTTTTCTAGTGCTACATTCCACAGAAACCTGACTCCGTATAAACTTAAGGGTGCTTCTGTTCAGTTTGTTCTCTGTAGTTCAGAGCATGAAAATTGAAGGTGATACCTGGTCTCTATAGAGTCTTTCTGCATCTTTACATAAAAGCAGCCACTTCACAGCAGTAGAGATCTTTGCAAGATTTCTCATGGATTGAGATGTGAGCATTTTTAAATATGTTAGAAGACATTGTGTCCATCATATATTCTTTGGTAGATTTTTCTTTTCCTTTTTTTTCTATTTTCTTTTCAGTGAAAATAATTGTTTCTCAATTTGACAGGTCTCTGCTAGATTAAATATACCGATCTTTGTGCTGTTACATAAATGCAGTTAAAATAAAATAAAAAAAAAAAATTTCTTTCTCTTTTCTATATCTTCCCTCAAAAGTTTTAATGGGGACATGAGCTAGAAAAAAAATTAACAGTGTGACTACCTTTTTAAGATAAATTTTGAATAAATGGTTTTAAAGTCCCATAGACCTCCTGAAGAGTTTGAAAAGCCTATTTTCTTTCTGACAGATCTATTTAGGTGTATACCAGCTCTGAAATATCTGTGAACAAAGTGAGTTTAGCAGATTTTTCAAAAAGGCTGAGATAAACACAGTTATTTTCAGACATGCCCAGTTCTGACGGCAATAGCATCCAACTCATGAACAGCTTACAGCTTTGCAAAATCTTATTAGATCTAAAGTTATTTCTTTCCCTTTGCTGGGCTATGAAAGCATTGAGACTCTACATGACTATTATTAGGAAAACATTGGCTCGAGGAAGTTGCTGTAACAGTGTTAAATTATTCTGTATTTTCTCCTCTGGTTTGAATGATGGGTATTTTTTACTTCTCACCTGTTTTTTAAACCCCACCCCTTCTCCTTCAGTTTGTCTATTATATTCCATTATGATATGGAAAATTCATCATTTTCCATGCTTAATTTTGTTTTGTTACCTACTCTTGGAAAGAATCTTCAATTAAACAAGGGCCCTGAGATTGCTTAGTGATAGGCAGGGCTCGGTTACTGGGCTTGGAGGTTTGGGCTAAGCGACATGCTTTCAGGAACAGATGTTGCTCATAAGAAGAGTTCATACACTCCAAAAGCCCTGAGGGTCAAAGAAATAACCCTCCTAGGCAGTGACTCATGGTATCACTAGACTGAACGTACTAAACTAGATCTCAGCTGGTACAAATCAGTGTTGTTCCATTAGTCATCTCAGTAGTCTCTTACTGTAGCTAATATGGGCTATACATGCCATATTTGAAGCTTACTTTATTTAATTTTTCTCCCATGAGAAGAACTGTATTTCCCAGATTTGTTTCTGTTATGATAATTGCCTCTGATCTGGTGATGATACAAACCCCAACTGAATGAAAAAAATAAGCAAAGAAAGTACATGTTTGATAGAATTCATGTTAACTGTAACAAGGCAGTTTACAAAAACCCTTCCTTCACTATTTTTTTTTTTTTTAAGCAAATCATAAAGGAGAAATTCTAAAAATCTGAAAGCTAGTTTCACATGAAATAACCCAAATCAAGGGTGCAGGTAGATTCCTAAATTTCAAACAAAGATTAGATATCAATGAGACTTTTGTCTACTCTAGTTTTTTGGCCGGCTTAGATGTTTCTTTCCTTAGTGTTCTGATTTTAATTCTGAGCACCTTAAGGAACTTGTTAACCATTGCAAATTTCACTATAGCTTCCAGATTGTAGCTTTACTCTCTGAAAGATTCAGCATAAATATGGCTAAAATCTTCAGAAAATCTGGAACCAGCTTTTTCCCCTGTCTCCGACATGTGGCTTTGAATTTGTGGGATATAAGACAAATGTTCACTGTTTCAACACTTTGCTGACTCATTACTGATCAACAAAAGGACAAAGGATTTTTTGCCTTTAGGTGATGCATTTTTGTCTGATGCGAGTTGGCAATGAATCAAATAGCTGTGGATGGCACTCCACATGAGTAGAATGATGACTTGCTGCTCCACTGGAAAATGTCACGGTGTTTTCTAAGCAATGAAAGGATATTTTAAGTTTTTTTAACCGCATAAAAATTCATGGAACCTGGTTGACTAGAGTTTAGAAAGATCTTGGGTGAAAACATGACCATACTTAGACAACTTAAGAATTCTGTTTATGCCAGTGGACTTGAAATTTATGCTGGGATCATTTGATAAAGGAATCTGGAAGATATGGCTTTTGTTCCTGATAGACTCTTATCTAGTATTTAGTGAAAAAAATACTAGGTAAGTATTGCTAGGTAAGATGCTAGTAGAATGAATGCAATTATTTAAAATATAAAGAGTCTTATTTGGGGAATAGGCTATCTATTCTTTTGTTTTGGACATCCTCTGTAATGGACTTTCATAATGGGATATGCCAGGCTGCAGCAGTATTGGTGGCTTGGGAGAATTAGAAAGTAATTCTAAATCTTTGCTGCCTTAAGTATCTTACTTGTCCTTAGAAGGATCAAGGGACTGAGGATCTCTGAGACTTCCAGCCTAATTCTACTGTATTGTTCTAATTTTTATTAAAATAGCAAAATTGTTGGCAAAATTGAGAATACAAAACACTAATGTTTTCTTTTTTTTCTTTTTTATCTTTTTTTTTTTTTCATTCTCAGATTTCATTCAATAAAATTATTTCCCTCGAGCAAGGACCAGGTGTTGAGACCCATTTCATTAGTCCTTTCATGCAAATGCAGGGAACTTCTGACCCTGCTGTATATAATTGGAAGGCTGAGTAATTGTATGTTATATAATTATATGTTTATTTTTTTGGAAATGGACCCAGGCAACAGCTTTTAGCTAGGAAAAAAACAAGAACAACAAAACAAAACCCAACAAACAAGCAAAAAACCTCACAACCCTCGTGTACTCAGCAGTGATTTTTGTCTTTGTTTTCATTTTGTGCATGAATGAATGTCTTTTATCTTCCTTTTTTCTACTTTCTATATAGTATACAAATATTGGACAGTGAGGCTTTAAAAGAAAGACCATGAGAAACCAAAAGATTTCCTGCTGACTAGGAGAAACACATGTTTTTTTTTCCTATCTTTTCCCCTCCAGCTCCGAACTGATCATCTCCATGTTGCTAACATGTTGCACTATTTTTGCATGCTTTAGAGCCATCTATTAAAATGTAGAACAGTAGTTTTTAATTAAGGTCTTGGAAAGACATGAAATGAAATTCTGATGAAGGACAGTATTATCTAAAGAAAAATAGTACTCAAAGACAGGGGAAACATGGATACAAAAGACATGTGGGAATGTTATGCTGTTGTGGTATGGCTATGCAAATATAAAGAGGTCAAATTTTTAACTAATCGAGGAGAAGATTTTTTGTGGGTTTTTTTTTTTATCCTAAATGCAAATTACTGCAGCAAGATGACTACTGTAATTATTGCAGGGTTTTCTAGGGGCTTAGGAAATTCAGGAAATGTCTTTAGTATGTACGATAGTGTCTCATTCTGTCTCCACATCAACCTCTCCAAGCATCATATGCAAATAGAGGCCAGAAGAAGTTAGTTATATGGACTTCCTTGTAACAGGAACCCTGAGGCTCTCCTGCAGGGAAGATACAGAGCTGGTTTGGGCCACAAACCCAGCTAACAAAAGAGGGAGGAAGGGTGCGCCCACAGAGTGAGAAGACATAGCTAACTGGATCAGTTCTGAATATAAATAGGATGCAAAGATAATCTAAAGAGCATTTGTATATGCAAGTACGTAGAACAACCCTCTTTTCCACGCAGGAGTGGGTATTGTTTGAGTATGTGTCGCATAGTACTGCATAGCCACCTACCACACAGTCTTCTTCATTGTATCAGGTGCCAAAATTGATGTTTTTCAACTCTATATTGCTTAACATGAAGTGCTGAGTAGAGCATACAATCAAATACTGGGTAACCACACGTGTACAGGTGTCCCTCTGTAGGGACCAGATTTTTTTCAATGTTGCTGTGGAAAGTTTAGACGCAACTGTGGAAAGAATTTGGTCTATTTGCAAGCTGATCTTATTGTTGCGCTTTATCTTTTTTCATTTTTGTTACTTCACTGACCTGAAGCAAGTCTCAGGAATTACCATGCTGGGAAAAGGTTAATTGTCTGTTTAGACACTGAATAGGAATGGGAATATTTAATTCTACAGTTGCATCATTAATTGTAAATATTCTGGATCAAGGACTTTTTGTATTGCATTTGTTCAGTTCATTTGTTCATTTGGCACGATAGTTCCCCTGATTGAACTCCTGAAGTATTACTGAAATAGAATGAATTGATGAATAAATGAATAAATAAATACCTAACCTAATGTTTCAGACAGAGGCATGAAATCCTTTTTATACACCTAAATGTGCTACATAGTATCCTCTATAGAGGGGAAAAACTCCTCCTAACAGCAGATGACAATCATTTTAAAATAGGAAGATTCATAATCCTTATAAGCTTTATCCTAATGTGTGGCAAATGCCACCAAAGTACAATAGCAATACATAATTCTTGTATTAAAATAGATTTGACACATTCTTTTTTAATTGCATCTCATAAGCCATTGTTGCATAGGTTAATAGAGTAGAGGAAAAAATATAATAAGAAAAACAGAACAGTTAAACAAAAGCAGGCGAAACAAATTGGAATAAGTGAGAGAAATAATGATTAGTGTACATAATAACTCCCTGCATTTTTTCCCTGAATTTTCTCAATTATCTCAATATGTTCATAGTGTTTCCTATTCCTGTGGGGTAGTTGCTAAATTAGACCTGTTTGAGAACCCAGAACTGCATGCAAATGAAGCCTGCTGATTTTGCAGTTTTCAAATGCACTTTTGAATAGCCACACAGCTGCGCTGCACAGCACCAAAGCAACAGATGTTATTCCTTTGGCAACGTGAGCTGGTATAGCATAGGAAATTTGGGATGATTTTCTGGAGCCATTCCAAACTTTCTGGTCCAGATTCTCAGCCTTTCTACGACTGCTTGGGGCCATTCTGGCAGTTCAAAGCAACTGTAAAGTCAGCATTTCCAGCCTGTAAGGAAAAACAAAAATTTGAGCCTTCAAAACTAATCTGGCAATTTGAAGAGAATAAGACTTTTGTGAGGTTTTTGACACTTCTGTTTATTTCTCCATGTGGAAACTGAGCCCGGAGAGAAGAGAAAACACCCAAAGAATATTCAAATGTCTATGCGCTTTGGAACATGCTCTGTATCCTATGAAAGTATAAGGGAAGGTTTGATAAAGAAACAGATATATTTAAATCATGCTACGCACTGAACAGTCAGCGTGTCCATGTTTACTGCCATGAGCACATATGCTGTTTTGAAAGCCAAGGGTAAAAGTTTATCTTTGGAAAAGTAGTGAAAATAACCAGAAACCTCTCATAAACTGCCACTAGGGATTTCCTTCTGTGTGGTAGTCCTGATATGCAGTCTACTTACATGCTATGACTCTTTTTCCACTTGGGGTGGAAGTGAAAGTACGGCACCTTTTGCTTCACCTATTCCCAGAGATTCCTTGCCAGTCACACTATGTCACAAAATAATTCACAATCTGCTTAACCTTAGGTAGAGACAAACATGTACTTGAGTCACAGTTTCTACTTTTTGCTCTCAACCTCTAGTACACCCTGAGAGACTGGTGAAAAAATGCATGTAGCTGCTCATGTTCCCATCATGCTCAGGCTGGGGATTCTGAACTTGCAATGGAAGAAAGGAATAAGTCCTTTCTTTCTCACAGTCTTAATTTATAGTGTCTAGGCTGCGGGCTGAACATCTCTAGTTCAGAACACTGAGGACATAAAGCCTTTCTCCTGTCTGATTCATTTAATCCTGTAAGAATCATGTTCTGCAAAAAGAGAGAGGTAGGGGGTGTTGTAGAGATTCTAAATGTGCAATGTAACAGTCTCTCTTGAGCAAGAAGTGTACCAAGCCGCAGCAGAATAGAAGCCATATTCCTTGGATATGACCCTGAATAGACCTTTTTCTGCACCTTATATCTCCCCATTGGATGCATTTATTGGTTTTTTACTTTCTCTTGAGACTTATATTAAAGTTAGTTATTTTTGACCGTATTGCTGTTTAATCCTATGAGGGATGGAAAGGAAAACAGTTTATAAGGCTTGTAGTGACCTTGAAAGCAGAAACAGCTGCCAAGGTCACGTTCAGCCTGTTGACTGAGTTCAGCAGGGATCTTTCAGGTTGACCAGTTTTGCCCCTGCTAAAGGTATCACATCAGTCAGTGGAAATCCCAGAGAGAAAATGGGTTAGATATTTCTCCTTTCAAAGACAAAAAAAAAAAAATGTTTATACATGCATATATTTGAATCTACATGTGATGTGCGTTGCAAATCATAAAGAGTATCTGATAAGAAGTCATGCCTAAGACTATACAGCTTGCAATTACATTTCTTGAAGTTGCCATTAAAAGTTAACTGTATTTCAGCTTTGATCTGCTATGCATTTCTAGTAGAGGACAGTAAGCTTATTTCTCTCTATAATCCAGAGACTGACAGTACAAAAGAGTAGGGAAAAATGCTTCATAAAATGGCCCTGTGGGGGTTCTTTCTGGCTCTTTGCTATCAAATTTGCTCATGTTTTTTAGGGGCAATTCAAGTGGGTTCCACAAATACATCCCCCACCCCCACCACATTGCAAGCCTTGAAATGTAATTAAGGTTTTGAAATTTGTTAGTGTTCTTTCTAATTGGTCATGAATAATAAAGTACTTGCAGTTAAAATGCAAATGATTATTTTGTTGATGAAAGAACCTTAGTAGAATCCAGTTTATCAATGTTTTACTTGGTCTGTATTAAAAAAAAAAAAAAAAAAAAAAAGTCTGTGGGTAAGAAAAAGGAAGATGAGGTATCTATGAGAAAAACACAAAAATTGATCAAGGAATTTAATTTTCCAGATAAATTTTGCATTCATGAATAATGCCAAGCTATATTTTTTAGTCTTGCATGTCTCTCTACATAATTTGAGATGTGAAATGTAAGGGAAGGAAAGATGAAGTATGCAGTTTTGTGAAAAGGTTTTACAAATTCCCTGTTTAAAGAAGTAACCAGTTCAGACAGCTCTTTATTCACTAGTGCACAATGACTGGGAACAAAAGGACAAGGGTAGATAGTGGAAGGGGTAGCAGAAAAAGACTGTTTTTCAGGCTCTTGGATGACTTGCATCTCTGGGATCTCCTGTGATCTTCTTGTCATTCCTTCACCACAGTGGTCAGGTCATGACCTAACACTAGGTATAGAAATGCGATTTAATCACTTAGTTCCAGTTGAGACTTTTCCTTATTCAAAATAGAATTGCTTTCTACAATTTAAATGAAAACAACATGGAAACAACAACTGTCTGCTCCCCTGATTAGTTGCTTGGTCCTTGGATATAGCATCATAAGCATATTTAAGGAAGAAGATTGAAGGTTTAAAGCTGTTGCTGCTGCTTTTTGCCTTTCAGAGCTCCGGTGGGTCAGCAGTACAAAAATAATGGCTATTTGCAATGACTGTGTTTTCTTTAAGTCCCTTTCTTAAATGATCATGTGTTTTGCACCTTTATGTAGCTAAACCAAGCCTTTTCCTTCTTTCCAGAGGAAAAGCAATAGACTTTCAAAGGATTTTTTTTTGTTTGTTTTTGTTTTTAATAAAATGAAATCGTACTCTAAAAGCATCACATTCTTTTACATTTTCATATTTCTTTCATGAAATTTATGTTATAAAAACTGAAACCATTGTAATGCCACTCTGATCAATATGTCACAGTCCTTTATCTTCTTTATCTGTTCCTCTATACTTTCAAGGTTAGATTACTGCAGGCTTCCAAATTATTCCATGCAACCTAGATCTTCACACAGATTTTAGCAGATAAAGTTTCATGAGACTTAAAAATGTAGTTTGGTCCAATGAGAACGACAACATACATTCCTCATTGTATTAATTTCAAACTCATGGTGTACTTGAAGGCTAATAAAAAAATATTGACTTAAATGTTTCAATTTTTTGGTAATACCAAATTTAACAGTCTCATGTTGTCCAGCCTGGACATGCTGAAAGGCCAGTTAGTTATCTCTGGTTTTGTTCTGCATCTCTAAAACATAGATGTTAACTTCAGCTCTATAAAAGAATAAGAAAAAAATCATTTAAGTAGTAAAGGCAAATACAATGAATAGATAAGGTCTTCCCATGGAAAAAAAATTAAACAAACCACACAAAGTTGCCTAGTTTAGATGCTCAAGAAAGATTTGTCTTTCTCTTAAGCAATCTATTTAAAATATTTAGTTTAAAAGACATGGAAGACCAATGAGCACTGAGCAGCAGCCACATGACAAAGCATTCATTATTATTTTCATGCTCTACCATAAGATTTTATTGTTCAGAAAATTAAAGCAATTCTAGTTTCTCAAGAAACAGTTTATTTTCTTTCCACAGAAAAAAAAAAAAAAGTATTTTCCTTTAAGAAAATGGATAGAAAAACATCAACACTCACTCTTTTAATTACGACTAAAACCTAAAATGAGATGATGGAAGATATGGATATGTATTCATTACCGGGTTATGAAAAATCTCATATATTTTTCTGCAAGGTAAAAAATAAATTAATGAACTACAACTTGTTAATTCAAGACTGATTTTAAGATAAATTTTCAGTAGCAATACATGTTTTGAAGCTGGATGACATGCTTGTCCTATATGGCCTTTGGGGCAGCAACCTTTGGAAAATGACTGTTATGTTCTATAACAAGGTTTGAATGTTCTGCTTGGAAAAACAAGGTACTTCGATGTCCTGGTTTGGGGTAAAA
>VXBW01008053.1:59483-85683 GCA_013400375.1 Thinocorus orbignyianus | reverse complement strand
TTTACAAAGGGGAGCCGCGACCACCCTCTCCCGGCGGGGGGAGCAGGGAAAGCAGCCGTTAGCAGCCGTTAACGCTTCTCTGGCGTTTGCCTCCCTCAACGCCTATTTGGGCTGCGGTTTTGGAGCCTCTCCCGCCCCCCAGACCCTCCACACCGTCACCTCACAGCCGGAGGACCCCCGGGGCCGCCCCAAAATAGGGTCCCAGGCCAAAAACCACCGTGTTCTGCGACAACTGACAACAAATAACGACCGAGTCCCTCAGGACAGGCCCGGTGGGAGGGTAGGGCGCTACCCACTCACCTCACCCCACCCTACCTCCCTCTTTCGAACTATTTTGTCTTAAAACATGGTGTTATCGTCCCCCAAGGTTCACACCTGCGGGAGGGACCAAGCACCACCGCCGTCGCCGCCCCCCATCGCCCCAGCGGCAGCGGAGAGAGGGCAGCGCCGCCGCCGCCACCACGCCAACCGGCCCGCTGTCCCCGAATTTTCCTATTGGCTGCTTCCCCCGCCGTCGCGCCTAGCAACCGAAAGCTCATTGGTGAGGTTTCCGCCGCCCAGCCCCGCCCCGTTCTGCCATTGGTCGACGAGGCTGCCCGTCATTTTCCCGGTGGGAATCGGCGCCGGTTCGGGATCACAGCGACCAGCGGGGCTGAGAACGGGAACAGCACCGGATCCCGGGAACGGCACCAACCGAGACGGGGAAGAGAAGGGAGAGCCAGAATAGCCACCGAATCCGGGGCTCCCAAGTCCTCCCAGCGGGCTGCCTGCCTGAAGCCTCCGAAAACCCACGTTTTTAAACCATTCTGAAGTTATTCCAGCTTCCCCAAAGCATTAGAAATAATGGAAAAACCCTCGGTAAAACCCATCACCGTTAAGTTTTAAGCCTATGGAGAGTTTTCCGTTCCTTCTTCCCACAACCGTGACTTCTGCAGGCACGCACACCTCTCCTGGAAACTTCTCATGGGCATCAGGCACGGAACTGACATCATCTGGGCACAGTGATGAGCCTGTTCTCAGAGAAACAGTGACAGCAAACCCCCAAAAATTACATTAACATGCGTTTTACCAATTTGAACACAGTACAGATTAAGATATTCTTACAAATTGTCTCCTAACTCATCAGATAACTGCTTTAAATAACATCTCTGCACCTGTAAACATAAATAGCTTTACGTGTGTGGAGGTTGATATATGCAGGTAATAACTACAACTTCTTACTGGGTTCCAAAGAGTACAAACAGTGGTGATGACACACTCAGCCACCAACTCACATCAGTAGATCTCCAAAGCCCTTGAGAAGGTCAATGCCACCATCCACTCCTTAATGATGGAGAGAGAAAGTATTAGGATGAGCTTTCTCCATGTCACACGCCAGCCCAGCAAAGCTAACAACTGACCTCAGGTTTTCTGCACCCAGGATGAAAGGTTTTGCCTCCTGGGCCACGTTACACACCCCAGGCAGCAGTTTTCACTAGCATTCTGTGTCTTGTATGGACTGTGTTTGTCAGTGCTACACCCTGTTAGAGCAATCAAGGCTTTGCTGGTCTTCACCATAAAACACTTTTAATTCACAGGCTCCACTGAAACCCTCTGCTGCCACCTGTGAAAAAAAGTCAGGAATAAAATTTTGAAATCTTGCTTGAAAAACCCACAGGTAAGTTAATATTTCAGTCTGAAAGAACAAAGAGGTGGCACAGATCCAATCCCAGCCTGAATCCGCACATGGAAGCAAAATTACTAAATGTTTAATTATCAGTTCTCATCACGCTGTGCTTAATAACTGAAAACTAATTTGACTTTGTCACTTGTGTTTTTATCAGTCCTCAGGAAAGCTGTCCTGGCCTCAATTCATACTACTGCGAGCTCAGGGCTCAATGACTTGGGGGCCTTTCTGGAAGCAGAGTGTCTCTGGATGGCAGTCACGTTAACACACATCCCACACAGCGACCTCAGCCACATCCAAACTCACCGAGGTTGTCAACAACCTGGCCCTGGGTGTATCAGTCCTCAGGGGTACAAGCCCTTTGGAGCTCAGATCTGGGCTTTGATGCCGTTATTTCATTCCTGGAAACAGAACATACTGGAACCAGGCTGAGGCGGTGCTGTGGTTTGAGAAATCCACAGCAATTTAGTGTTGAGATAATTATTCTATTGCCCAACAATCCCTCCCCACCCATGAAGGGGAATTGAGGGAAAAAACAAGGAAACCTGAAGTTTGAAATATAAGCAGATTTAACAGAATAAGATTAGATAATTAACAGTAATAGAACATTAGGTGTGGGACACTGCGAGCACTATGGCTTCGGGGAGAAGGGAAGGACTCAGGGCTCTGGTACCAGGGCAAGGATTTTTCAGGATTGCAGCCATCAAAGGAGAGAGAAAACTCCACAAACTTTCTATCTGATATTGAAATGTGCCATTCGTGGCATGAAATGACCCCATGGGCCACTCAGGGAAAGGGCCCAGGTATCACTCCTCATCCCCGCACCCAGGGAGCCCAAAACCACTGAGACCTTAAAACCTGCTTACTGGAGCTGATGCTAGAGTAAGCATTATCACAAATTCAGCCACCAGAGTTTTCCAAAAGTGCCGTTTTCCATCCATTAGAAGATGTATGAGGCCTGACTCACTCGAACCAAGCCAGCAGCCCATATACCATACCAGAGACGGCTTCTCCCGGCCACCAAGGGAGATGAGCACAGAGTTTATGTGGAGGTGCGGGGCCTTCAGCACCACCTCCTCACCACGGACCGGACACAACTTCCCTTCAGCCCCAGCAACAGTCCCCAGACCCGGCGAGGATGGGGTAAGCCGGAGCCCCCTCATGGCGGCGCCCCCTCACAGCAGGCACAGCGAAGGGGCGGTGCCTAAAAGGGCACCTGCGTCCCAGCCAGCCAATCACAGCCTGAGGAGGAGAGGCGGGGGAGCCGCCCACCAATAGAGCTCCAGAGGGCGGGGCGGTCGCAGCCAATAGGGGCGGGTGTTGTTTTGAACTGGCTGCTCTCCCGGAAGCGATGCGGTGGCGGGGCCTGAGGTGAGTGTGGGGCGCGGTGGGTGGGCTTCTCCTCCGGGGGTTCCGTGGGGTTCCACGGCCGGACCCCATTCCCACTGGGGTCACCTCGGGTCGGTGACCCTCCTGCTTCGCTCTTGGGTCGGAGGGGTGTGGAAACGGCCTTGACTCACCTCAGCTGTCAGGAGGGGGAAGCTTGCGGCCTGGTCTGGGCCTTCCCCGCCGAGCCTCCCAGGCCGCGGGGGCTATTACCCCCCCCGAAGGCTGTCGTTGTCCCCATCCTGTGCCGTGTTCGTCCCCTCTTTTAAGGCTGTCGTTGTGTTGTGGTCTCCTCTCAGCACTGCCGGCCCCCTCACAGTGAGCAGCGCGAAGGAAGACGCTCCTGAGCGCCTTTTGCAAAATATTTGTATTTCAAAGTATTTCAAAGCGCCACCGGCCCTCGTTTTCTTCACTTACGTGAGGGCGTTTCAGTCTGTGGCTGGCGGTGGCCGGGTGGAACTTGTTAGGTAAATTAAGTAACAGTTTTTGACGTCTGGTGACCCTGTGATGGCAGTTTCTCAAGAAATAGTTGCAGAAAGACACTGAGAACTGCTGATGTTTCAGTTCGTAGGTCTTGAAAACACCGACTGGGTTGGGGTTTTGGTTTTTGAGGAGATTGTTTTGTGATTCTGTGGGGCCAACGGGGCACAGGAAGCTTTGAGACACACTGGTTTGTGAGCTCACTCTCCACTGTGTATTGTGCTGGTTTTAAGTCAAAATGAGGAACAGAAACATGACTTTTTTTCAGTTAAATAACTTTTTTTAGTTGAGTTGTTTTCAGGCTTCCCATAGTTCTTAGCAGCAGTTCACAGTTTGACTGAATTGATCCTGGTTATATGGAGATTCAAGTATCTCAGGTCTAACCAAAGCCATCCGAATTACAGTGAAATTAGTAACTTTAACAGCAGAACTAACAAAGCTCTGTCATCTTTGCCTTATGTCTCCTGGAAGGATTGTTTGAACTCAAAGCACTAAGCTTTGATGGAAGCTCCTCTTCTGTTGCAGTGTTCATTTTGTATCTGCTATCTTGAAAGAAATGAATGAGTTTTTTGTTGAGTAAGGATACTTGCAGGGCTGCTGTCATCTACTTAAGTGCTGCTGGAGAATGTAAGACCAGCCATTCTGGGTCAGGTTAGGAGCCCAGATGGATGGGTATTCTTTCCCTGAGGGGGTCTAGAGGAACATCTCCAGGGGACAGCATAAGAAGAAAAAAAGTATATATGAATCTTAAGCTAAATATTTCCTCCAACTACTTGTAGCAGACTTTCTATGAGTAAGAAATGGAAAATAGGTTTTCTTGCCCCAAAATAAAAAGAATTCTTAGCTGGTTCCTCCCTGAAGAAAACCTATGAATTGTGAAAGCTGAAAAGAACAGTCTTTGCCTAAAAGGAGGAAGTCACCTAGCAAAAGACTCCGAGTTTGCAGGCCCCTGGCAGAGGAGAAGCTGGCACTTGAGAAACTGGGAGAAAGGCAGTCTTACTCCAACGTTGCAGCTGTTTTTAAAATGTGGTGTGAAAGGTGGCGTTTGCTTTGTGTCTCTTGGGAGCTGTACAGCAGACTTCATCTAGTAAGATGCCAGAGAGAAACTGAGGTTCTGAAAATGAAATTAGCACAAAAGCTTGGGAAGGGTGTGGTATGTTCTGTGTGTTGCTGTTTCTTGCAGAGAAGATTGAGCCTTTGCCCAGGCAGGGTTACAAACCCAAGGTTTTTTACAAACCATCCCTGTACGGAGCAGCCTGAACAGCATCAGATCATGCATCCATCTATTCTGTCTCATCTTTATCTTCAGTGATTAGTATTACTACACAAAAGAAGTGCAAAAACAAATCAGTAAAACGCTTTTAAAAATGCAGCTGTGAGACACTTTTCTGGGGAGGGGGAAACAAGTAGATTATCTTGAAAAACTAATCAAGTATCTTTTATTTTCCACGATTTTAAAGTTCAGTGTTAAACAAATCTCATTCCGCTATTGTGGAACCCCTCCCAGGCCAACAGTGGGACCCGGACCAGGATGAGGGGTAATGGTTTTAAATTGGAAGAGGGGAGATTTAGATGAGATATTAGGAAGAAGCTCTTTACTGTGAGGGTGGTGAGGCACTGGAACAGGTTGCCCAGGGAAGTTGTTGATGCCCCATCCCTGGAAGTGTTTAAGGCCAGGCTGGATGGGGCTTGGAGCAACCTGCTCTAGGGAGAGGTGTCCCTGCCCATGGCAGGGGGTTGGAACTTGATGATCTTTAAGATCCCTTCCAACTCTAACCATTCTATGATTCTATGATCTGTTGAAAGAAATGCATGTAATTTTATTCTTCCATGGGTGTTTGAGGAGTGTAGTTCTCAGTTTCCTTCAGAGGAATTCAAAAGAAAGAGTGAAATAGTTTTAGATTCCACTGGCCGCGGAGTCGTTGCCGTGGTCGGTGAAGCTGGCAGAGCCCGGTGACTGATGATGTGTGGCTGTCTCTTAGGCTGCACCTGCACAAGGGCTTGGGATGAGTTGGGAAGCAGCAAGGAGCGCTGTGATGGTAACTGACAGGTGTTATTGATGATGCCTCATTTGTGAAAACAAAATATGGAACAAATGGCTTCATTTTTCAAAGGCTGCTGCTTGGGAGTTCTTAAGGGTAAGATGGTTTCGTGCCAAATTGTGAGCTGATTGCTTCTAATCAACCAAATGATGGTAGAACCTTATGAAAAGAACAAACACCATCCATCACGTTTGGGTCTCCTGGTAGTCCCTCTAAATGCTACCTTCTGCTGGCATGTATCCACTCAGAGTTTTAGCAGATTGTTAAAAACAACACCCTGTGCTGTCTGATGCCGAGTACAGTAGCACAGACTAAGGAATGTTTAGTTCCTTTAATGTCATTTCCAAATCAGCAGCGCCATTTGGAGCAGAAAGCTTAATTACAGGATGTTTGTAATTCTTGTCAAGCTGGTTTGTGTGTATTAGGCCTAAGTTAGTCAGCAAACTAGAGACATGTTACAGAAACAGGAGGTTGTTTGCTGTCATTTAGTCCTTGGTAACTGTTGTCTTATTGATGCAGAATGATCATGCTAGACTTGACAAAAGCCCGTTGTGCAGTGAGCAGTGAGTCTGTGCTGTCTCCACCTTGGAGTAAGGTTTTTTCCAGCCATTCTGCAGCCCTTGTCCTGGTGTGTGTTATGTGTGTGTGTATTCTGCCTTGTATTGTCTTCAGAACAGGACACCAGAGGGCTTGTGTTGTGCCACAACTTAGTCTTTTATTTAATTTGAACTCTTACCTAAGACACTTCCCGTGTCTCTAATGATAGTTCTGAAAACCCATCTTCTGCTGAAATGGAGCTAGAAAGTCATCATCAAAGCTTTTGATGGAGCTTTGGGCTTGCTGTAAGATCAAGCAGCAAGTGTGGAAGCTGATGCTGACCTCGTCCTTTCCACCTTCTCCTGGATGTGTGGGGGCTGGCAGCTGGATGCCGAGAGGGTTGAGCTGAGAACATCTGCTTTGTGAGGGCAGCTCTGCCCAAGATGCTTCCCTCCTCCCTGCTCTTCTGCACCCTCTCCTGGGTCAATGTGAGCCTGAAAGAAGGACACCTGTATGAGGATTTGTTTATTAGATGTTTACATATTTCTCATGTCTATGGCAGCCTCTCTTCAGGTTTCTTTCCCTTGTCACGTTTGTTAATTGTCTCAAATTTCAGTCTATCCAAATTGGAGTCTGACTGACAGCTTTCCAGTACAAACACACCATAAGGCCAGCATCCAGCCCCGGGGATAAACACCACAAGTGATGCAGATGCAGCAGCAGTGCTGGGCAAAGAAGGGACCAGAACACGTTGGTTGCCCCTTTGTCAGTGAAGTATCGCTGCTGTTTTAAGGGTTAGCTGGGTTTTATCTGGCTTAAATGCTTCTGTCTGAATTACAGAAAAGGTTGGAGTGTTTATGTAGGGCCTATAAACACTTACTCTCTTTCCAAGGCTGGCAGGTGGAGCCCAAGATAAACATCATTGGTTTGACATTTGGAGTTAATGACAGCAGAAATATAACTGCAGTGACATCAAGCAGAGTTGATGGGGTGACAGAAAGACGCATCTCTCCAGGCAGTGGTACCAAATAATGCGGATTCTAGAAAGGCATCAAAGTGTTGAAAAGATTTGTTGCTCCAGATCGTTGGGGTGAGTGTTAGGAAGGAACTCTGCTGCTTTTTTCTGACTGTCAGGTTTGGTGTAAGCTTTGTGTTGACCAGTAACTTTGCACAGACAGCTGTACGGAATTCATTGTTTGAAGAGAACTCAATAAATCAGCTCATGGAGCCTGAGGTGTGTTTATTAAAATAGCAGTCTTATGAGTGATTGTCAACAGGTTTTTATTGCATAATCCATCTAATTACCTGACAGGACACCTAATGAATACTTGGAGCCATCTCTCCATAGTCAGCAAAAGCAGTCGGTGACAGCTACCCATTAAAGTTGTATTTCATATCCCTGATGTCACCAAGTGCAAAAAAGGAAGCCTTTAAGGATTACCCACTGTATTGATGCTGATGCTGGACACGGGCTCCTCTCAGCTGAAGCTTCAAAGGGGATCTCTGCTGAGCTGTGAGTGTTGCTTCTGAGATAGTCTGGCATGGCTTAATATTTATAAATGTCAATCTTGATGCTCACACTGAGAAAAAGGTGAAAAGAATGAAGCTGTCAAATATCTGTCTGAAGCAGGGACCAGTGAACAGCAGTGTGCAGTATGATTCCAGTGCATTGCTTGTTCCATGAGCCACGCTGTTAGTGCATTCCATTGAATGTGGTTTATGGGCATAAGTTCATTTGGGATGGGCAGCCAGTAATACATCCTTGGTGGAAGGTGTAGTTCTCTACCTTCTAAAGGGAGCTCCAGGAGAGCTGGGGAAGGACTCTGTCAGGGAGTGGAGTGATAGGACAAGGGGGAACAGTTTTAAATCGGAAGAGGGGAGATTTAGATGAGATATTGGGAAGAAATTCTTTGCTGTGGGGGTGGTGAGGCACTGGAACAGGTTGCCCAGAGAAGCTGTGGCTGCCCCATCCCTGGAGGGGTTCAAGGCCAGGCTGGATGGGGCTTGGAGCAACCTGCTCTAGGGAGAGGTGTCCCTGCCCATGGCAGGGGGGTTGGAACTTGATGATCTTGAAGGTCCCTTCCAACTCTGACCATTCTATGATACAATGGCACTGCTTGTTAAACGGAGTTGGAAGTGAATATCTTGTTTTTACAACAAGTTGCTCAGCAAACAGGCAATAAATTGCTCGATCTAGATTTATTGGTTTATATAACTTTTTGGTACGCTTCTTAAAGACATACTAAAGCTCTCTGGCATTGTCTGCCCTTGATTTTAACAAATACAATCTGCTGGGGTGTTTTTGTGAGCTTCCAAGGGTGCTGTTGCACCCTGAATTCTCAGAGCTGTGGTTAGGACCAGCCTTGTGCTGCTGCTTCTGCCGCGGGGAGGGGGACGTTGAGCCCTGTGCCGCACAGTTGTTCATGGACATTCCTCCTGCTCCCAATTTCACGTTGGGTCAGGCCGCTGTCAAGGTCGGAGCATTTCCATTTACTCCTGGAGCTGTCTGTGAGGAGATTGCCTGAGGAGCAGAACAACAGCAATCACTCAGCTAAAATAAACCTTTGCTCTTCGTCTGACGTTTATTGCCATGTTCTCACTGTCGGGTTGAAAGGTCTCGCCTGCCCTAATTTGAGTCTCTCCTCAGTAATGACTTCAGCAAAAAGATTCACTTCTTGAAGGAGGGTGAAAAAAACCCAATCTCCTGTTTGGTTTCTGTGTAGCCTGTGCATGGAGCTACAGGCACAATAACAGCTGAGATTCGCTTCATCTGGGAACAAGGAGGAACTGTCTTATGCCCTGACCTTGCTGGAGGCTTCTGTTTTATAGAATTGTCTGCCCTTGAGAGGATTTTTGGGAGCCCAGTCTTGTCGTGGGGACAATCTGGCAGAGTTGGTGGTAGCCCAGGTCCCCACAGTCAGCCAGCACCCGCTCATCCTGAGCTGCTGGGGTTGCCTGTTGTTTTTCCTGATGGTAAACAAGAATACTTCCTCCGGGGCTTTCAGAATAGCTTGGCCTAATGCTTTATTTGCAGGTTTGGAAGTGCCTTAGATCAGTCTCTTTTCCAGCTTCAAAGTGGTACCTTATTGGTAATGAGCAGAGAATGACATAATAGCCTGTCTTTCATGTCTAGCACTCTAGACTTTGTCAATATTTTTGTGATGCCTGTTTCTTTTCTACCAGTCTGAATTAGCCAAACATAACTCTGAAACAACTACCGTAAGAATCGTGGTAGTAAACCAGTCATTGAAACAAATCTATATTGGAAGTCCTGCTTTGTTTATTTCTCTTTACTGCAAGCTGCAATCTTTAAGCTTCAGCTTAGAAGCAAGGTTATTTTTTCTAATTTGCAGTGTAACAGATGATCTTTATTTACTTTGTAGGCTGCTACAGAATGACCTCACTCTGAGCCTTTGTGGGAGAAGCAAGATTCAAACATCAACTCTTCAATGTGCATCCTCCTGTTCAAATTTGACCCCCGACCTGTTTCAAAAAATGCATACAGGTAAAGATGGTTTTGCTTAAACCAGATGTGTTTCTAGAAGTTCTTATACAATTTATTTGTGTAGCCAATGTTTTAGTTACAAACTCCAGTCTGTGCTGTGTGTTTATGTTACATTTACACTTTCCTAACATTTAACTTCTTGGCTTTCCCCATTGGAGACCTTACCATAACCTTTTGAGAACGTGCTGGTTTTAGACTGTCAGGAGACTGGGGCTCTGTAATCGTGCACCTTTTGCAGTTAAAATTGTGTGTAATAATTGTGTGTATGTAGTTAAAATTAACTAAAATATAATGTTTCACTAAAATTTTAGGTAATAAACTGATAGCTGTGTGTATGAAATTTTTAGCAAAAAGCTTAAGAAAAAAAATCATAGAATCATAGAATGGTCAGAGTTGGAAGGGACCTTCAAGATCACCAAGTTCCAGCCCCCCTGCCCTGGGCAGGGACACCTCTCCCTAAAATAAGCTTCCATGCTTCTGGGTGGATTTTACTGGCTGTGGTGGTGACACACGGAGTTTCCCAAGCACTGAATATCCTGTAATAACTTTCGGAGCAGGCTGGAGAGTTCTGCTGGTTTCTCTATTTATCCATACTCTATGGATCCCACGTTTCTTTGTGTGTTAGCAGTGTCTGTATTCATCCAGAGCCATCAGTAAGCGTGCTCAGTACATCCCTGCCTTTCATCCTCTTGTTGTTCTGCCCTTTTGTGTTGAGAAGCCGATGCCATGCCATGGAAAGAAAGGAAATGAGAACTGAATCCATAGAGTGCATTCCCTTCCACGTCTGGAATCTGCCTAAAAAGGGGTTGTTGTTTACGATGTGACTGGTGCTGAATTAATATGTCCATTTATTTGGCCTGACTCTTTGTGTTGCTAGTTAGCAAAAGACAAATTCATCAGTTTGATGCCTCCTGGGAAGATCCCTGGGATGCAAAGCGCAGCCGCTTGCCAAGCGAGCTTTCTGCCATGATCAATGTTTAAAAGTAGAACTTGTAGTAGTTTGCTTGCTATAAAAAGTTGCATCAAGATTGAAATTATTGATTTATGGCAGAAAGCAACTTGCTATTGGTGTCGAAATAGGAAAACACTTTTGAGATGCCTTGGCCCAAATCCAGGAATAGTTAATTGTGTTTAACTTTTTCAGTACCTTTCGTTAAGCGATGCCTTGCTCTGCATCTCCCAGGGAAATTGCTGTCTGTTTGGTGAGAAGTGCCAGGCCGTGGCGTTCTTGGGGTCAAGTTTTCACATCAGATACATGTTTGTTTTCCCTTAGCACACCATAACTAAATCTTTTTGCTTTCCTTTATTTTGAAGAATGTTGAAGTTCTTTCTTAAATTGTTCCTAAGGGCTTTTCAGCTTTCTGCGGGAGGTGGGTGTGAGCGTTGGCTGGGAATGGGACCCTCCTTGTTCTCTGGACACTATTTGAGCCATTAGACCAAGTTACACCTCTCTGTACTGGTTTCTTGCTAAACCTCAGTGTTCCTGACAGTGTGTGTGTGTTCCCTACTGCTGTAGCTCTGTTTATTTCATGGTGAGGCATTGGAATGGTTCCCCTGAGCAAAAGGGGATCCCTGGAGATACACTCATTTATCTGCCCACATTGAAACAGGTGTCTACCACTGCTGTTCTCTGCTTTGCTTTCTGGCCTTCCCTGCAAATTCATCTCTTCCTTAACACAGTGTTTTAAAACGTGATCATGAGGTACTGGTTGCATGTGGAAATACCAAGGATAAAGAATTGCAGTCACTGTAGAGAAACCAAACCAGGCTGATGCTCCAGCAGCACCCGTCCTGAAAGGAAGATGCTCAGTGTTTTGCCCAGCAAAGGCAGTGTCTGTTGGAAAGCCCATCTCTAACTAAAAGAAATTGTCTGAAATAGGCGTTAAAAGTTAAAAAGACAAACTGTTGGCCCTTTTCTCGTAGCCAATAAACTTTCTCAAACTAAAGCATGTTCTCCATAACACTGAGGAGGATTTTCCATCCAGGTGGGCTTTGGTTTCTGGAGCAGCGCATTGGCCGTTTTTCCTGAGCACCTAATTAAGCAAGAAGCTTCCAGTTCTCCATGTGGTACCCTAATGAATCAGCCTTCCTGTACCCCTGCAACTTGCTGTTCTGCTGTTTCCCTCTGCGTTCTCCCTGCAGGCCTGTTGGGAGTGAGCTTTGGTGCGGGGTAACAAACACTTTACTCCAGTCTGTTATTGCTGTCAAAGGTAACGCATCGCGGGTGCGGATTCCTGAACTCTGCTGTGTGCATTTTGCAAATAAATACATGTTTCCAGCTTCAAAGCCATAATCATAGTGTCTTTTTTTATGGAACAGAATTACATTGTAGGAAATTGCTTTAATGGAATGATTTCTCATGTTTTCATCTCTCTGCCTCGATGTTAGAATAAATCTTAATACGTAAATCCTAATGCGGTTGAATTATTTCAGCAATAAAAATAGCTGAATAGGCTTTTTGCAATTTATTAGGAGCTGAGGGTCACTTAATATTGCTCCTTTTCAGTATGATTATGCTTAATAAAAGGCAAAATGAAGATGTTTTGATTATAATGGTCCTGTATACAGGCATTCTGCTAAATTTAGGAGTCTGTATTAAACTGGAGATGTGGAATATTCAATCACCAGAAAGACTTTGCTTATTTTTGGTGTTTAAATACTATAAACAAATTGGGGCTTCATGTCAAGAATTATTGAAGGCAAAATATGATTGGAGCTTCAGGAAATGAGAAATGCACTTCAGCCAAGCTGTTTTTTAACAGTAGAGATGTTTATTTAAATAAAAATCTGTAAAAGGAGGCTGCGTGCTGTAAGTGGAGGCTATTCAAGCAAGATGATAGAAATTTGGCAAACCAGCTGAGAGTCTGTAGCTCCTAGGCTGGAATTAGCTAGAAGAGGAGAAATAAGGCAAGTTTGATAGAACAATATTATGATTATTTGACATTGGAAAGATAAAAATGTCCATAACCTGTGCTGTGCAACAGGTGCTGGCTTTGCTGGGCANCTCTCCTCTAGGCTCCTGAGCACTGTCCTTGTGGGACGGGGACTCTCCAGGAGGACCTGGCCTGGCCTATGTGTCCACTGCCTCTCCAAATGTCATGTTGGACTTGGTCTTTCAAGTCTGCAGATGCCATTTATGATAAGTATCAAAGCACAGAGCAGAGGGAACCAGGCACACCCAGCAGAACTTTGTCACTGCATAATGTCTGGTGGTTTTTAATATCTGCATGTCTTCTAAAGTAATCAAGTTTTAGATGGCTCGTGAAGAGCTGCAACACGCCTTTTGTCAGGACAACACTTGGTCTTTGGAGTGATGTGTTTATTTCTAAATATGAATAATAGATTTCATTCAGCAGCACTTCTCAATTATGTACTAGTTTTCATAACTTCTTCCTACCTCCTGAATGTATTTCCTCTGGGGCCCTTGTAGTTTCTCAGCTTCAAGAGCTGACTTTTAGTGACAATTCAACTATTTTGTCCTGCTGTTGTGGCAGAACTCAGATTATACAAACAACTACACATGGGGAGAAAGCCACAAACCAACAAAAAGCAGAGATGGGGGGAAAAACCCCACCAAAATACCTCTTGATTGTTGCAAAACCTCCTGCCTTCCCCTTTTCCTCCTCTGCCTCCTCCAACGTGCTGTCACTTCAGGTGAATGTCAGTGGGGCTGGACCTTTGAGACTGTCACAAATTTTTCTCTCTTCTTGGTACTTAGAGATAAAAACATCTGACCTGTATCTTTGAACCACATAAACAGGGCTTTAGGTGTTGGAGTTAGATTAAAAAATACTCTGACTACATGATCCTAAGAAACAATCCCATAAAAACATACTCTCATGCTTTGGGTTTTTCTTATTTGTTACCTGTAGATCTATGGGTTACCTTTTAAGTTTTCATTAATTAAGCTGTAACATCCTAGGCTGAGGAACCTTAAGATTGCTTGTGCAATCTTCCTTCAGTCTCTTGCACCAGAAGCATTATGTATTCTTTGAAAATAGTAGCTGCCTCATTCATGCAACAAGCTCAAGGTGCTGAGTGAGAGGAGAGGAGGCTGCTCCAGGTGTCGCTCTGCCTTTGCACCAAGCCATGAAGGTGAGGTGGGAGGATGAAGGATGGTTTCACACTTCAAGTGAGCTGATGCTGGGCTGAGAATTGGGTTCTGTTCCCCTCTGTGCTGTGAAATTCCTGTTTGTAGGTAATAGTATCCTTTTTTTCTTTTGTTCCACAGGCTCATTCTAGCAGCCAATCGAGATGAATTTTACCACAGACCATCCAAATCAGCAGATTTTTGGGACAGCAGCAATGAGATCCTTAGCGGTGTGTATGCCTTGTGCGGAGTGGACTTCATATAGGGAATTATGGCCTGGATTTTTTGTTGTTGGGGTGGTGGTGGTGCATTTCTAATAAGAATCATGCTTCATCTCTGTATGTCTGGGGAAAAAACACATCAGAAGTTTGAAAGGTGTGTTGTGCTGTTATTATCTTGTTTGTGTTTTGGTGTCTTGGGGGTGTTTTCCCACAAGGTTTCATGTTCTTTAGCAGATTTCAGTCCGAGCAGCGCAGTCGATTTGTCCATCACAAACAATTACTTCAACTTTGTCAAATAACACTGAAATACTGCTTCAAATGGGTAGAATTAGTTACTCTGCAGGCTTGTTGTCTGTAGCAGTGACTTGAAATCATTAAACCAAGCCTGGAGAAAGTGAGAACTTTCTCATTTCATGTTGGTTAATAATTTATAGTCTACAGAATAATTTTATTTATCGACCCATCAGTTTATTAGCTTTCACATCTGTGTTTTGCTTAGCTGACGGTAGTGTTGCTCAGCTGTTGGCTTCCCCTTTGTAGGGAATCTATCTGGAGTCATTTTGAAGTGTAATCAATACTTTGGCCTTTTCTCAGACACAGCAACGAAGCTCTGGATGACAAAAGCCTTGTTTAAATGCCAGGTTTGGACTTTGTAAATACTCCTTGCTGATGCCCAGTGTCATTGTCATTGGCAAGGAGGCCAGTCTTGGACCTGCTGCATTTTATCCAGGCACAGGATTTGCATTAAGAACTCAGGATTTAAGCTGGAGATTTTTTAAGCGAATGCAATAACCTAATTCTTACTTATTCCCCTAGGTCTGGATATGGAGGAAGGAAAAGAAGGTGGGACGTGGCTGGGGATCAGCAAGAAGGGCAAGCTGGCAGCCCTGACCAACTACATGCAGCCAAAGATTGATAAAAATGCAAAAGGAAGAGGTATGGAGGAGTAGAAATAGAAGAAAATGGATAGATTAACTGGCTGTGTGCTGCAGTTTGTGAGCTGGTGGGTTTGGGTACCCGTGGGGGGAGCTGGATTTGGATAGTCATACTCTAATCAAGCAGGCAAAAGTGAAAGAGGATGCAGTGCCCAGATCCTGATATTACATTCAGACAAGAAATGCAGCTCCAGCTGCCTTCTCCTGAAAGTAATTAGCAATCAGGACAACCAGATACACGTTTAGCTCAATTTAGGTTGCAGGAGACCTTCTTAAAACGTGTGTGTTCTTGTACAAACACCAAAGTCAGGGAAACACTGTGGCTTGGACTGTGCTGGAGCTCAGCCTGAGAGATCATANTGTTGAGGACTCCAGATCATTGTAGTCTCTTCTCCCCTACACACTGATTAATTGTAGGAGCAGAAATAATAGGGGGAAAAATAAAACCTCTTCAGAAAGAGCACGTCTGTGGGTTGTGGGGGCTTTTTTTTGTTTGTTTGTTTGTTTGTTTGTTTTTAAATAAAACTAGATGTGTTTGTAGCTGTCATGGTGCTGCACCGGGAATAGATTGCAATGGCAAAACATGTTGTACAGGGGAACAAACAAACCGTGTCATTTGTATTTCATTTTATGGTCATCCATCAGGGAAATGAAGCAAGACAGGAAAGAGCTTGGCAAGGTGGGAGGAGAAGGGAGGGCAGGCACAGCCAGCAGAGAATAGTTGCTAAATATGAATTCTGTAGGAATTTTGATGGGAGGTTTTGACTGAATCCTTTGGAGTAAAAGTTAAACTCTTAAATGTGAATGATCCAATGCTGTCAGGCTTTTGAGGGCTGGTTGGTTGGTCTGGGTTTGGGTTTTCCCACTCTTACACTCTGTTGGTAACAGGAATCTTGTTGTTTTACTGTTGGTTTTACCAAACCTGTCAGCAGATTGAGTTCCCACATGCAAGTTCTGTACTTCTCTTCCTTAGGTGCTCTTGTAACAAACTTCTTGACCGCAGATCTGGACAGCTACTCTTACTTGAAGAAGGTTTCAGTAGAAGGACATCTTTACAATGGATTTAATTTATTAGCAGCTGACTTGAAGTAAGTCTACAAAACATCACAGTTCACGTGTCAAAGGCAGAAAGATAATGGCAGTGGTGCACGTATCCTCCTTAGCTCGGTGTAACACTACACAAGCTAAAGCTGGTGCTCTTCTGTTTGCTAATTGGCCTGTAAGGTTCTAATGTTACTCTACTCATAATTTCCTTGGTTATTTCTTCATCTTTCAAGCACTGGAGAGCTATCTCCTATTCTAATCATTGTTTACAACTCGTTCCCTAACAGGCCGCAGTCAGCCTTTCTCCTGAAGGCTACGTGGCTCATCTTTTGGACAAAACAAAACCTTTGCTCCGTAATTTTTCAGAAATGGTTTGGGTTTGTTTTTTTTTCTCTGTGAGGTGGCTGCTGTGGCAGGATTAGAACAGCCGGAAGCTTTCAAGCTGTTATTCCTGTCAGAGGCTCTATCAGTCGTCTTTGCTGCGACATCAAAACCAATCTGTCCATCACAAATGGACACTTCTCCCAGTGTCTGTAGCTGAAGAAAGAGCACTGGATACTTGATATTGTCCTTGGGGATGGCACCATCCTTTCCTCTGCGCATCCCTGTGTGTGCTCACACGTGTAAGAGCCCCATGTCCATCCACGCTGCCTTCCCTCTGCTTTTGCCCAGCTTCCTCTTTGTTGGGGTCCCTCTCTCCTGGGTTTGGAGGAGGTGCCCCTTGAAGGTTAATGCACGGTGCTGCCCAGCCAGCTGTCCTAAATTGGAAGGCTTTCTGTAATGGAAAAGATAATGGAAGAACTAGCCTGCCTGTATTTAAAGTGAATATGATATTCAAGGTGTGACCTAGCAGGCAAGAACAAAGTTTGAGGTTTTGTTCTAATTTCAGTAAATAGAAGAGTCATAAGGGCTGCTGCTGTAATGATGATCAAGGAGATGCTATTGCTGTTGTTTGTTAGGGCAGTCATTCACCTGTTGGCTTTGTTTGTTTGTTTTATTCCTCCCTGCCAGGCTGTTGGGAATTGTGTGCTCAATTGGATAGTCTTGCCGTGGCCATGCAGGTCATAATTCCTTGCTGAGTATGGCTCGGAAGGCTGTGTGGATGGATTAACTTCCCCGACTTGACATGTCCTTAGCCCTGGGTGCTCTGCTGAAATGAAGCTCTTGGCAAGCTAATGATGCAGAGCAATTTCTAGGAGGCATGTAAACTTGTCATTTTAGGAAATTGAAAGTAGTCCTGAGAGAAATGTAGCATAGGAGTGGAAGTTACTTTTCTATGTAAATAGAAAACATCATTGTAGTTGATGCTGTTTTGCTGGAACATGTTGCTGTGCAAAGTGGAAATGGGAAACTATTCCTCACGGTGTGAAACTGAGAGGAAACTCAAAAATGAAGCCCTTTTGGGTGGGGAGAGAGTATCTCTGAGCCCGTGATACCACAGAGTGCAGGGAGCACGTTGAGAGAGAGACTTAGAATGTTTGGGGTTCCCATTACATGCTTCAGGAAGGAAATTTGTACCCTCTCTGTGCATTCTTGCTGTGACAGGAGGGGTGACGGGGTGCAGTGAGGGGAGGAGAGCTGGGAACCACCCGGCAGCCTGGGAAATCTCACTGATGTTCCCACAGCTCTTTGTGACTCTTATTTTAAACACGTGGGTTCTGACACTTCCAGTGTAACCTCTTTGCTCTGTGGCATCTCAGGATGTCAATTTGAATGTTGTGGGTTTTTTTCTCCCGATAAGAATGCCGTATGGGAAAAAATACCTGGTACTTCTAGTTTTCTGATCTTTTCAGTTTCTCACCTTGCTGTACCTGCTGGGTCACAAATACTCCTCCCATGATATTAAATGTCCTTTTCAGTTCAGTGTATGGCATCTGGCACACAGTGGCTGTTTGGGGTCTCATGTGGCTGCAAAATCATGTTCTCAGAAGGCAGTGCTGCTGCTCTCCCAGTTGTGACTCATGTGAAGTGATGACCATAGGAGCCAGTAGATGATTATTTATTTTCTTTTAATCCTGGCCATAGCTGACAGCAGAAGGAGAAGACACTAAAACGACATAAGAACATAATTTTTAGATACATCACTGTCAAAAAAATGTAAGCAATGATAAATACTGTGGGAACTGTTCTAGGCAGCATGAATCTCAGCCAGAGATGCTTCACAACAACATGAAAGCCACGTGGAGTTTGCCAGAGTCCCTTCTCACTGCTGATGAAATGTGAGCAACGTCCTTCTGCCCCCCCTGCCCTGCCCCAGCCTCGGGGCAGCTCCAAACCACAGTTCCACAATTTGAAATGAGAGTATTTAACACACCAATAATTTTTTTTTTATAATTGCAGGTGTCTTAACTGAAAAACCCACTATAATGACCTTAATGATTTTACTTTTTTAATTTTTTTAATGATGCAGGTTGTAATGTTGAAATAGGGCACCAGCAGCCAACTTTTTCCTGGTTTTTAGCCTTAGTTTACTTGTTCTCCCCGTGCTCAGTCACTGGCTGTGTTGTATTCATTCTTCTTTATGGCTTAAATTTTTTTCTAAGTACTACTATTTGCTTTTGAGATCCGATGTGCATCATTTGCACCAGTTCAGTAGCTTGGGGTGACCTAGAATATTCCCATGTTGCTTTCTCTGTTATTAGCTGCCCAGGGATTCTTTTAGTTGGCCTCCAGGCTTTTCCACTTCTGACCCTCCAACAGGGCAAATAAGGGAATTCCCTGCCCTTGGTTGTTCCAGCAATGAGGATAAGCCTCTCTGCACCATCCCTTGGTGTCATCAGGTCTCATCACTGGGAGAGTGAGCAGTTTCTGAACAATCTGCTGTTCATTTCAGAGTTTAGTGAGTTAGAAGAGGCCCAGCTAAAAAAGTAAAATAGTAAAACAGGAAATTGGTTTGTTTTACCTCAGACCAGGACACTGAGCTCAGACACCCAGCTCTCCCCCTAGAAGGTCTGTTGATCCTTTCAACTCCGTTCCATTTTTGGTCCTGTAAGGTCCTGGGCATCTCAGCCACAAAGCTCAGTATTTGCAGCCAGATAAAGCCCAGCTCAGCCTCTGCCTGGCTGAGGCTTCTGCTGTCTCCTTGAAGCCCTGCCAGAGTCCAGTTAGGAGAAGGGTGTGCAAGAGTCCTCTAAAATTTCAAATACAAAACTTTGTGGAGCTAAAACTTTACTCCTGCCACTAAGCCAGCCCCTGGTAGCCACCCCTCAGAAGGCAGCAGCCATTCCAAAGAGGTGGTGGGGAAAAAAAAGTACATTCCCATGATGGATTCTCCTTTTGATTGAACCTGTCCCCAGGTAATGAAATCCCTGGTGGTTCAAACCAGGCAGATTTTTGTCATTAAGCCTGGCTGCCTCCCGTGCAGCACTTCTGGGGGGTTACTGAATGTTATTCCAGTTATGCTTGAAAATGATAACGGTGCTGTTTGCCAGCGGTGGAGCTCACAGGGTGTTTTGAGGAGGAGAGTGATAGAGCTCATCAGTTAATCTCTGAGCTGTGGTGTCAGGGCAGGAACGGTGGGAGAAGCATCTTGCTGGGTTTGAAGATTGCCTGAAATTAGAGCCTAATCAAACAGAGGAGCTGATGGCTTTTCAAGGAGAAATCCTTATTTGTGTTTTTCAGTACCGCCAAAGGAGATGTAATTTGCTACTATGGAAACAGAGGAGAGCCAGAGCCTGTTTGCCTAAATCCTGGTAGGTTTTCTTCAGGAAGCTCTGAATATTCCTCTTTGTTGCTTTAAAGGAGTCAGCATGTAGCTGTGTTGCTCCGGGAATGGATCTAGTTAAGCCTTGTCTTCGTTAACTTTTTCTTTGCATTCTTAAAAAGCAATTAGGAATGAAATGTCCTTAAATTCATGTAGATATTGATGAATCCATTTCATAAAGAAGCACTAAGTTTGTTAAAAGCTTCTATTTGCATTGGTGTGCCTGTGATTCCTGGGCTGCTCCGTAGGGAATGGGACTGATGGACAGACATCTGTCCTGAGCACTGGGATTGTCCAGGGTCCATGAACTTGACCCTGACTCAGTGGCAATAAGGGCAGGGTGTGACTGTGCTGCCCTGGGGACAGGCCTGCCTTAGACAGAATCATAGAATCATAGAATGGTCAGAGTTGGAAGGGACCTTAAAGATCATCCAGTTCCAACCCCCCTGCCCTGGGCAGGGACACCTCTCCCTAGAGCAGGTTGCTCCAAGCCCCATCCAGCCTGGCCTTGAACCCCTCCAGGGATGGGGCATCAACAACTTCCCTGGGCAACCTGTTCCAGTGCCTCACCACCCTCACAGCAAATAATTTCTTCCTGAGATCTCATCTAAATCTCCCCTCTTCCAATTTAAAACCATGCCCCCTCGTCCTGTCACTCCACTCCCTGACCAAGAGTCCCTCCCCAGCTCTCCTGGAGCTCCCTTCATATACTGAAAGGCTGCTCCAAGGTCTCCCTGGAGCCTTCTCTTCTCCAGGCTGAGCAGCCCCAGCTCTCTCAGCCTGTCCTCATAGGAGAGGTCATCTGTCTTATCAAGTGCCTTGTTTTGAAATACTGAAGAACTAGTCCTTGCTGGCTGCTCCCTAAGCCAGCACTCCAGAATTCATCCCCCAAATGCCGCTGGTGATGGGCAGGGGCACAGAGGAGGCTCTGGGTGAGGTCACAAGTGTCTGTGATATGTAGTTTAATGACCTCACTGATTTTTGGAGCAAATCAAAAGCCAGCAATAGCATGAATAAGCAAATTATCAGAAGAGATTCAGGGTGAATTTACTTGGATTGTGTGGGATAATCATGAACTTAGTTTTTCATAGTACATACAGTAATTTTCTTTGCTCCAGAGCTTAATAAGTTGTTTGGAGTTTTTAATTTTGTTTTGGTTTTTATGTATAGGAATATATGGATTGAGTAATTCCTTGTTGGATACACCATGGAAGAAGCTCCAGTATGGGAAGCAGCTTTTCACAGAAGTGGTCAAGAGGAGCCAGGACCTCAGCAGAGAAGACCTGGTGCAGGAGCTTCTTGCCGTGATGAATAACCAAGAGCCGTAAGAACACAGCGGGGCTGAGTGTGCTCATGCTGGGGAGTTACACTGATTTTATTTTATGAATTTAATACTTTTTCTTTGTTTTTTCCCCCCAGGCAGTTGCCAGACTCTGCCATCGAAGCCCAGGGGCAGGATTACATCCGGCCCATACTCAGCCAGTACGCGGCCGTGTGCGTGCGCAGCCCGGGCTACGGGACCAGGTAAGAACTCCATGGAAATTCCTGTGCACGGGGTCAGAGCTTCCCTCAAACCCAGTGATGCTGCTCGAAGTTTTAACTCCACAGTGGCTGCTTTAAATTTGTTAAATTAATCAGGTGTAATTCAGGAAGGTGTTTCCTCACCCAGCATTTCCCTGCACAATGTTCTGGAGGCTCAGACTTGGTGCTGCTGAGCGTTTTGAGTCATGGCCTGTCTGTGGTGGGGGATGTGATGGAGCTTCTCCTCATCCAGGACAGGGAAATCCCATTCTCCTGGTGCCCCAGCGAAGCAGCAGATCCCACCAGCTCTGACTCTGAGTTTATCAAAACAGGAGAAGTTTTGAAATCATGCTTTTAGCAGAAAAACATCACTATGTTCTATAGCTGAGGGGCTGCAGAAGATGTTTCTCTTCCAAGAGCAGTGGTTCCACCTGCGTGCCAGGGCTGGAGCTTTCTCGTTCTGTGGAGCTGCTGTTTCCATACACTAAATCCTGTCACTCTTGTTTAAAAGAGCTTGTATTTCCACTTTTCCTGTAACTGCTGTTGCTGTTTTTATGGTGAGGGTCTCACTCTCTGCTCTGACTCTTCTGCCAGAGCTGTGAGAACGGGATAATGCTGCACTTCTCACCTTTATTCCTCTTTGGGAAGCTCCTAGAGAGAGAAAAGCTTTTTCCTGTGACAATATTGGACGATGTTTAAATCTGAAAGGGCAATTCTGGGAAGAAAAGCTTGGATTTGGGCTACTTGTGGATGGAACACTTGGCACTAAAAAAAGTTGGGCTTTTTATCATACTCCATGTCACCAAGCAGCTCTTGCAGCAGGTGATGAAAGGTTGGAACTTGCCGGGCTGTTTTCTGCCCCACTGGAGGGGGGTGGAGGTGGTGAGGAGGATAAAATGGGCTAAAAGCTTGGGGGGTGAGGGCTGGGGGACCCTGCACATCCCTGGAACAGACACAAGGCCTGACCTTCTGCCCTCGTGTCCTTCCAGGACAAACACGGTCATCCTGGTGGACTCGGAAGGACACGTCACCTTCACTGAGCGCAACATGATCAACGCCGACACCGACCAGTGGAAAACCAGCACCTACCAGTTCAGACTGCACACCTAACTGGCCCCAGGGGGTCCCAACCCCTGGCTGTGACCCCTAGGGATTCACACTGCTCCCGTAACCAGCGCCTGTGGATTCACACTGCCCCCACAGCAGCTTCCTGCTGGGATGGTTCCCGATGAAAGCAAGGAGAGCAGGAGCTGGGAAGCTCCAAGGAATGCTTTGTTCCAGCCTCCCCGAGCTCAGAGTGTTGGCGAGTGGGCAGAGGACCCTCAGCAGATCCCGTCAGGCTCCCAGGCCCTTTGGATAATGCCCAAAGAAGCTGGTTTTACATCAGAGCCACAGTTTATAATCAGAAATAATGTTTTAACTCTCCCTGCCCCTGGGACAAGGCAAAGGCATTGCTTTTTTTGTGGATGTGGTTGCTTTTGGGGTGGTTTTTCTTCATCAAAGATGGTTTAGGTGGATTCTGAAATCCAGTTTCCATTCTGAGGAGGGGAAGCTTGTGCTGCTCTCGCTGCTCCTCTTGCTGGAGGTTTTACCAAACTTTGCTTTCCCTTTGGAGCTGGTGGAGCTGGAGCACAGGGCGGGAGTTGGGGACAGGTTTCCTTTGCAGCAGGGAGTGCTCCAGGGGCACTCACCCGTTGGATACCCTACCTGAGGAGGGCAGAGGGGGCTGCACCTTTGTTTTCCCATGGATGGAACCCCAGCACAGCTGGTTCCTAAAGCCTGGCTGGGGGAGGAAGGAAAGGTAGTTCAGCTTCTGCCCTGTTTTACTGGAAAAAAAATAATCAGGGGAGCAGATTTCATATCTTTGACCTGAATAAAATTGTGTCTTGTGACCCCTTGCTCCCTGACAGTCTTAATTAGTGATATTGGGGGGTTATTTCCCTCCCCAGCAGGCAGGGAAGGGACAGGCAGCTGCTTGCAAACACAGCCTGAGTGGGAAGTTTCCCTCCATCAGCTGGTTTGTGCGATTTCGGCTTCATTTCTTTGTGGGCAGAAGGTGTGAAAGGCTGGAGGGAGGGATGAAGCTCCCAGATTTTGAGTGAAAGTCACTTTGTCATGAGGTGACATCACTGCAGGTCTCCAGTGCTGGGGATGTTCTGACATCTGGCAATTAAAAAGCCATTTAGATGCCTGCCTGCTGCAGCTGCTCTGTGCCAGTGCAGGTGCCAGAGGAGTCTGACACCCAGATCATCTTACCCCCAAAGTTCTGCTGCTGGTGTCCTGCTGGGATGTACTTGGGATGCTGGATGTCAAGTTGGCAATGGGTCCCTGTCACTATTTTTCCCCCTGTATCTATCTGAATGTGTTCTTTTTAGAAGCCTCTGATTGCTAATGAGTCATTAGGACTCTGATGCTCGTCCCAAAGCTGTGAACTGCTCCTCTGTGCCCAGGCTGGGCTGTCCGGGTGTTCCCACGTGTCTGTCTGTCCTGGAGGCGGCTGTCCGGGTGTCCCCACGTGTCTGTCTGTCCAAGTTACCTCCCAGGTGATGCTGTGAGAGGCCGTTCCCAGGTTGCCCATTGCCAGGAGATGCTCAAGCAGCAATTAGTCAATTATCTCTCTGTATTTGCATATTTCAGCAGCTCCTGGGCACTGGGTGGCGGGTGGGGATCGAGCCCTGGCTGTAGGAAGGACTTTTTGATGGATGGATGGAGCCCCGTTGGGTTCCACATCCAGAGCTGTCTCTGTGTTACCAGTGAGAGGCTTCCTGACACCACCTAAACCCCGTGTTTTTGGGAATAAACCCCATTGTTATTTCTAGATGCAAAGAAACAGCCAGAGCTGCATGGGGTTTGGATGGGACAAATGTCTATTGAGAAAGCAAGCTCTTCTCCGGTGGCTTTGGGGCAGGAGGTTGTGCAGCAAACTTTCACAGCTCTTCAGGAAGGAATCATCAGCATCAAAGCATTTCGAGGTGGTGATTTTTATGTCATCCTGTAAGGGTGAAAACTTGGTATTTTTTATATATTGGCAAAAGAAAAGCAAGTCGGGGTGGAAAACCAGGGCAATAATGGGTTTGTGCTTTGCTTGAATCAGGATTTTACATCTGGGATTTGCTTTTTCTGATGATTAAAAACACCTGATGTCACTTTATGATGTCAGAGGAGCTCATCAAGAGAGGGTTTGAAGGGTCCTTGGCAGGTTTGGGGTGCAGTGGTGGGGGCAGAGGAGCCACAGACTCCACTGGTCCCGGGAGACACTCCGGTGTTCCCTGGGGCAGAGGCTTCTGCAGCAAATCCCCTGGCCAAAGCCAACGGTGGCTGCAGTGAACAGAGTGGTTTATTTTTGTAAAAGTATTTTTAAGAATTAAAGGGGATTTTAAGTATCAGTTTTAAGGGATATAATGGAAAAAAGTGTATCTAGGAAACTCTTGTGTGGCGTTTTACTGTTTGCTTTATCTGACATAAAGTTACAAGAGACTTTTGCTTCCTGTCTTTTTTCCATCCAAGTGGGAGTGGAAGAAAAGTTGAAATGGCTGTGGAAAAAGCTCAATTCTATTTCTTTTATATATATTATTATTTTCTTTTGCTGAAAGCTGTTTTGTAGCTGTCATTCCATGTGTCCAGACCCATCCTGGAATAACACCCCTCTAGTGACAGCTCCGTGTCGGCACCGACGTGTCGGGCGCTTTCCCACTGCTTTGCGTTCAATTCCCTGTAACTTTGTGCCACTTTTTTACATTTTTTTATACTTTTTTTAACTTGAAAGTGTTTTAATTTAGTAAAAATTAACCAACTTGTGAAATGCTTCCATTAACATGTAACAGCTTTTGCTCAATCAGCCTAAAGCCAACCCGATTTGGGGCTGGAGCCAGGAAAAATGCTGGGAACTGGAGGAGTGTTTTCTGCCCCCGGGGCCCAGCGGGGCCGGGAATGTCTGTGGGTCCTGGGCAGACCCACGGGGTGACGGGGGTCCGTCCTTCCAGGCTCTTGGCCAAGGTGAGGACCTCTGGACCAGCGCAGGGCCACCAAGATGCTCAGGGGGCTGGAGCACCTCTCCTGTGAGGACAGGCTGAGAGAGCTGGGGCTGTTCAGCCTGGAGAAGAGAAGGCTCCGGGGAGACCTGAGAGCAGCCTTCCAGGATCTGAAGGGACCTCCAGGAGAGCTGGGGAGGGACTCTTGGTCAGGAAGTGGAGTGACAGGATGAGGGGGAATGGTTTTAAATTGGAAGAGGGGAGATTTAGATGAGATATTAGGAAGAAATTCTTTGGTGTGAGGGTGGTGAGGCACTGGAACAGGTTGCCCAGAGAAGCTGTGGCTGCCCCATCCCTGGAGGGGTTCAAGGCCAGGCTGGATGGGGCTTGGAACAACCTGCTGTGGTGGGAGGTGTCCCTGCCCAGGGCAGGGGGGTTGGAACTTGATGATCTTTAAGGTCCCTTCCAACTCTGACCATTCTATGATTCTATGACGTTGGGAGATTTCTCACAGTTTTAACCAATTCTGCTCCCATTGTGTGTCTCACTCTTTCCACCTCCCCTCGCTGTTCCCTGCAGGGTGTCCCTGCTGCTCCCAGCTCCACACAGTCACCATCTCCATTGTCCTGTCTCAAACCCCCGTTTCAAAACCTTGCTGTTGCCCCTGGCAGGAGATGACCAACCTCTCAAACAGCACCAACCACAAACAAACATGAATTTAGTTTTATTTTTTTTCCTATTTGGCAAGCCTTGGGTAGTGCCAGCCACCAGCTGCGTGACGTGGGGACATGCTGGAGGGACGGGATGGCACCGGGAGGAACCTGGACATGCTGAGAGGTGGGTTGGTGTGACCCTCATGGAGTTCAACCAGGCTGGGGGTGAGGTCCTGCCTGTGGGTTTGGGCTATCCCAGGGTGGGAAAGAACAGCTGGAGTGGCCCCGAGGAGAGGGACTGGGGGTGATGGTGGTGGGAAGCTCAGCGTGAGCCACCAACATGCCCAGAGAAGCTGTGGCTGGAGGGGTTCAGCCTGGAGAAGAGGAAGCTCCTGGGAGACCTTAGAGCCCCTTCCAGTCCCGAAAAGCCCCAAATGGGGCTTTTC
>VXBW01008053.1:37251-59322 GCA_013400375.1 Thinocorus orbignyianus | reverse complement strand
TGGTGGGAGGTGTCCCTGCCCAGGGACACCTTGGGTCTGGATGATCTTGAAGGTCCCTTCCAACCCAAACCATGGAAGACTCCTCTTCAGCTGCTCCCTTCATGCCCAGCGTGACACTGATGTGCTCTGGAAATGTCAGTTTTGCTTTGCAGAAATGCTGGGTTCTTCTTTTTTTTTAAAAAAACCCAAGAAGTAGTTAAAAAAGTACAATGAAAGAAACTTTAACTTCTTCTTTTGGAACTGGATGTGATCCTTCTGCACCCATCAGCACGGCTGTGATTCTCACATGAAGCCAAAAGAGAGGAGATGGCTCCACTGGGATTTCTGAGAAGGAACTGGAAGAGCCATTGCATGGTCCTCTGCCAGGAGGGATGAAGAGAATCCGTGTCCCACCAGGGTCTTTTCCAAGGTGCTCTCTGGAGACACACAAGAACCTCCTGAAGAGCGTCCTGCTGTCACCCACATCTCCACATCCTCACCGAGCTGGTGCCATGGGACCTTCTCCCCACGCTGTTCCCCCTGGCAGAGCATGGGGGCAGGACCCCACAGGAAGCCCCTGGAGCTCCCTGAGAGCAGAACTGATGGGACCAGAGGGTTTCCTTGGGCTTTCCAAGATGGGACTGGAAGATGACAAACAAGCCAAGAAGAAAAGCAGCCCAGAATGACCAGTTCAGCAAAGAATGCCCAAAAGTCAGTTGTGTAATAAGCCACTTAAGGAGAAAGCTTCTGGTTCCTGCTAATCCAGCTGTCACATGCTTTTATAGCTGCAAATAATTAACTGCTGGCCGTGGCCCAACACGGAGGGGTCTATCTGCAACCACTTAGGAACAGCGGGAGCACCAAGACAAGGGACTGGGAATTGCGGCCGGTGTCTGAAAACAGAACTTAATCGTGTTAATCCCCGTGTCAGGGAGCCCAGACTCAGGGGCACGGAAAGGCTGGTAGCTGGGATGGAAGCTCCTGTTTGGATGGAGGAGAAACACACAAGAAATTCAGCAGGAATCTGCTCATGCATCACAGGGGGTGGCTGATGGCACAAGCCACAGTCAGCCGCTCTCCAGTAGCATTCTAAAACATGTATCTGCTACTTCACACCAAAAACTGAACAGGGATTGTCATAGTCCTGTTGGGATTCATCAAGTTGAGTCCCTCTTTTCCAGGTGCACCTCGGGGTGCTGTGTGGTCCCTGATCCCATCCCTTCCACTGCCCCTGCAGGAGCCTTCCCACAGGTCCCGGGCTCCGTCCCGCTACAGCACAGTGGATTTGATCTCCTCGGGGCCTTTGTAAAACCCCTCCCGGGGCCGACCTTTGAAGTTCCTTTTCCTGAACTCCTCTGAGATCTCCAGGAAGGACTTTCCCTTTGTCTCGGGGAGGAAAAACCCAACGTAGAGAGCGGTGCAGACGCAGACCACGAGGAAGGGGATGTAGCAGAAATGCCCGAGGCTTTTCTGAGGAGGAAGGAAAACAAGGAGAGAGCGTCGGTGACGCTGTGCACGGTGACAAACAGGCCACGGATCCCAGTGTCTGCACGGACTGACTTCACTCAGGGGGGAATTCTGGGAGCCCTGCGGGGGGGTCTCATGTGTCTGGAGGCAGCTGTTCCCCAGTTTGGGAGATTTGGTGGAGCAAAAAGAGCATCTCAAAACGGCTTTTTCTGTCTTTCCCAGGCTCCAAGGGGACAGAACAGGGAGCTGCTGCAGGGAACGAGAGAGGGTGGGACACTGGAGTTCTGCTCCTGGAATCATCTTAGGAAAGGGTGCTAGGGGCTGGCCAAGGAGAATTACACCTCCTCTCCAGGCCCAGCTGCTCTCAGCTGAGGGGAGAGGAGGAAAATTGGCCATTCCCACCCCAAAATCACCACGGGGAACATGGAAGTTTGGCTTAGAGGAGTTCTGGCCACCTTCCTCATGGAGACACTTCTCTAGTCAGGGTTGTCCTGCTGGGTTCCTGCAACCTCTGCTGCCCCAGCCCTGTCTCTGCTCACGGAGACCACCAGAACCTCTGGTACAAACCAGAACCACAGGGATTTGCTGCCCTGGGGACCCACCACGATGAAGGGAAAGGCTGTTCCGACCAGGAATAGGTTGAACCAGAGCAGGGAGCCACAGATCATGTAGGCGGCCGGGCGGGAGAGCTGGTCAAAAACCTCCGTGGGCAGGACCCCTGTCACACCCGCTGGGAAAGAAGCAGTAAGGAAGTTGGGAATTTTGTAGGTACTTCATTAACATCAAGAGAACACACACTAACGAGCAGAAGCAGCACAAAGCATATGAGAACTGTCAATTATTATTCTCTAAATTATTCTCACTAGATAATAATGCCAGAAGAAGTGGTAATAGAGAATTACTGCACTGGGGAAGTTTTAGGTTACATATTAAGGCGTGGCTCATCATTCAAACTCTCTCTCACCTCAGAATGAGCTGCTGGGAAGGGTTTGGTATCCCACACTATTTTCTCCAGGAGCCAGCTGTGAGAAGGGCTTATTATTAATTCAACCCCCCAGCACTGTAGGGATGGGGACAAGAAATCACTGCCAGCTCCTGTGGCGTGTGCTGGGTTCTTCTCTCACCCACCTCCCTTCAAGTTCTTGGGCAGGCAGAGTCCCAGCCTTCCTCCCACCCCCAGCAAAGACCTGCACAACCACAGAAACTCAGGGGTTCTGCCAGGAAAATGCTCATCAGCTGGGAAAATTGTGCTGCAGGGGATCTGCATGTAAGTGATGAGGTGATGCAGCCGTCACTCTCTAGTATTAGGAATTGCCTTGGTCCTAGAGTTCCTGTCAGCTCCTTGCACCCATCTCCAAGCCCCAGCAGCACCCAAAAGTTTTGGTGAAAACCCTCAGGGAACTGACCTGGTCCGATGCCAAAGCTGAGGATGTAGGCGAAAATGCAGGCCATGCTGAGGTAGGGCATCCAGCTGATCTGCGTCTGCACAGAGCAACCCAGAGCAGGGAGTGCCCGTGGGGTTATCTGCCACCACCACGCACCCCACTCCTGCAAAAACCAAAGCCCAGCTCCACTCCCCTTAAATAATTCCATTGGATTAGTTACCTGCTGGCTCAGAGCCACCATGAAGACCACGGCCCATCCTGCCATGAAGATGTATCCCCCCAGGAGCAGCGGCCGCCGCCCGGCGTAGTCTATGATCATGTTCTGCACAAAGGGACAGGGAGACACAGGGAGATCTTTAACCTAGGTTTCTGCTCCCCCTCTGCTCCCTCTGCCCACTGCAACACCCTGTGCCTCGCTCGCTCTGCAGCTACTTTAAAGATGTTGTCCAAAAAAAGAGGAGTTCATAGAATCATGGAATGGTCAGAGTTGGAAGGGACCTTAAAGATCATCAAGTTCCAACCCCCCTGCCATGGGCAGGGACACCTCTCAAAGGCAGGAGATGGGCAAGGATGGGAAGGTCCCAGCTGCAGCCTGAACCCTGCCACCACCCACAGTGGCAAAAAGTGAAGCTTTTTAGAGTTCTCAGCCAGCTTCTGCGTGATCCGTCAGGAGCTGGGAGCCAAGAGCCTGCCTGGCTGCTGCGTGGGAAGGGCTGCCCTGGCACGAAAGGCAACACACCCCCCAAATCTGCCACAAACAGCCTCCTCCCTGCCTCCAGTGTCAGCAGAGAGCGTTACGGGTCTCACACAGGTGACAGACGCGATCAGTTCACAGCTCCCCGTGCCGATTACAACATACGGGATTCTGTCCTGAGGGATTCCAGCCTCTCGGAACACATAAGCTGCATAGAAATACATCTGGGGAGAGAAGAGAGGAGAAAACAGTCAGGGAAAACACCTGGAAATACATCCCGTGGTCGTTCCTGAGGGACCACGCAGAGGATGGTGACTGTGCTGCCACACACAGCACCCCCTGAAGCCAGCCGTGCTCTGGGAACCGAGCACCTGGGATTTGAAGACCTCCACGGGTGGAGCAGACCATGGTTCCTCCTTCTCCTGCAGCAGGAATGTTAAACCCCAGGCCCTGTGTCTGTGAGTGCAGTGGCTGCTGTTGCTCACCGAGTCGTTGCCGCAGAGCTGCATGGCACTGCTCAGCACCACCACGCTCAGCACCTGCCAGCGCAGAGCCGGGTTCCTGAAGAGCTCCCAAGGGTTCTTGGCTCTCTGGCCCTTCACAGCAGCCTGCTCGGCCAGCATCTCCTCCAGCTCCACGCTGAGGTCGCTGCTGCCACGCAGCTTCTGCAGGGCTGCAAGGACAAAGGGAAACTCTTCACCCCCTGAGCTTCAGCCGTGTTTTGCAAGCAGCAAACCTTTCTGGTGGCTGCAGGAAGCGTGTTTTGGTGGTGGACTCTGTGGTGGACTCTGTGATGGTGGTGTCACCTTCACAGAGGTGGCTGGTGGTGGTTGTGAAGCTTTTGGGCAAAGGGAGTGCAAATCCCTCAGTGTTGTTTGCCAAGAGAGTATTTCCAAGCATCGCTGTGCTGCTGGCACAGACCTTGGGTGACTTGGGCAATTAAGATGTTCTGGGTACCCAGGACATATTTCCCAGAAACTAATTCCAGCCTCTCTGGATATGGGGATTTGTATGCTACAAATCTAAGCAAATCCCTTCATATGAATTGGCTTCAGATTCGGTCATGAGCTTGCCAACCAGAATCTGCTTCACTGCATAGTTACAAAACATACTTGTCACTGTGAAGACAAGTCCCACCTTCTGACCCTGCCTTTGGTAGGAAGGTGTCTTTTACAAGAGATCAAAATTAGGGTGTTCTTTAGTTTGGAAGTAGGAAGTGATCACACTTGGAACTTGGTCTGACACATCCCACAGGTAGAAGTCGTGGTGCCGGCGGGTGCAGCCTGTGCAGAGGAGCAGGATGTGGAAAAGCCCAGGTTCCTCTGCGTGTGGAGCACACAAACACACACCCTGCAGGCACCAAGCAGTGCTGCAGCAGCTCATGCAACTGCAAACACAGTTTGTGCAGACCAAACATGCTCCTCTGGTTTAGAAAAGCATTATCCATTGGACCTGTGACACAGCCACAGTTTGGGCTTTAAACTTTTACATTCAAGAGGCTGGCAGTCCCCAAATTGGGTATTTCTGCTGTTTTACAATCTGCTTTGGAGCAGACCCACTGGGCTTTATTTAGGAATATACAACCTTCCCAGTGTTTATCTGCCTGGTTGGTAGATCTCAGGTGCTCAGGGAGAGGCTGCCACTCACCAGAGATGCAGGATTCTTTATCTCCACGGTCAATCAGGAGGTACCTGGGGCTCTCGGGGAGCCAAGGCAGAGCCGTGAGCTGGATGAGGGCAGGCAGAGCGTTGCTAGCTAAGAGGAAGGGCCAGCTCTCCTCCCCTCCCAGCAGCTCCCTGGAGAAGACAAAAACCACAAAATATAATTTGCTCAGTACATTTCACAGCAGCCCAGTGTCCTCTGCCACACATGGGCACAAGAAAAGAAAGAGGGGGCTGGGAAAGAAAAAAAAAGGGAAAGATTTAGTAAGTATAACCCTCTTGCTCTGCGTTACCTGAGTCCAACCACCTGCCCCAGCACCAGCCCCAGGGCTGTGAAGGATGCTGAGGTCAAGGCCACGGCTCCCCTGAGCTTCTTTGGGGCACTTTCTGCCAGGTACATGGGCTGGATGTTCATGCTGACACCTGGGTGAGGCAGAGGAACACCCAACTCAGCTCAGAGCCCGAGGAGAGGAGGGCAAATGCAGCCAGCCACCTCGCCAGGGCACCAGCTGGGCTCTTCTGTCACAGGCTGGGTGACGACTGCTCTAGCAGTGCTTATTATTTACCTAAACCTTCACTTTCACCCTTGTATAAGCTACTAAACACACATTTCCATACTCCTAAGGGGTAGTGGATAATCATAGAATCATAGAATGGTCAGAGTTGGAAGGGACCTTAAAGATCGTCCAGTTCCAACACCCCTGCCCTGGGCAGGGACACCTCTCCCTAGAGCACGTTGCTCCAAGCCCCATCCAACCTGGCCTTAAACACTTCCAGGGATGGGGCATCAACAACTTCCCTGGGCAACCTGTTCCAGTGCCTCACCACCCTCACAGGAAAGAACTTCTTCCTAAGATCTCATCTAAATCCCCCCTCTTCCAATTTAAAACCATTCCCCCTCGTCCTGTCACTAGACTTCCTGACAAATGACACTGAAACCTGCAGGGCTTCGCTCAGATGGTTTTTCCAGCACTAAATCCAGGGGTGTGAGTGATGCCTCCCTCTAGTCCCCATTTTGGGAGGAAGATCATATTTTAAGTCACTTGTATCAGTCATTATTTCCTTGGATGAGCTTCTATAAAAGCTTTAATGTTGGTGCTGGTGCTGGTGAGTGACTGATAATGTTCTTACAAGCAGAAAGGGCTCAATTTTCAGCTCAGCTTCTGCCAGGGCTGCCCTCAGAGAGCACACAGACATTCTCGTATGTATTGCACTAACAAATCTGCCTGTTTATGCTTTTTTAAAGAGTCCAGTATACAAAATCATACAAATTCCTCATTCAAGTATATGTCTAATTAGTCCTCTAGTCTGACCATAATGTCTTAGATCATTCCTATTTAAATACCTCCCATTTCTAACTGATACTTGTTACCAGGTTTGCCCCATGGTGTTCGTACCTGCGTTCACTCCGGTGAGGAATCTGCTGAGCATAATCATTTCAAAGGATTTTGCCACCCGGCTGAACCCCGCCAGGAGGGCAGCTGTGATCACAAAGGTGTTGTTCAGCAGCAGGGACATCTTCCTGGGGAGAGAAAAGACAGGGCTGTGAGCACACCTGAGCCAGGTTCAGTCAGCAGGTAACACAGTTCACCTGCTGGATGCCACCTGCCACGCCTGGAAGTTTGGCTCTGAAATGGTCATTTTGTGAAACAGGCATTTTTCATGTCATAGTATGATCCTTAAGAAACTTTTGTCAGGTTTTCATGTGTCCCAGGAGGAATTTCTGTGCAAAACCATGAAAAAAAGAGAAAGCCAGTCATTCTCTCCAGTCCCAGCCCTCTGCCCTACCCACACTTCAGCCATCAGTCTTTTTCTCTCTTCCTCATGATGGGATAGGATTTTATTCCAAAGCAGTACAAGGGGAAAGCTCTAAGCTTTTCACTGGATAAGGAAGCCACATCCTTTCCAGGTCTTCACAACTGTGAAGCACCTGGGCCATGGGAGATGATCCCTCAGTCCCAGCCTCATCACAGTGGTGCTGCCTCATCAGAGGAGAACAAACCCAAGTGACAGCAAAGCAAGGAAAACTTTGGGATAAAAAGAGAGGGAGGTGAAATCTAACTTCCTACTACTCTGTCCTAGTAACAGTGGGGTTTTTCTGAAGAGAACTGGGGGCAGAGCTGTGTATGAAGACAGGTGAGGATTTAACAAACACCTCCTGAAATATTTCAGTCAAAAAGGTGGATTTGGATACACAACCTGTGGGACAGGAGGACCTGGGATACAACACCTGCTCTTTGAGAGCACCCTCTGTTTTTTTCAGCATCATTCCTATCAATTCCCACAGTTAATTCTGAAGAAAAAATCCTTGCTTTCCATGATTTCCTGTTTCAAAGGATGGCAGAAAACCGGGCACAAAACTGGTGGTGATTACTGAGATCTGGAATCGAGCTGAAATCCTTGTAGCTCTCTGGGTGAGAATATAAGAAAGTAAGATGGGAAAAGAGCTGTTCCCTCTTGGGTTTTGAGGTGTGAAGTATTGCCATATCTGCCCGTTTCTCAGCTCAAAATTATAATGGCAGATTGATCTGTGGTAGAAAACGTGTTTTCATCCTGTCTAACTACAGCAGATGTTGTGTTACAAGGCTCCCAATTCCTCCTGGCCTCATGGAAGCTGCAAAGCCTAAAATTACAACCCAGCAGCCTCTTACCTGCCCACCACGATGGCCATGGGGCCAGCGACCAGCGCCCCGGCCAGCCCTCCCAGGGGGTAGGCTGAGACCGTGAGCGACCACAGAAGCAGCAGCACGTTGCTCTCCAGAGGGATCCCCGTCCGCTCCAGCCAGGTCTGGTTCATGAAGGTTTGGATGTACTGGGAGGGAAGGAGAGTGCTGGGTAACCATGACACAGGGAGGAAGGATGCTGAGAAACACAAAGGCTTTCTTATTAATCTGTTTATGCTGTAGTCATGCCTCTGAACCGCTGGTTGAAACAGGCCTCCAGCTCTTAGATGTGTTTTTAAAAGAGGGTTAAAAGCATAAAACTGAAGCTGTTGAAATGTTTTTTTAACAGTTTTAAGAGCATAAAACTGAAGCTATTGAAAAGCTGTGATTGGTTTGTCCCTATATGTAGCTATCTTGGGTAATTTAAACATGTATTTCATGGGTCCAAGTTTGAATTTAAGGGCAAAAGCTGGGATCAAAGGATGCAGGTTGGAAATTTTTACCAAAGCAGTTGAAACAAGGCTTTTGAATAAATTTTTGTGACACTAGGTACTGCTCAAGGGTGGCTCTTGACAATAAGTCCCATACCTCAGGTGTGAATTACACAGAGGGACCAACACATCCTCCCCTTCCAGCCCCCTGCTCTGCTCCCAGCAGCAGATCCCTGTCCACAGCCAGAGGGGGACAGGGAGGATGAGCAGGCACTCGGCCCCGCAGCACTCACCGCGGTCGGAGCGTTGATGATGGAGATGTTGTAGCCATACTGGAAAGTGCCTCCAATCCCAGCAGCACATATGGTCAGGATCAGGACCTTGCTCTGGAGCTGAGAGAGATGGATAGAAAACACATGGATTCCTCGAATGGAATAAAATGGCTCAGCAGATATTTCCTCCATTCCCACTCTGAGTGGTGTGAAGTGAAGATCAGAACAGGCTCCGGATCTTGTAAAACAGGAGGTGCCCAAGACAAACACCCCCCTCCCCACCACCCAGGTTTCCAAACTACCTCCCTCTGCTGCAGAACAGTTTTAATTCATTGCCATTCACAAAGAATTTGGGGCTGCTTTGGGGCAAAGGCCTGCAAATGTCTCTGGTTTAATATTCACTGTGTATGCTTACCAGAAGTCAGTGCAAAACCAGCCAACACTGGTAGAGGCGGGTGTGACAGCTGCTGTTATCACTGCAATTAATTCAGCTCGTTACAAAAAGCTGTGCCTGCATGATGGATCATTCCAGAAGTGCTGCCAAAGGTGAATTTCTGCCTCCTTTCTAGCTGAGCTCTATGGGACAGAGCTTCCAGTGCTATGGGGGACTTCCTCCTGGCCATTTCTCCCCAGTGCATCTCTGATTCAGGGCATGCTGTTTCTCCTGCCTTTCCATGGTAATGACAGGGATTTTAATCTAAAACAGAGTGTTTTTCCTACACTGCTTCACCTGCTGTACAAAGCAGACAATGTCTCTCTGCTGAATGGTCTCATCACACAGTTGTTCTCATGTTTAGCCATTTACAATTGTGTATTCAGCTGCCCTACACCTGGGATGTGGCGATCCCAGGCACAAATACAGGTTGGGCAGAGAATGGCTGGAGAGCAGCCCTGAGGAGAAGGACTTGGGAGAGCTCCTGGATGAGAACCTCCCCAGGAGCCGGCAGTGCGCGCTGGCAGCCCAGAAACCAACCCCAGCCTGGGCTGCAGCAAAAGAAGCGTGAGCAGCAGGGCCAGGGAGGGGATTCTCCCCCTCTACTCTGTGCTCCTGAGACCCCACCTGGAGTCCTTTGTCCAGCTCTGGAGGCCTCAACAAAGAAAGGACATGGAACTGTTGGAACAGGTCCAGCGCAGGGCCACCAAGATGATCAGAGGGCTGGAGCAGCTCTGCCGTGAGGACAGGCTGAGAGAGCTGGGGCTGTTCAGCCTGGAGAAGAGAAGGCTCCGGGGAGACCTGAGAGCAGCCTTCCAGGATCTGAAGGGAGCTCCAAGAGAGCTGGGGAGGGACTCCTGGTCAGGAAGTCTAGTGACAGGACGAGGGGGAATGGTTTTAAATTGGAAGAGGGGAGATTTAGATGAGATATTGGGAAGAAGTTCTTTGCTGTGAGGGTGGTGAGGCACTGGAACAGGTTGCCCAGGGAAGTTGTTGATGCCCCATCCCTGGAAGTGTTTAAGGCCAGGCTGGATGGGGCTTGGAGCAACCTGCTCTAGGGAGAGGGGTCCCTGCCCCGGGCAGGGGGGTTGGAACTTGATGATCTTTAAGGTCCCTTCCAACTCTGACCATTCTATGATTCTATGATCTTCTACCTTTTCAGTATGATAATACAGCTAAAATACAGGGCAGAGAGCGGATCCTTTGCCATGCTGTGGTCTCCTGGAGGTCATTTCTTCACCAGCACTGCCTGTCGCTGATGTTGCCATCTCACACGGCTGCTGCCAGGCTGCCAGCAAAAAACACACGTCTTTTTTCCCCCTTGCAGCAGGATGGCCTGAATGTTACAGTATAAACAGGTGTCCCACACCAGAACAGCACCGGGACTGGCTGTGGGGAGCCAGGGACACCATGCACAAACTGCCCAGACACTTCTGTTGATGTTTCCTCCTCTGCCACGTGTACAAGCCTCAGGCCACTGCTACCTGGACACCTTTCCGTGTGCCTCTGTCTTCAAATTGTCCTAACAGCTTCTGTGGAGCACTGGAGCAGCAGCATGTCTCCACCTTCACCTCACCACCAGTGGCCATCCCTTCCTCCTTGACACCACACCATCCCCTTGGCTGGTCTCCACCCTCCATCCTTGTCCTTCTGGGTTCACACCTCTTTTGTGCCCGTGCCTTTGTTTCCCCCTCTGCATGTGTGATCCTGCCATTGGCAAACTGCCCCCATAGTGTCCTTGGACTGGGAGTGTTGTCCCATGTCCCAAGACCACTCTGAGCTTGCTGGGGGCCTCTGGCCTTTAGCCTGTCACCTCCTGCACAATGTTTTGGGTGGCCCAGGGCCAGGCTGGCCTTTGCCAGTGCCCTGCTTGCAAACCCCTCCCACTGGGAGCCACGCTCAGGCTTGGCTCTTCACCAGTAGGCACAGGGCACTTCAGGCCTCTTTGTGTTTTGCCATATGAGTGTGACCCCACTGGCCCCCAGAAGAACTTAGATAAACCAATGCTGGGGAGTTCCTTCTGCTCTGGCTGCTTGCTTTCTTCTTACAGAGCCACCTACCAAAGAAAAGGAAAGTTTTGCCTCCTTCCCAATAGGTCCAACATCACAAATGCAAACAATCTTGTATTTTTCCTCACCAGCCCAAGACAAGACCTTCTCCCAGGACAGAAGCGCAGCCAGAGGGTTCCAACCCTGCAGCACGAAGGGGCTGAGATCTCTCCTGTCCCAGTTAGAAGCAGGTAAGTCTCACTTCCTGGCACTTCCCTTGGCTCCACCACTTCCCAGTCCTCTTACTGCCACCTGAGCTAAGGACTGCACACCTGAGATCTCTGCTCTTCCCAGTTATTCCAGTTCTCCAAGTGACAGACAATTCCTCTCCCAACAATAGCACATTTCTTGCTTTTAAATCACACCACCTAGGGATGTACCACCCCCCCTGCTCGTTTCCCTGCTTTCATGACAGAGTCCATCCCCTACCAGGTCCTGTCTCACAAAGCTCTCCAGTGGCCATGGGCTGCATGAAGGCAGTTTGCTCCTCCCTCCAGGAACCACCAAGCAGTTCTGTGCTGGGAGCTGAGCTGTATTTACAGGGTGACCTTCCCAAACCTTCCTTAACCCCCGGTTCCTGCACTACTGTCCCAGCCACCGTGGTGGCACGCAGCTGCCAGGGGAGCCACCGCTCTGACAGCTTTATCCCAAGGACTGTGATGAGTTGGGCAAAGAATTCTACAAGAATCTGGCAGTACTTACACAGCCTTCTAAAAACTAAAATTAAAAAATTAATCTGTCAACAATAATAGTAAAATAGATGGTTTTTTACCAGTCTCTGCAGCTTGTTCATCCTCTTTGGTAGGTTTCCCTCTGTCTGCCAAAGCCCCTGGTACTCTCAGCAGCGCTCTGAAGGATTATTTAAATCTCCAGCCCAGGAATGTGTATTTAGTCACCCATTACATTAGGATAAGACACTTGACTTGGCAGGTGTTTTGCCAGCTGATTTACATTCTCCAAACGGAGCTGTACGTTCATTAGCAAGACAGTTCAATTAATTCTGGTGAAAGTACAGGACAGTTTGGGGAAACGATTCTGCGAGATCCAGAGCTGCCTAAATGCTCTCCAAGGCCAGCCTGGGTTAGGGCATAAATTCCCTGGCCAAGTGTCTGGCACAAGCAGTGCTTGTCTGATTAAGTGTGAGCAAAGCAGGAGTAAACTACAGCTTTTTGTCTGGCTGTAATTTGTCCTGGAACCCAATCTAGGATCTGAAACACATACCAGACTATTTCCCTTGCTCCTGTCAGTGACAGGAACGGGTGAAACCCAAACTTTTTAAATCCCTTGCTATGCCAAGCCCTTTCATTGTACTCCTGCCTGTGGCCCGGTGACACCCAGGCCATCGACAGCGAACTGTACCCTGCTGCTGTGGCTGCCAGGGGACTGATGCACAGGAGGCTGCAGCCCTGTCCCCTCTCCCCAGGCTGGCAGAGAGCAAACAGCAACACTTACAGCACTTGATTTTGTCACTGAAGGATCATCTCTGGCTCTCACTCCACAAGAGGCAGAGGGGTTTGCTTTTACAGATCCCGTGACTTTTTTTTGCTTCTAAAGTGCATAATGCATAATATCTATTACGTTTTATATTATGGTTGGAAATAGAGGATTTTTAAGGCCTCTTCCAACCCAAACTGTTCCATGACTCCATGATATCAAAGCACATATTGCAGAATATGTAATATATCAACATAATATGTAGTTTTGCTGGTAAACCCAGTGCTGAGGTGGGGAGAGGAGGCTGCTGGGGGAAGAACAAGTATCTGATCAAACCATGCTCAGCTCATTTCGAGCTGTCACACCCTCCTGCACAGCATTATCCTGCTGTTCTTTAAGCCTTGTTCTCCCCACAGCCTCAGAGGCAGACAGAAGAGCCCTTGTGAGCCCAGCAGGGGCTGGTTAAACCAAGGACTGCAACTGGTTTTGTGTTTGGAGGATATTGTTGAAGAAATGGACTGACCTTGCCCATGGCTGTTCACAGAGGCATGCTGGAGGCGCCTTCCTACGATGGATTCAGGTCACACCCTGGAAGTACAAAATTAAAACTCAGTTATTTTTTAATATCTTGGTTAAAAATTAAGTAACTCTACGCAGTAGAAGCCCCTCCTCTACCCCCAAGAGGCTCTGGCTAAATTCTAATCAGTCAAAAGGGTTTCATCCCGCTGTAATACTGGCTTTTTCAGTAACTTTTCATCTTTGTCTTTTGGCTTATCTTTCACCAGCGTGTTTTACACCCTCCCCTTGGGAACTAGACATCATTTACTCAGGACAGAGTAGTTGACAGGCCCTGTGTAACAGGTTTGGCTCAAGTAGTAGGTGCTTATTGTTCCCTTTCCCATGTTCACTGCAGCAGTAGCAGCAGTGACAGCCTTGCTGCTTCTTGTGAAATAGAAAGGGGCTCCCTGGCAGCAAGAAATGGTGTGTGCTCATGAACCCCAGAGACGTGGCCTGGCAGAGGTGGAGGTATATTGTACCACCAGCAACAACAGCAGAGCTGCTGTTGTGCAAAATACCTGGCCTTTAGGAGTAATCCCGGTATTTTAACACCCCTTCATCCCGCAGAGTGTGATTTGTGAGGGGCCTGACATATTACTAGGTATTCAAAATAAGTGAAACTTTAAAAAAAAATAAATTCCATTGTCCCTACTCAGATTTTACTGCACCTGAATGGGAATATAGACCTGTCCTGCATCACAGAAGTATTCCTTTACACATGCAGAACTAGGGATGTGGTGCTGCATCACGTGCCACCACTAAGCGGCAGAAGAAGTCCAAAATTTCTTGTATTGGGCTCTGAATCAAAGACACCTCTTGTGTGTGGTGGGGCCAGAGAGTGACTTCTGACAGCTTCCCAAATGGCAATGTGCTCCCTGGAGAAACAGAAGTTAACTCTGCTTATCCCTACATGAGTGACTGATGCACAGTTTAGGCAGCACCTATCAAGAACAGCAACACACTCAAAAAGGAAAGCTGTAGTTTCTTCCTGCTGGCTCTTCTGGATGAGACCAAGCTTGGGTGGATCTCTTCCAGGAAGAAAAACACATATTCTGTTCTAGGCAAGAGCTTTCTCCTTTTTCCTGTATCTTTTAAGCAGGGAGCACCCAGTGCAGGTCTTTGTCCCCTCAGGAGTTTCAGCCTGCAGCAACCAGGTGGAGTATTCCTAGTTGTTCTAATCATAGAATGGTCAGAGTTGGAAGAGACCTTAAAGACCATCAAGTTCCAACCCCACTGCCCTGGGCAGGGACACCTCTCCCTAGAGCAGGTTGCTCCAAGCCCCATCCAACCTGACCTTAAACACTTCCAGGGATGGGGCATCAACAACTTCCCTGGGCAACCCGCTCCAGTGCCTCACCACCCTCACAGCAAAGAACTTCTTCCTAATATCTCATCCAAATCTCCCCTCTTCCAATTTAAAACCATTCCCCCTCGTCCTGTCACTAGACTTCCTGACCAAGAGTCCCTCCCCAGCTCTCCTGGAGCTCCCTTCAGATCCTGGAAGGCTGCTCCAAGGTCTCCCTGGAGCCTTCTCTTCTCCAGGCTGAACAGCCCCAGCTCCCTCAGCCTGTCCTCACAGCAGAGGTGCTCCAGCCCTCTGAGCATCTTGGTGGCCCTGCGCTGGACCTGTTCCAACAGTTCCATGTCCTTTCTATGTTGAGGACTCCAGAACTGAATAGATCTATATATGAATAGATCCAAATAGATCCATCAAGCTCAGGCCACTGCGTTGTCTTACTTTTTCAAGGCAAGTATGTGCACAATCTCCCATGTAGCAGATGAAGGCAGCATTTGTCACAGTCCAAAGGAAGTCCTAGAGGTGCTGGACACCCCGTGCAAGGCAGGTGCTGGCAGGGGATGTATTTGCATCTTCTGCTGGGGCAGCCCCCTCACAAGGGGCTTTCCTCCAGCCTCTCCTTATCTCACCTCTACCTTCCATCCTGATTTCAGCTGGGAGAGAGTTCATTTTCTTCCTGGTGGCTGCTGTGGTTTGGATTTAGTACAGGAAGAGTATTGAGAACACATATTGGTTTAGCTGTTGCTAAGTAATGCCTGTATTAAGTCAAGAACTTTTTCAGCTTCCCATAGAAACACAGAGAGAGCACAGATGGGACAGGGCGGCCACAGGGACATTCCATACCATGGACACACGCTCTGGGTATAAATGTGGGGCTGGGATCCGAGATCACTGCTTGGGATGGGATGGACAATCAAACACTGGGTCGTGAGCAACTGTATTAAATCACTTTTCTGTATATTTTTTTATCATTATAATTATTACTTTCTCTTCCATCACTGTTCTGTTATGTCAACCTATCACGGGGAGGACATGTCAACCCAGAAGGAGTCCCACCACCCTCTTCCCTCAAATACTTTTTCACTGGACTCAAACCTGCCATAATCAAGGTGAAATATGATGCATCAGCAAGGGAGAGAAGTGTTCTGGAGAACGTGATGGCAGTCTCTGCTTGTAATTATCTGCCTGCAGGAATCAGCAGGAATCCTTCCACTAGGAAAGACCAACATGCTCTTTGATCTGCCACGCACGGAAACGTTCCTGGTTTAGAAGCTTTCACCCCAAGATCATCTGTACCAAGCACAATTACACTGCAAGAGAAGAAAAGAGGCCTCATTTCCCAGGCTGAATTTGCCTACAAACACTATGCTGGAGATTGCAGAAGAGATTTGGAGCTGCTGGTTGCTGGCTGTCTCCCAAGCTCTAGCCTGGCTATTTCTGTAAACCCTTCTCTCTTTCCTGTAAGAACTGTCAGAGGAACATGAAATACCTCTGTCTGCTTGCCTTGACTCTTGTAGGACTTGCTCAGAACACAGAAGACAACATCTACAAACAAGCAGTTTTCTCAAGAAACATCCAGCAGGACTGCTGTTTTTATGGGAAAGCAATGTTTATGGAACTTAGCTGTTAAAATGGATTTTCTTTGTAGGAAACGAGCGCCCTGCTGTGACACCATCATTCTCAGCTCCAGCAGCTCACTAATGTTCCTTAGAAAAACCCCACAGTTTATGTAAGTTCAAGACACTTGTAAGAACTTCAGGAAATGGGCTCCATTAGGAGGTTTCTCAGGGCAGGGACTGAGTGCTGACAGAGCCTCTGCTACCACACAGACTCACTGGGACGCTTTCCAGAGTAGTGGAGATACAGGGGAGCCAAGTCCTCTGAGGACACGGGAGCTGATACAGCCGAGGGAACTGTCTGCTGTCGGATCAGCACTCTGCTCTTCCAGCCTCCTGAATAAGCCATAGAGCTTCCCTGAGAAAACTCAGAAAGCTCAAAATACTCAAAATAATAGAAACACCCTTTTCTCAGTCCATGGTGAGTCCATCTCTATTCCGTCATGCCATGGCTGAGTTACTGCCTTTCCTCCCTTCTCTGTCTCAGGCTGATTTAGGCAGTTGAAGCTGGGTGACCTGAAGGCCAGGGAGAACAAACTGCTCAACTCAACAAAATCTCTGTCCCTGCATGCAAGAGGAGTGCTTAGAGTCTGCCAAATGGTGATAAATGTCACTGAATACTCCTGTTAGAGGAGAGGAAAATGTGTGCAGCAGTGTCCAAGTGTCAGACTCTGCCTGCTCTCTCATTTAACACTCAGCTCAGGCAGAGCTCGTTATCAGAGCTGTCCCCGAGTTCATTGAGCAGCACCTGGACTCGGACACAGTCCTGCCTCGGGTGAAAACCTAAGGACAAATACCATTCTCTGACTCCTTCGACAGCTGACAGAGTGCTCAGACCCACGTGCTGCTACCGTGAGCTGCACACAGACCTCTTTTTGCAAGAAACAAGACTTGTTTTCCAGATCTCTTGCTGATTTGGCCACAGTGCTTATGAAATGGATGTTACAAAAGAAAAGCCCTTGAAGGATACTCCCTGCTGACAGCCGTGGGAGGTGACCTGTGGTATAGAGGACAGATCACAAGGCAGAAGAATTTAACAAGAATGATTAAGCTCTGGCCAAAAAATAACTGTGCAAAGAGACAGATGTTTTCTTGCTTGATGTCTTCAACTCATGATCAGAAGCTGTTTTGGAAGAGGCGCTTTATTTGGATGTGTGTATCAGACTCTGCTCACGGAGATTTAGGTGAGATTGTCTTTCTCATGATATGCCAGATGTGAAGCTACATTTTTGAACTCAAAAGCATAGGAAATAAAAATAATATAAACTTTGATTTACAGCAAACCCTATGCTAACCACATGTCCCTGGAGGGCTGAGCTCTAAGTGCTATCTTTAGTTTCCTCCTAACAAACAAACAAATAAAAACCCTCATCCGATTCTGTATGATTCACTTTCTCCTGACTTTAGCCATCACACTGCAGAGTTAGCTGATTTGGGACAGGAAATCCTTCAATGAAGGAGAAAGAAATTTATATATGGCCATTAAACATCGAAAAGTAAACATTATGATTACGCAGCTTATCTGTGCACAATAGGTTCACGGTGCCTGCTTTCCAAAACTGGAGCAGAAACTCTCCGTGACTCCTCTGTGGTGGATCTTGGCACCTGCTGCCCATCCACCAAGGGCTGAGTCCCAGAGCTGAAATAACCTTCCAGTAAGGTCCTGCTGCCCTCCTTGCAGGGGAGCTCATTGCTGCTCCCTCTGAATCCATCCCCAGTGCTCATCCATCAGCCATGCAGCAGCCTCCTTTACAGCAGGGTTATTGGGGATCTCAGGCCTGGGGAGCACTGGGGTGGGTGAGAGCTTGTACAGACCTTGCCCAGGCTCATAGCCTGGCAGGGGGAGGCTCTGTGAGTGGGTGGCTGGGGGTATCTCTGCTTTCAAATAGAAGAATTGGGGCTGTACTTGAGGATGGAGCATTACAGCAGCCAAGGGGCTTGGGGTGACCAGAGAATGAGCTCTCCCTGCTGCGTGCCCTGTGGTGCCACTGGAGGAGGTGCCTATGTGCCACCAGGCCAGGTGTGACTTGTCAGAGCAGGGCGCATTGCACGAGGGCACCAGATGAGTTTACAAACAAAATGCCAGTGCTGTTGAAGAGCAAAGGACACATGGCACTCACCAAGTGGGTGGCTGGGGGCTGCTCTCCTGCCCCATCAGCTGCCAGAGGGGCTGAGCCGCCCTGGCCAGGGCACCAGGGCTCGTTTTGGCCCGTGCTGACACGGCACGTGGCTCCTTTCATCCTGGGACCCCGGTGAGTGCTGCGCTGGGCAACGTGGGGGCTGCAGCCTTCAAACAAAGCATCTGTTTATTCTTGAAACAATTAGCGAGGGCAGTCAGCTCTTGAACTCGTTACTGAGCCCAAAACAATTACGAGAAAAACAAGTTCCAGATGGACTCCAAAGGAGTTGTTTTTGTCTTTACTAAATTAGAATGGATTCCATGTCTTCAAGTTCCTCTGGCATTTATGGACAGGAAACATGAATTACACACACAATAATTTACTACAAACAAAAGAGATGAACACTGCAACAGCCCATTTATCTTCGCTCATGTGCCTTCATGAGGTTTATGTGCTATTTAACTCATGGGGGGAGTTAATAGCTTTCTTCTTTGTTTCCTAACTCGTTGCTATTTTGGTTTGCAGAAACTGAGAGGGGAAGCTGGGGAGTTTCTGTTGCGGGGGTAAGCTCTCCTACAGCCCTGGGCAAAGGCTTGCATGCTCCTTAAAATCACCTCAGAAATGGAGAAAACAAGAACAAGGGTAACAGAAGGGTCCAGCAGCAGTCTGTTACTGTGCACGTGCAAAACCATTCCCTTTCAGGATATTATATATATCTATTTTAATTCGAGGCCAAATGAACTCACAGTGGTGAGTGTGCAAGACACACTAGCTCTTCTTTTCCCAGGATATCTTCTTGTGAGTGGGGTACGTGGATTGTTAATGTTTACAGCACAATAGGTTACTATCACCAAGCCTGCAGAGGCAGAATGTGTAAATACTGTCTGGAAAAGAGAGCTGACTCCGTTACCATCATGCTTCACATCCTCCTGTGAGTGACCTCAACACAGGCCACAGAGGGGTGTTCTTCCAATTAGAATCATAGAATCATAAAACGGTCAGAGTTGGAAGGGACCTTAAAGATCATCAAGTTCCAACCCCTCTGCCATGGGCAGGGACACCTCTCCCTAGAGCAGGTTGCTCCAAGCCCCATCCAGCCTGGCCTTGAACCCCTCCAGGGATGGGGCATCAACAACTTCTCGGGGCAACCTGTTCCAGTGCCTCACCACCCTCACAGCAAAGAACTTCTTCCTGAGATCTCATCCAAATCTCCCCTCTTCCAATTTCAAACCATTCCCCCTCGTCCTGTCACTAGACTTCCTGACCAAGAGTCCCTCCCCAGCTCTCCTGGAGCTCCCTTCAGATCCTGGAAGGCTGCTCCAAGGTCTCCCTGGAGCCTTCTCTTCTCCAGGCTGAACAGCCCCAGCTCTCTCAGCCTGTCCTCATAGGAGAGGTTCTCCATCCCTCTAATCATCTTCGTGGCCCTCCGCTGGACCTGTTCCAACAGTTCCATGTCCTTTCTATATTGAGGACTCCAGAACTGGACACAGGACTCCAGGTGGGGTCTCACAAGTGCAGAGTAGAGGGGGAGAATCCCCTCCCGTGACCTGCTGCTCATACTTCTAATTCATTCCTCAGGAGCCCCCAGAGAGAGATCTTTTCTTTTTTTCCTGAGCCCTGAAGTCTGGGCATCAGGCATATTTTTACAGAAACTCTGAGTTTCTGCTGCCTTGGGTTTTGAAACTGACGCTGCATGTTGACATGAATTCAACTGCTCCCAAAAGGAAGGGGAACCCAGATGACAGCAGGGAGCCCCGGTACGTCATCGCTGCTCAGCCCTGTGCTCACATCTGCTCCGGGTCCCTGGGCAGGATAACAGGATGAGGCAGGAGGAAATCAGCAAAGAAACTCCTGAGCAGCAGTTTTGTTTGGGCAGGCCCTCATACCTTCTTGCAGCTGAGACAAAGAGTTTGGGTTTGCTTTTTTTTTTGTTTTTGGCTTTTAGTCAGAGTCTGTGATTTGACAGAAGGCGGCATGTCGGCATGGCTACAAAGGTGTATAATGTGAACTCAGCTCGGCGGCCAGGTTGATGGAAATTTCTGGAAGGATGTAATTCCCCAAGCCCATAAAACGTGGCACGCATTGTAATAAAGACTAAAGCTGCCCCCGGGCACACTGCAGCACATGAAGTCGGCTTGGCTGAGCTCTGAAGGCAGTGAGATCACGGGCAGAAAGCAGCCTGGGAGCTGCTGGTGTCACTGAGATTTGTTTGGCCTCTTCCAGTGTGAGATGGTGAGCTTTCCAAGCCATTTCATCACTTCTCCCTCTTCCCCAACAAGAATCCTAGAAAAGAAAGCTGTAAATAGAAGCCTGGACAAGCAGAGTTCTCCAGTTTTGGCTGGCAAACAAGGGAAAAGTAGAAAAATGAGAAACTGATTACTTTTCTTTAGATTTCATGCAATGCATGATTTGCACGTAGTTCTCCACAGAGGGTAAGTAGGATTGATCATGTGGATTCTCATCTCTGTGGAGACAGTGGGACCCAGCTCCAGGATGATGACCTTCCAGCGGAGAGGATCCCAATGTTCACCTCCAGCCTTGGTTCAAACAAGGAAGGGGCAGGAATCACAGAGCTTGAATTCAGCTTCTGGCTGGCATTGTCCACAGGCAGTAAGAGCAAAGAGGAAACCTCTAATTCCCCCATCCAAAGCCATAGGATATTTATCAATTTATTTTATTGGTGATTCATTCATTCACTCTCAGTTCTTCAACCCAGTTGCCCCGTCTGCTGGGGCTGTGAGCTCTGCAGCAGCACAGCATTTGGGCTGAAAGAGCCACATGAAGATGAACAGCCCTTCTCAGAGCTCCTGGCCCTCAGGAGGAACTGTCCCTTTCCTTGTAAACTCAGCTCTTCCCACTTGCCAGAGCCCTCGAATCCACCCCAGCTTCTCCCCCAACACGTTGCCTTAACTCCCTCAACACCTTGATGTACTATAAGAAAGGCAGGATGTACTTTTGAAAGGTAGAATGTATTTCAGAAGACAGAAACTCTCACTAAGCAAGAGCAAAGAGTTGTAAAAAGGTTACACAGCCTTGTGAAACTGGATGCTTTGTACAAGCAATGTCTTGCTAACGAATATACCCTTGAAGAGAACCAGGTGGCTGCCAACAAGGGAGCATCCCTCCGCAGAAGGCACCAAAACCAGCTGAAAACAGAACAGCTGCCACACAAAGCACAAATTTAAAATAAATACTTGCTGTAACCAGGGGAAAGGTAAAGGTGGCCATGGCAAATGGTGATCACTGACTCAATTAGAGACTGAACAGTACTGAGGCAGTATCCCCCCAGTGCTGGAGCATGCACACTTCGGTTAAAGGACACTGTAACTTCAAATGGACGCAAGAGGCCGTACTAACCCACAGGAATCGTTAAGCCAAGGTGCTAACCAACTATAATTAAGAGTGTGTACTTCCGTGTTTTGAAGCATACAAATATTCCAAGGCGCTCGTAGGCCGAGGTGCCGGCCTTGCGGGCGACCACCCAGCACCCACCTCAGCAGAACCGACTGAAGCAAATGATACCTCTGCTTTGCACAGCGGCTGGGCCACCCCGCCTGGGCACAACACGCTCACCCTCCAGCCGGGCTCCATCCTTCCTCACAGGCGGTGGGAAACATGCTCCCTTCCTCGCCGGCGGGTTTTAAAGGAAACTCTGGGGGCTCGCTGAGGCCGGGCCTGCGGCCCCCTCCTGCGGGAAGCCAAGGCCGAGCCTGCTCCCTCCTCCCAAACCTGGCTGACAGCAACCAGGGCGGGCTAATTCAGAGAGCACTGTGGCCTCAGGCTGTCGGGGTGGTGCAGGTTTTTGTCAGAGCGCCCTTCAGAGCCCACTGGAACGCCTTCAACCACAGCCAAGCAAAGAGAAAAACCAAACCACCCACCTTCCCCTCAGTGACCGCCGCCATTACCCGGCCGCCTCATCCCCACCCGGCCACGCCTATTGGCCCTCCCAGCGACACCCACCTGTCGCTCAACTGGATTACCCAATGCTATTGGCTACTGCGACTAGTCCCGCC
>VXBW01008053.1:0-36696 GCA_013400375.1 Thinocorus orbignyianus | reverse complement strand
CTGGGTTAACTGAGGGGAGTGACTGGTGAAAAGGCTGGTGTTCCTGAGGGGGTGACATGGCGGGAAGGCTGGGTTACCAGGGGGGACAGTGGTAGGGAGGCCGGGCTACCTGAGGGGGGTCCCTGAGGATGGGGACCAGGTTACCTGAGGGGGATGACATGGTGGGGAGGCTGGTGTTCCTGAGGGGAGGCTGGTGGCGGGGAGGCCGGGTCACCTGAGGGGGGTCCCTGAGGAAGGAGGTCGGTGTTCCTGAGGGGTTGACCATGGCGGGGAGGGCAGGGGGTGGCTGGCAGCGGGTGACAGCTGCTCTGCCTTTCTCTCACAGCAGCTGGAGTTCATCACCCCCTTCCAGTTGTATTTCAACCCTGATCTCATCTTCAGGAAATTCCAGGTGAGGCCTTGTCCATGTGTCGGGAGCCCTTTTGCCCCTTCCCAGAGAGGGGTGGTTGTGATAGGCTGGGCCTGGGGTGTTCTGCTCCCTGGGGGAGGTGTCAGGGAGTGCTGTAGGATCCCAAAGGGCTTCTTTCCCACTACTCCAGCCTTCTCTGGTTGGCAGTAGTGGAGTGACCACCATGGTGTCCCCTCTTGTCACAGATGTTTGGATAGAGATCACTTCTTCCAGCCTCTCCCTGCCATATGCCATCTTGGCATTTCCTTTTTTCTGGTACTCACACCCTGTCTCTCCCCCATCTGTGACACTGAGTGAGGTGTTTGACCAGCTGGGCTGGGTGGGGAAGGCTTTATTGCAGAGAGGTGTGAACAGGAATTTACTTTGATTGTGGGTGCTGAATTGTGGTTATTTGTCCCCTCTGGAAAACCAGGGGAATCTTCCCCCCACCTGGAGAAGTGAGGTTCTCTGATGTCAATGGAGGGAGTTCCCATGTGCAGCTGCCTGGTGTCCTGGGGTGGTTTGAAGCAGATGGGTGCACGAGTGGGTGTCCCCAGAGGATAGGGACTGTACATGTGATGGGGAGACACCTGTCTGTCCACCTCCTTTTCTCCCTCCTCTCTCTTCTCTTTCAGATATGGAGGCTGATCACCAACTTCCTCTTTTTTGGGCCCCTGGGATTCAGTTTCTTTTTCAACATGATATTTCTGTATCCTTTGGTCTCAGTGAAGCTCTCTGCTCCCTTTTTGGCTTAGATGCGATTTCCTCCCTGTCCATCTTCCTCCTCAGTCTGACCTGTCTGGGCAGCAGTCTAGGGCTGTGGATTCTTCCCTTGGCTCTTTTGGTCTGGACTGAAGCTATTTCCCTGTCAGCTGTGGCCATCTCCTTCCTCTCTATCTCTGCTTGCTGCAGGGCAGCCCCTGCCCAAAGGCTGGAGGATCTGGCAGTGCTGCTGTCATGCACTGCTCTCATGCTGGAGAGCAGTGCCCTATCCTGGGGTGAACTCTGGCAGGAGCACAGCAGATGCCTCTTGCTTTTCCCTGGGGTCAGTGGTATGAGGTGAAGCCTGCATTGTTCTGCTCTGGGGCTTGGACACCTGGCTGACAGCTTCTTGGGATGAAACAGCTTGCAGCTGGCTTATTCCCTGTGAAGTTATGAGGCATGCTGCAGGGATGTGGGGAGGCCAGCTGTTAATTTCCTATACTGCAACCCCTCCTTCTCTCCCACTCTCAGGTACAGGTACTGCCGCATGCTAGAAGAAGGTTCCTTCCGTGGAAGGACGGCTGACTTTGTCTTCATGTTCCTCTTCGGAGGGTTTCTCATGACAGTATCCTTTTGAATTGGTCGAGGCTCTTTTGTGTGTCTTCTGAGATGCTGTGAGTGGTTTGGGGCTGCTAGCCTGGCTGTGTTGTGTGCTCTGTAGCTGAGCAGCTGGACAGTTGTCTTATGAATCAGCTTGGTACCACAGGGCAGAGCACCTCATGGTGCCCCAGAGCAGCCAGGCTTGTGGCTTGAGGCCTGGGAGGGCTCTGCTGAGCATGTGGGGTTTTTCAGTGATGGAGGGGCAACTTCTGGCTGTGTGGCACAGCTTATGCCCCCTGTCTTGTCCACCCCTGTCTCTTGGCCTGTGCCTCACCCAGGATGCCTAGAGCAGAACAAAATACAGGAAAAGCTGCCTGTACTTGTGCTGGTGCTTGTGGAAATGAAGAGAGAGACTCTTAAAAGAAGCCCCTTGTTCTGCTCTGTGAGAAGCCATGCAGCTGTGGCAGGGCAGCAGCGTCTGTGCTGGGGTGGGTAGAGCGGGAGGTGGTGCACAGGGTGGGTGGGTTTTTCCTTGACTCGGTAGTTCCCAGCTATTTGGACTCTTTGCCAGCCTGTTTTTCCTGGGGCAGGCATTCACCATCATGCTGGTGTACGTGTGGAGCCGCAGGAACCCTTACATCCGCATGAACTTCTTTGGGCTTCTTAATTTCCAGGCCCCTTTCTTGCCCTGGGTCCTGATGGGATTCTCTCTGCTCCTGGGCAACTCCATCATCATCGACTTACTGGGTAAGTCCAAGCTGGTGGGTGCTGGGAACAAGGACACTGCAGCCACAGTGCTCTCTGGGGAGCACTATCATGTTCTCTTGACTTCATCTTACTTGAGGTGGTGGGTTTCCTGAAGTGAGCTGGTGGCCAGCCTCGTGGTTGAGCTCTTGCTTGTGGCCTGTGTTTCACTGTGTCTTCCCAAGGGGCAGGAGTTGGGAATGGTGAGCTCTGCTGGACGCTTGCACTGTGTCTGGTCTCCTGAGTGCTCCCCACCTGCTTCTGCACCCATCACAGCCAGCAGTCTGGCCCTTGCGGGTAGCTCTGGTGGGAGCTGGGGTGTGGGGACACTGAGGGATTCTTGGAGCTTCATTCTCTGATTCAGCTGGCAAAGGAGTCACAGCTGGGCCTGACCTTGGTGACCTCTCTCCCCAGGGATTGCAGTGGGTCACATCTATTACTTCCTGGAAGATGTTTTCCCCAACCAGCCTGGTGGAAAGAAGCTGCTGTTAACCCCTGGCTTCCTGTAAGTACAGCTGATTATTTTTTTAGGGGCTTTGCCATGTCTCTTCCCAGCCTGGGCCACTTCTGTGCCAGTGTGGGGTGACCACAGGATGCAATGGCATGCTGATAGAGTCAGAAACTGGTGAACTGAGGCTCTGCTGAGGGAGCACTGTCACTCTGCATGTTAGATACATACACAGGGTCCATAAAGCAACTGCTGGTACCTTCAGCTTTGCTGCTTGAACTGGAGCATTCCTGCTGCTGGTGGAAATGCAGGATGCCCGTAGGATTTTTTTTTTCTGATGTATTTCTGTAGTTTAATAAAGCAGAACATGTTGTGCTTCATGCTGAGGATCAAAGCTGGCCCAGGGGTGAAGGAAGGTACTGTCACTGTCACACCTCGAGCTGAGCCAGCAGTTCATGTGGCACAACAGGGGGGTGGCTGGGACATACAGCTGAGTGCTGGGAAGAGCCAGGTTGTTCCCAGGAGGGCTGGGGGCTTTCTGTGTCCTCAGCTCCTTGTCCTAACCTGCCTGCTCGGTGGGATGGGCATGTCCCTTGCCAGGAAGATGGTATTTGACACACCTGAAGAGGATCCCAACTATAACCCTCTCCCTGAGGATCGTCCAGAAAACCAACCTAGAGACCAAGACCAGAACCAGCACCCACAGTAACAGAGGACTTCTCCATGTGGCCAGATTCCTCTTTTCCAGCTGGACTTACGCTGTGGCCCAGAGATCCTACTGGAATAACACCAGTTGCCATTCCGATGTGTGATGTCTCACTGTCTGTACGGGTGACTCCTCTGCCCCTGGTACCCAGTGGTTCCAGAGAGTTCTGCACGTGAGAACTGGTGAGAGCTCTCGGAGGTGTTGCAGGGACAGGGGCTGGGAGTTGTGATGGATCCTGGGTTACCCCAGGGGATACAGGTATCATCAAATGGGGTGTTAAAAGTTGTTCCTCCTCTTGGTGTTACTGACTTGCTGTGTGCCAGATCACTCTGTACAAAGACCAATGCTCTCGCTGTTTGTGAGACCTCTTTGTGGGCTTTCAATGAAGTAGAACTCCCTACTCTACCGTGGTAGAACGTAGCTCAGCCTCTTCTTTTCCTCCAAGTCTCCCACCCCTTTTTTTTTTTTTGGTTCTTGTTTCCAAAGAGTCTTTGCATTAAAATCTTTATTTTTCAGTTGTGTCTGTTTCTGCCAGAGGCAGCAATTCACCAGTACTTATTAGGACTTTGCTTAAAACTGCCAGGCTGCTTGCTGGAAGATGGCCTTCCCCTCTCCTGTCAGCAGGAGCCCAGAGCACGGGGAGGGTGGGAGGTGTCTGGTTGGAGAGGGGAATTCCTGGGAAAGGAGAGGGGACACAGCCAGACACTTGAGCTGGGCAGTGACTGGAAGTGGCACTTGACACTAGTAATAAAGGCTGGCTGCACGAGCGGTGTCATTCCACTCCTGTTGAATTTTTTTTTAGTTCTAAAACATAAATGTCTGAATTTGAGAGCAAAACTAAAGGCACTAGTCCCTGCCACAGCCAGCTGTACTGCACAGGTGTGATTGTTCTTGCTAAGGCACTGACAGACCTCCAAGCCTTAGGAGTAAATCTGGGAACAGCGTCCCTCAGGACAGCTCCTTTGGTGACGTTCCTGTCTGCTCAGCTGGACAAGCCTGGGAGCTACCACCAAAACCATGAAGAGAAATGTGAGTGACCAGCATCTGCTGAGGAAAAATTATGCTGAAGCCTTGTGGCCAAGAAAGATTGAACCACAGCCCCCCAACTCCCACCTCCTCCTCTGTGGGGCTTCCCATGAAAACACCTTTTATGAGAACTCGGACTTCACTTGAACAAGCTGTTTTGCTGCATTTCCATTTTCCTGTAGGAAGAGGATGAAAGAACTGTTCAGATGGTGATCTTCCAGAAGAGACAGCAGTACCAAGGGTTGAGCAGCCTCAGATTCAGCAGCTACCTGCTCACGACCTAATAACAGAGCTGGTGCTTCAATCCCTGGAAAGAATTAGTTTTTAGAGCTTGCAGATGCTGTGTTTTAAACTGGGACTTTGAAACGCAAAAGCTGGGCTGTGCTTTTAGCTGGGAAACCGGATTAACTAAGGAGTTGGGATTGTCGAGCCAGAAGGCTATTCCCAGTCGCTCCCTAGAAGTCCTAATCATGGAGAAACTGGGTGAAGTTCTCCTCTTTCTGGGATCTGGACCATCCTGGTTTCACACGTGCTGTTTTGAAGGACAATTCCTACAGTGTCCCTGCGACCTTGAGGAGCATAGGGAAACCCCCTGGGGAAGCTCCAGTCCTTGTGTGTCAGTACCTGGGTGTGAGCTTCAGGGTTCAGCAGCCACAAGCTAAACAGCAACTTGGAAGTTTTACTACTAATTTAAGGCTGCAGCAGCTTTGTGCTTTTTTGGGTCAAACACCCAGAAGATGCTGCTTGCAGAACCAGAACAAAAGAGGCTGAAGTGTTGTCAGGAGGAGCTGGAGTTCTTATGTCTGTGTGGCAAAATGTGTTCTACGTGGGAGGCCTGGATGCAGCAGGAGTGCCAGGTTTTATCCTACTTGCTGAGCGAACCTTTCAGCCTCCCTGACAAGGACACCACTCCAGCACAGCAGCCAGGGATAAGGCTGCCATAATATTCTTGCTAAACTGCAAGATTTTGGTTTCTGCAGACTAACATCTGGAAAAGATCCCCTCCCACCCAGGAATCTGAGCTGGCTCTGCTATTACTCCAGTCTAAACATGATAAATTAAGGTCAGAAAGTGTTGGGGTTGTTTTTGACTGTGGTTGCAGTGGATCAGCAAGGATTGTAAAACCTGGCCTTGTCATAAAGGCCTGAAGACATTGGCCAGGCTGCCAGCAGCACCTGCCCTGCCCACAGCACTCCTCAGTCCTGCTGTACCTCAACAGCAAGGTAGACTCTAGCTTTTTTGTAAGCAAACTTGACTTTTTTGCTTTCTTTTTTAACCTCACTTCAGTGGATTTTCTATTTTTAAACTCCCCAAGGACAGACAAGTTGCTTCTGGGGTTGCAAACCCCTGGCGCTGCAGTGCTAAGGGCTATTTAAGAAATTTTGCTGCAAGGGCTGAAAGTGACAACAGCAAAGCCCCTTGCTGATGAGAAGCTGCATCTCAGTGACTTGCACTTCTGCACCAGTTCAGAGACTGTGTTGTTTCCCAAATGCAGCCTTCAACCCATAAAAGGGTTCCCCACACCCCAGGCTGATACCTGACAAAAACAAAGGTTAAATTTGTGACCTCAGTTAAAGCATTGTACCCTTGTCAAAGGCAGCTCAGCTCCTCACCAAGTTCATGACAGGCTGCACCAAGGGTGCAAGACTCTCTTTTAGAGAATATTAGCTGCTCCTAGTTTTCATTCTCACCTTCCCCTGCAGCAAAAGATTTTGGGCTGTGTTATCTGCTAGAGGAAAGCACTGAGTTTCCACTGCATGTGAGCACTCAGTGTTATACCCAAAAACATTAATCTTAGGCCACAGGCCTGCTCAGTTAACCAGAACAGCACAAAACATGGTGAAATTTACTATTAATTCAAACATAAAGAACTCAGCCTAGGTAGTATGCATTCCTTTTATTTAAAAAGTTGTCCTAATAGTGCACGTTGCACCTATACAAAAGAATCTTTACACTGTCCACACACAGGTATATAAGGGTTCCAAGAGCTGCCACGGATCTGAGCCAGACGCAGCGGTCCTGGTACGTGGCACTTAGGGGGTGGGGGCAGAAGTCAGCAGTACTGGGAACTCTTGGCAAGTGGAATGTGTGTCCCCTTCAGGGACAGAAAGACCCCTGCCAATCCTAGATCCATGTGGGGAGAGGAGGAGGAGGGATAAAGTCTGTAGGAAGAGCACCAGTGTCACCACGGGAAGGTTACCAGGCCGGAGCAGTATTGGCCAAGCGTCTCATGCGCCTACAAGAGACAGAGAAGAGAAGTACAGTGAGTGCTCTGCCATCATCATGTTAAGTCTTACCAAACCCAACACTTTTGGGGAGGCTGCCAGAGCTTTGTGAACTCTGTAGACAGTTTTGTTGCCAGGACAGATGCTCCTGGTCACCTGAGAACGCCCCCGTTGATAAAGCTCAGACACTATTCTTGGCAACAGCTTTTGAGGCACTTTTGCTCATAAACTTGGACTGAACCAATGGCTGAAGACTATTCAGCTGGCCTTAGCAAAGCAGCAAAACAATTATGAAACTGTTAATCAGCAGTAAAACAAATAAATTTAAAAAATCCTGGGAAAGAGCTGAGCCAGCATATTTACTCTTCCCAGTGTATCTTTTGGAGAGATTCTAGGAGTTAATTTCTATCTGCCAGGAGCAATTCCACCAAAGAGGAGGAAGTGCTTTTGAGTGTGTCACACACCACATGGTGGGTCTCTCTGCAGCAGAGCTTCTTGGGGAACCACAGCACTGCCCCCATGCTAGCAAACAGGGTGGCATCAAGCAGGTCAGAGTTGGGAGCTCGCCCATTCCTACATCTCACAGCACTTTACACCTTGTGGCAGGACAGTGTGTGGAACTCCCAATATTTCTGGTGACTGCCTTCCTATCGAAACAAATCTCCCTGCACAAGCAGAGAGCCCAGGGAAAAAGAGAAAAAACAGGGAAAAATAAAAAGGAAACTTTGCTTCGAGCAGGAGATGGTTAAAGCAGAGATTTAAATGTTTGTAGAGCAAGGTGATAACAGTTTAATATCCTGAAGCAAAGTGAGTTTCTGTTGTGGTGTGCAAGTCTGAAATCCTGCCAGCTGGCTCTAAGCAGGGAAAGACAAACATCAAAGCTTTTAACTCCTCTCTTAGAGACAGGCCAGGAGGAGAACTGTCTGAACGAGTGGCAGCACCTTGTATTTCTGTCCTGGTCTCTGATCTTCTTCTCCATCTCGGCATCTGTGAGGGTTTCCAGAAGAGGGCACCACTGGTCGGCATCCCCCGTGTTCCGAATTGCGATTTCCACAGTCGGCAGAGGGTTCTCGCTGCAGGGCAGGACAAAGGCAACAAAGCAACACCCATCAGTGCTTCCAGAGCTACTCCTCAGGGTCACCACCCCGACACAAGGACAACACAGCATCATCTACAGTGTTTCAGGCTTGAACATTCAGTCTCAGCCCAGTCTAGCTTCCGGAAGTACAGCAGGGGCTGATGGTTACAACCTCACGGAGCCTGAAGGTTCTGGGAGACCAACCAGGACCATCTCCATTCACCAGCAGGGAGATGCTTCTCCAAGCAGCTCTGGCTGACGCAGTTCTCTCCCACAAAGGCCCTGACGTTAGCGGGTTGTTACATCCAAACCCAAAAAGCACAGGCAAAGTTCATCCCAGTTTATTAGTGCTGGGAACACTTCTCCCAGAGCAGCAGCTGAGCAGGGACTGTTGACAGGGCTCTTTCTCTCCCTTTGCTCCTCCACAGCTCTGACTTCCCAGCTGTGGTTTGCCCAGCGCACCCCTCACAGCAATTCCCTGGCAAAAGCCTGGCTTTCTGGGAGCCTGACAGTGGAACAGGCATTGCTCTCCCAGTTCCCATGGAAAAAGCAGTCTTTTAGGACCTGCTGTTGCCAACCACAGGCTGTGGCTATCTCCTGTGCAAGCAACAGGACACCAGGCTCTGTCCTGGATCACAGCTCCTGCTCCTCAAGAGATCATCTGCCCTGACCAGCTGTAATTACCACACGCACAGAAATATTTACTGCTCCACTGGCCACTTTTCAGCAAAAGTCAACAGGAACTGACCAGGAGCAGCTTCCCAAATATTGACAGAGGAGCCGGAAGGCCAGCATAAATACAGAGGAGCCTCAGAATGTAAATGTTTGCTTTGAATTCTAGAAAGCAGCTCGGCCTGAGCCACAAAAAGCGTGTGTGTGTGTGTGTGTGAGCAGAGCCCTCCACAGGTGTGCACGGATCCATCCCCTCCCTGGGGACATGCCTCCCCGCAGGATTGCAGCTCCAGGGCAGCCCTCTCCTTCCCCCAGGAAGGAGCTCAAGTGCTAATTGCCATGGGAACAGACGACCTCTGCATCCATTAATCTAGAATAACAACTCTTCAAAGTTACGCTACAATGAAAAATTAATCCCAAGCCTTTGGTATCTGATCCTGGGAGGAAGCTTCAGTCAAAGCTACTTCCAGTTCTGCTGACATCCACTAAGCAACACTCAAACCCGGGAATTTTATCTCAGCCCCAGACTGCTGCACATTCCAGACTGAAGGCTCCCTCATTTACCATGCTTCATCTTCGTTGAGCACCCACTAGAACTGAATGGGGGCTGGAAAGGCAGCCTCACCTGCAGAACTTCACTGCCAGCCAGCTCAGATACCACGCTTCTACAGCACAGAATCAAAGATAAACTGACAAAATCCTCCCTCGTCTGCAACCTCCAAAGACAGACAGCTCCCCCTCCCCTGTCGTATTTTGATGAAGATGATGGTGCCTGGAATGCACTGTCAGCTGCAGGATTCCCAACAAGACGCTGCCTCTCCTTGGGACCAGCCCTCAGCAGCAGCATCATGAACATGCCACCAGGGCAGGGAAACCTCCTCTGCTGGAAAGGCAAACTCCTCAGGCACCAACATGGGTTTGATGCAGGAGAACCTGTGCCATCATTGAGGTCTTGAAGGCAAAGCTCTGGTAGGAAGCACTGCGTGCTGCCAGGAGAAACATCTGGTACTGAGGCATCACACACCATCCCTCTGAAAACCCCCAAAGTGTCAGTTACTTGTCTGCTTCCAGCCCTGGGCTTTCAGGCCCTCCTTGTTTCGTACAGAACAGCCCAGCTGGAAGAACTGCCCTGGCTTTCATCAACCAGAACAGAGTTTCACCTCTCCCTGAGATGATTAAGAGGCACATGACTTCTCGACCCCCCAGTCCCTCGAGATGTTAAGGTTCTTTTGATACATCTAAAGCAGACCCTTTCCTTAGAGCAGTGGGATGACTTTGGAGCAACCACGACTCCTGTGGTTTGGGAATTCAGGAACTAACCAACCACACAACCCAAATATCATTAATCACTGTAAGGTTTCAAAAGTATTCCTTTGCTGGGAGAAAAAAGGGAAGAGGAGGGCATGTTTGTGCTATGACACAAACCAAGGTTTAAATTAGATGTTTTTTCCTCCCTGAACAGCTCATATCTATGTACTTTGTTCTGTTGGGGCTCCTTTCCTAGGTTGTAAGTTTCCTCCTTGCAATACTGCATCAGTCTAAAGAAGGCCTGAAATCTACCTGTCTGAACTACCCTTAAAAGGAAGCACTCTCCAGTAACTGTGGCCAGAGGGATGTTTTTAGAGAGAACAGTGTGAAGTTGGCATTAATCTCATATTTGAGAGCACCTGGGCAGCACTGGCTAAAGCCTTACTTGCTCCAAGTCACAAAGACTGATAGGAAGCAAAGGCAAAAATTAACCCCCTTGTGACATGTACACAGGTTGATTTCTGTGGAGAAGCACTGGAAAGAGGGAGAACAGTGAGTGTGCACTGTCAAAGCCTGCCTGAGACACCAAGTGACAAGACTTAGGAACAAATGCCCTGCAGGCTGGGAGGCAGGATGCTAAAACGTTGTCAAAGTAACTGAACTGGGAAGGTAATCAAATTGTGAGTTGAAGAGGGCATCCTGGCCAGCCTGGCGTGAGCAGGGCCACCTCTCTGCTTCAAGGATACAAAGAAGAAAGCTCAAACTCCTCGAATGCTCAGGCAACAAGGAGTCCTACTAAACCTTCTGGAAAGGAACTTGCTCCCTGCTGTAGCTGGTGTAAAGCATGGACTGAAGTCTACTTCATGCTGCTTTTTAGAGCCAAGTGGTTGCTGGGGACTATTTTCAGGATAAAAATAACCTCTGGAGGAAGCAGAGTGAGACCCGTGGAAGAAAAACTGGTCCGGAGCAGATCAGTGCCTGTTTTCCACAGAAAGCTGAGCAAATGGGAAACCTTTGGACAGAGGAAGGAGCAGAGCTCACAGCAGCTGCCCCACAGCCTCTAGCTCCTCCTTGCTGAACCCCACAACTCATTTCCCTCTCCCTAAGGTGGGACAGGGCTGGGCACAATCCCCTTTGCTGCCAGGCAGCTCATCCTTCTTCCCTGAACTGACCTCTACAACAACAGTGTCAGCCATACCATTCCCTCCCCTCGGCAAACACATCATTTGCTGAACTCTCAAACTTCCTCCACTGTCACCACGACCCCCAGGTCAGGAACCCCCCCAGCGCACATTACGGGGTAGCTGGAGCCTGCAGACTCAGCAACATGCTCACCACAGAGTGCAGCACGGCACAACTGGAAACGATTATCCTCAGGAGACAAGCTGCAAAGCTGACTAATCAAACCTGACATTGCTGCATTCCAGCTGTGAGAAGGGCCTGTGATCAAGCCAACTTCAATGTCGGCCAGGGGAGAGAGCTACAGATTCAATCAGTCTTAGTTCAAAACACCAAAGCACGGGACAGCGCACGGGCAATGAAAACAGAAACGTATCCGGAGCTCGTCATTAGCATAGAAAAGGGAGATAAGCTATTCAGTCACTGCTAATTACAAGAGTCTTTCATTCTGTGGCAAAAGCTGACATTTCATCAATGTTTCATCCTGGAATGTATTACACCCAAAAGAGAAAGATACTGGAGTGCAAGCACAAACAATCTTAAGGAGGATGGAAGGGGCGCAAGCCAGGACTCATTTCAAATCAAACTGTCTCCAGCAGGTCAGCTCTTCTAGCACACATTGATGCAAACACTCATGAGGTATGAGCACCCCCACACACCCATACGAGGAAGATGATGGTCCTGTACCTGAAGGCATATGTCTTCTGATGCCAGCTCAGCTGTCCCCGGATGCTGTAGGCAATAGTGGTGACAAACTCCCCACCCAGGCCAAGCTCTGAGCACAGCTTCAAGGCAAACTTCTCTGGTGAATTCTCCTTCTCTGACATGTCCCATTCAAACTGGTCTACAAGGGAGATGTTCCCCACATGGATGTTTAGCTGCAGACAAGGGAAAAAAAACAGATTATTTGTTTCCATTCTTGCAATAGTTTGTCAAAGGTAACATAACTGAGGAGGAAGAGCCTGGAGAAGAGAAGTAGAGAGGCAATTCACTGCATCTGCAGAGCTCCCAACTGAATTCTTAATTCCAGTAGCATGAAGACAACCCAGCTTTGCTCACCAAGCTCCAGTTCTCCCAAAAGGACTCAACAATGCTTTCACTGAACTATTTCATCATCTCAAGGGTTGGCACATGAACATTCAGTAATCTGCCACCTTCAGTCTGCCCTCAGTACAAAGGAAAAAATGCCATCTGGACACAGGGCTGGAATGAAGAGCTCCTTTGCTGCAAGGGAAGCCTGCTGCCCCATCACGTAACCAGAGACACCCAAATGTTTCAGTTCTTGCTCTACTGCCTTCCTGTATTACCTTAATAATAACTCGTTGGTCTGACTGATCTTCTAGGATACTGTCAGTTGGGTACGACTCAATCTGCTGTCGGATGGCAGAGGCAATAGCAGGGACAAAGGTCAGAGGATTCAAATCCAGGTCGTCGCAAAGAATCTCAGAGAACATTTCTGGGGTCATTAACTTTTCTGATACAGAAGAAGAATGAAGAGACACTGTTAACTTTATTAGAAACCAGCACCTGCCCCTTACATAGTACAAAAAACTAATCCCACAGCATGTCAAAGGGAATCCCAAACAAATCAGGTTTTTATTTCAGGTTTGTAAGGACATGCACACTGACACAGGGACTTAAGCCATGGGGATGACCATAAACCCTTCAGCTTACACGTATCCAGGAAGGACTGCAACCCCTGGGAGCAGCAGAGCATTTGCTCAGAGATACGAGACCTGAATACAGTCCAAAGTGGGAGAGCTTCCAAGCTCTGCATATATAATGCAGGGACACACGCACACTTAAGACTTGTTCCCATTTCATATTTGGAGATGGATACAACTCTATCTCCCCACCCTCAGGAAACTCTCCTTCCTACATACCATTCATGTTCCACGTAAAGGCATCTCTGAGTTTCTGCCCATCGATTTCCATATCAAGCCTGATTGGAACCAGAACCTCCGGCTGGGATGCGTTCTCATGGATGACTGCTGGGTCGTGGTCATCAAAGCTAATGCAAAGAGCAACAACACGGTGTATGCAACGAGCACATGGCACATCTGGCATCCACATGGAATGTGGATGTTTGTTGGAGGCAATCCCTACAGTCCCAACTCCCTGATCAGTCTTTGGACTGACTTCTCAAGGCAAACTCAGAGGCCTGTGGCAATCAATACATCCATCACCTTTTATTACATCTATCATAACACATTCCTGAAAATAAAGCTTACTCATGGGCAACAGCAGCATTTACCATGGAATAAATTACATCTTAAGTTACTGGAATGTGTCAGTGAGAAGCCCGTTGCCCTCCACAGAGAAGGTCTGCAAGCTCCTCCAATGGCACCTGCTCAGCAAATCAGCAGAAAGGAGAAGGAGCTCATCAGGAAAAGAAGGAACCATTTTCCTGACAAAAGGAAAACTGCCTCCATGAGCCCTGACTGGCCGCTGTGAGGAAGAGCCTCAAGACATACAGTTTTTAAACTAAGAAGCTCCAAAGAGTGACCTGTAGGTCTTTTTGTCAGTTAGAGATGAATCACAACATCACATTAACTCATCAGCATGACCCTGGCAGTAGCAGTTTCCACTTTTTGGGAGCAGGAAGCTGCCTTACCACAGAGGGAACGTCCTTTTCTTGTCCCTGCCCATGCGGTTCCTGTTGATGGTTGTTGAGCAGGGGACAGCATCCAGGTGGTGAGAGCTGTTGGGCAGGGTGGGCACCCACTGGTTGTTCCTCTTTGCCTTCTGTTCTCTGAAGAAAGAGACCATGATTTAAACTGCAGACCCCCAGCACCACTGCTGCTACTTAAGGAAAAGTTTAATTTTAAACTTTTAAGTCCTATTTTGAGTTCCTGCTATTTTGTTCTGGAGCCCTCAACAATAATTATTCCACACTAGCCTCTGGGAAGCCCAATCTCTAGCTCATCCTAAATCCAGGTGGGCTTACAAATACCAGGTTCATATTTGGATTTTTGGTCTATACTTTATATATAAGGACTACGGGGAAGCATGAGGTCTCCAGAAAGCAGTACATGCAGAGTGTGTTCTACAAAACATCTGTTGCAAATGGAATGCAGTAACTGAAAAAAGAGCTGTAACATCAAACACTTATGTTTTTCTTCCTCTTATATGTGGGCAGTAACCCAATCCTTATGGTCTGGAGACCTTCATTTGCCCAACACTGCAAGCAAGGGCTAGCACAGACTGGCAAGGACCCCCCTGCTCATCAATGGCCTGATTTTGGTGCTTCATTCCCAAGCTGACACCTCACAAGCAGCTCCATTCCTATCCCAGCCCTCCCTGACAGTGGTTACCTGAGGTAGGTAGGAGGTTCTGTGCTGATAGACACTGCCTTATACTTCTCATCGTTTCCGTCCAGGATCTCTTCCACTTCAGAAGCCTTGAGCAGCGTCACACTAGTGGCTAATGTTGTGTAGCCATGATCTGGTACCAGGAAAGACACCAGTTAACATGGAAAAGTACTAGATAACAATACAGCATTAACAGGCTGCAGAGTGAAAAGCTCTCCCTGGTGCTGCAGGAGGGACTAAAATAGGTTACCAAGAAGTACAAGTGTCTGCCCTGAAAACCTTTTGAGCTTCATTTATCTTTTTGTAGACCTTTAATTTTCAAGAAAGGTTTTAACATGGCATTTTGTAAGTGGAGATGATGAAACTTCCCACTGCCATTCCTGAGTTAGCAGCAGCCCACCCTCTCCCTCACACCAGGACACTCTGCTGCTGGGGGAGATTACCTGCACTGCAGTGACCAGAAGCCCAGTCACAGTGCCTGGCACTAAATACAACCCGGTTTTGACATTCATCTAAACAGCAGGAATAAATGTGACTTTCTTGGGAGAAGGGGTGGAATGTCTTAGTTAATACACGGCAATTCCCACCACAAAGCCTAGAGAAGAAATTCAAAAAACAAGAGCCATAGGACACCTTGGAATGGCTGCATAGTGATAGAGCTGAGATTTGCAAAAGGCATGGGGATCTCTTTACCCTGTATACCTGTCATAGTCCATTAAAAACATCTTTCACTTGGATTAAGAGTCAGGATACAGGGAAGGTTAGAATTACACGAGCTTCCCTCAGGTACTACCACTGGCTGAACCTCCTTCTTCCAGGGTGCAACTTACTTAGAGACTCTGGTCATTTCTGTTGTGAAATTTACTTAGGGAACACTAGAAAAACAAAATTTCAGAAGAAAGTCCTTAAACCCTCATAATTTTTAGATTGATTTCAAATCTGATATGCTTTTACTTAAGCAGAGGAAGAGAAAAACAATTCTTTCCTCAGTAACCCTTGGCAATCACATGGTTTAGCTCTGCACACCTACATCTGCCAAAAATGATGTTAAGATCTCTTCCACAGCCTTCTGGGAGGAAAAACCCAGAAAATAATAAATTAAGGCAACGTTCAATAGAAAAGCTGGGAAAGGGGGAGAAACCTTCAGGACAGGCCTTGCTGAATTACAAAGACCATCTGCCTTTGAGAGTCCCACGAAGGTTCTGAGACAGAAGAGTCTGGCATGTGATCAGGATGCACAATGAGGGCGACCACAGGGAGAGATCAGAGGAAGAGGATTAGACACTAATATATATTGTAATAGCACTCAAGGTCACAGTGGAGATTCTTCCTCTAGCACAGCTAATAATAACAGGCAGATAAGACTTACATCTTCTGGGACTGTGAGACCGCTGACGTTCTGTTGGAAAGAAAGAAGAGAAGAAAAAAAAAAAAAGAAAAGAATGCAACAGGTCAGCAGGGTACTTGGAGGAGGGAGACTTCAAGTCCAGAATGAACTATTTATTTTTATTATGCTTTATTCTAAAGAGCATACAAGTCACATTGCTAAGAAATGTAACTGCTTGTTAGTAGTCTCCCACCACCACCAATATCAAGGCAGCTCTAATCTCACTGGGGCAGTCACATCAGCAGCAACACACCACAAATTCTGGGTGGCATAAACAGACAGTCCCTGCAAGGAGCAAAGTCACTCAAAGACACAGATTCTCAATGGGGCACCCGAGCAACATTCCTGCCTGTTTGACAAAATAGACAAAAACGTGCTGCTTTGTCTATGGAAGTCTCTGCTGGAACATGGCATTGATTTTGAGATCTGGCTTTTGCAGCCAGCCCCAGGAAAGCCATGATGGATGCTTCGACTTTCCAACAGTTTTGGTCAGCTGCTGGGCTGCAGCAGGAGGTAGCAGAGCCACCACCACAGAGTGTCCCGTCACTGGGGTAATCCCTAGTGGTTCACACAGCCCTACAGGCACGCCAGCTTCTCAATCACCAAAGACAGTTTCTCAAGGCAAAACTTCAGGTTTCAGATGAACATTTACTGGGAATGTTTGCTCATCTTCTCACCATGTGAAGAGGCCACTATCTTCTTCCTTTCTTCCACCGTGGCGAGTCGCCTCCAGAGCGAGGGGTATCTCTTGTACAGGGAACCCCGAAACATACGCAAGTAGTTCCCCACCTGCAACAAGAGAAGTGGAGACGTGGCCTGGTGGCCCAGTGCAGCCTGGTGCCCTACCTAAGAAATTTTTAGCAGAAGTGGAAACAAATCCTGATCTTTGTAATGGTAAGAGGAACCTCTTAAGTCTTTTTATGGCTTGTTTTCCATGACAGACTGACTGCACTGGTTGTGGCATCGTACAGCACCACAACTTTTGGAGCGATACAGAAAACCAAGTTCTAATCAGCACTTATTTCATGATAGGAAAACTCATCTGTTTTTATTACCTCATCTGTTGATAATAATCCATTTAATAGAAAAAAAAAAACATTCATTTTTGTCTATTTTTGAACAACCAAATCCTTCTTCACTTCAATTTCTGCTGCCACGCACAATGCTCAGCAGGAATTCAATCAAACCAGATACCCAGCTCTCCGACAGTTATCATTTTTCCTTTGAACCTTTGTTCCATCCAGGCATTGCCGGAATACAGCAAATGCACAGAGATTTGTTATTTTGTTTTAAATCCTTTGAACACGTAACAGGTGATGGCTGCCAATAATCCTCTTTCAAATTCACTTCCCATCTTAGAGCAGTTCTGATCCTCCTGGCACAAGATCCTCACCTGTGCTGAAGGCTACGGCGGGACTTGCTGAACAACAACTATCTCTGGGACTCTAAAATCAAACTGTCCAACTGGTAGTTCACTGGTCAACTGCTACACAATAAGGTTTTTATTCCTCATTTGACAAGGCTCATTTTGATCTTAACATCTATTTTCAGGTAATTTTTAACTGTATCTAGTGCTCATCGTAGAATCACAGAATGGTTTGGGTTGGAAGGGACCTTAAAGCTCATCCAGTGCCACCCCCTGCCGTGGGCAGGGACACCTCCCACCACACCAGGTTGCTCCAAGCCCCATCCAGCCTGGCCTTGAACCCCTCCAGGGATGGGGCAGCTACAGCTTCTCTGGGCAATCTGGGCCAGGGTCTCACCACCCTCAGAGTAAAATCTTTTTTTCCAGTGTCTAATCTAAATCTTGCCTCTTTCAATTTAAAACCATTCCCCCTTGTCCTATCGCTACACTTCCTGACAGTGTCCCTCCCCAGCTCTCCTGGAGCTCCCTTCAGGCACTGGAAGGCTGCTCTCAGGTCTCCCTGGAGCCTGCTCTTCTCCAGGCTAAATGGAAATTAACAGCAGAGTGAAACTGACAGCAGATGAAAGAGACAGCCCTTTTCCCCCTTCCAATGGTATGGCAATGCACAGACAACCTGCCTGCAGTTACAGCTCTTCTTTCAAACTTTACACTTCACACGAGAGCACAAGGGGCCTTGTGTTCAACCCACCCATCTGGCGATCTAATTTACCCAATATTTCCTTTCTCTGCACCGAGGCAGAGGGATGAAAGGGGCTAAACCACTTATATTTTTTTCCCCTCCTGTTTCCAACCACGATCATTCCCCCGGCGCCGAAGCACTGATGTCTCTCGCTCCGATAAGGCTTGTCTTCATGCAGGCAGAGCAGCCTCCCAGTGGGAGAGAATAGATCTATACGGTGTCTGGGCCTACACGGGGTGCTGCAAGGCAGCGGCCCGGCGCTTACTGGTAGGACTGGTTCACACTGGGCCACCGGAGCTGGTGATGGTGGTGTCACCCAGCACAAAGGCCCAGATGCGGGCTTGGATACCCCAACACCCCACAGTTGGGAATGGCTTCCCTACAAAAATACAGGGAGCAGGGCCTCGGGCAGCAATCAGGCCTGGACGCCATCCCGCCCGCCTCCCATAGCCGCCCTGGCCGGGGAGCACCGATCCCAGGGCGGCCGGGGAAGGCAGAGGAGACCGCAGGGCCCGGGAGGCCGCAGCTCCCCAGGCCCAGGCCCCGCTCTGCCCCTTCCCCAGCCTCCCTGGGCCCAGCCCGGCGGCCCGCAGCCTCCCCCCGGGGCCCGCACCTCGGAGCCGATCATGTAAAACTCGCCGTCCTCCTCCAGCTGGAACTTGACGGGCTTCTGCCCGAAGGTTTTGCTCAGGGCCATCATCATCATGGTGGTGGCGGTGGGGCCCTGCAGCGACGGTGGTGGCGGTGAAGGGACCGGGGCTCGGGCGGGCGGCGGCGCGGCCTAGTCCAGCCGCCCCTCCGCGCATGCGCCGCCCCGCCTAGGCCCGCCTGAGGGGCGGTGTCCGACCGGGCGGCCCCGGGGAGGGAGGAGGAGGTTTATTCATAGAATAATAGACTCATGGGATGGTCGGAGTTGGGAGGGAGNTTCCATGTCCTTTCTGTGTTGAGGACTCCAGAGCTGGACACAGGACTCCAGGTGGGGTCTCACAGCGCAGAGTAGATGGGAAGAATCACCTCCCCAGCCCTGCTGGGAGCTGCAGTAGAGCTGGAGAGGGACTCTTTGTTAAGGAGTGGAGTGATAGGACAAGGAGTAACGGTTTTAAATTGGAAGAGGGGAGATTTAGATTGGATATTGGGAGGAAATTCTTTGCTGTGAGGGTGGTGACACCCTGGCCCAGGTTGCCCAGAGAAGCTGTGGCTGCCTTATCCCTGGAGGGGTTCAAGGCCAGGCTGGATGGGGCTTGGAGCAACCTGGGCTGGTGGGAGGGGTCCCTGCCCATGGCAGGGGGGTTGGAACTGGATGGTCTTAAAGGTCCCTTCCAACTCTGACCATTCTATGATGTAGAGCTGTGCTCGGGAACGGGGGCCAGCACGGAGACCCCCTCCCTGGGGCAGCAGTCACCCCCAGCGGGGTCTGCAGCCTGGGCACGGGTGGGTTGGAAGACGAAAAGACAAGAAACCAGCCGCAGTCCCTTTGTTTGAATTTTTTTTTCTTTCTTTTCTTTTTGGCATAAGGTTATGTAGCAACGAGGGGTGTGCAAAGAGCTGGAGGAGGGCTGCGGGGTGTCAGCCCCCAGCCCGGTGTCCAGGTGGACTGGGAACACTGGTGCGGGACCCCTCAGTGCAGTCATGACCCACCTGGGGTGGGGGACAGGACTCGGTGGGAGCTGGGGGTGTCGGGGGAGCAACGGGGCAGCGTCCAGCACTGGCCCCCGGTGCTGAGGGAGGGAGGGGGCCCCTTGTCTGTACACAAACCAGTACAAAATCCTAACGCGCGCTAGTGATACAACATAAAACAGGGAGCAGGGCTGCAGCGGGGCCCTGGCAGTCACCACAGTGGCCCTGGCAGCACCAGTCAGTGTCCACAGCCCCGGCCAAGGCACAGGGGGTGTCTCCATGGAAGCCTTCTTCTCCTCCTCCTCCTCCTAGGCCTACGTCTGGAGCAGGGAAGGGCTGCTGCTGTGAGCTATGTAAACATAGGAAATGCCATCAGATCAGCTCTACGTGATGGGGTCCAGGTTAATTAGGGAGAGCGTGATCCCTGTCCAGGCTGTCCTGATGGCTTCTGGGATGCTATTGCTGCAAGAGCGTTGCCACATTAAGGGTTTAGTGGCTGCTCTTGCCTGCAAGGAACGTGTCAGATGCTTTTGTATTGACAGCAACTGAAGCTGGGGCTGCTGGAACTTGAGAGGAGCAAACTTTTGTCACTTGTGACTGACACGTGGTGTGCCAGATGCTGAGCCTAGGAGGAAGCCAGGAATGGCAGAGAGAACCCTCTGTGTGGCTGCTGGAGGCCAGGGTGACGAAAAGGGGAGCAGGGAGGATGCAGGCACCCCCCTCATCTGAAGGAGTTGGAGGAAGGTGCACAGCTGAAGAAGTCCTGGCTGAGCTGGCGTGGGTAGCCCTCCAGCACTTTCACCTGCACTGGATCAAACTTCCAGTAATCGCGGCCCCTCAGGAAATAGGCAAAACCTGTGGGTGAGAGAGGAGGGGTCAGATGAGACAGCGCAGGCACGGCTTGGAGCTCTTCCCTAGAATTTTGCCTCCTTGACACTTTGCAGGACACGTGCTGGACCTAAAGAGGGCCTGGAAGAGGCAGGAGGTGCTGCTGGGTTCATTTCATCTGAGCCCAGCTCTGCAGCTGACACTGCTTTAGTTCTGATGGGAGAGAGAGAGCAGGATTTTGTTTTATATTTATATATGGTGTTTTAAATGTGCTGTACCCAGGTAGTGGCCCGGCTCTGAGGGGGCAGAGGACATCTGAAGAGGTGACAGGCAGCTTGTGGAGTCCCGCTGCAGAGCATCTGTTACTTGCTATGGAATCCAGGCTCTGGAAGTAGCGGGGAGCCGTTCCCACCACATCCTTTAGGAGGAGGGAGGCTGTCACCACCTCTGTCACCCTGGCTGTCCTCAATGCTGCTGTGGCAATGCCGTAAGCAGCCTCTTCATTTGGGACAGCCTTTCTGCTGTTTTCTCCCCATTTTGTTGTGAGCAGTACCAGCTGGATAGGACTCTCTGACCATTTCTTGGTCAGAAGGTTGAATTCTCTCTGTCAAACGCTTAACTGTTGATTGCTGCAATTAATAACGACAAAACTTCTCACTTTTATGGGAGAAGCCTCAATTCTCTACCTGCTGGAGGGAGCTGCCCCTACCTCTCTACACTACATGAAGTGTCCACTACTGCTGAATGTCTAAACTTGCCCAGTTCTTCCAGCTGGGCAGCGGTGTCAGCCCGAGCACCCACCCCAGAGCCGGCCGTGTCCCTGCTGCACTGACCAAACTCATCCTGGAAAGCCGCGTCGATTTCCTGAGGGACACCACGCCAGTCAGCCATGGTCCGGGGGTAGATGTTGTCCACCTGGCGGGTGTGAGGGTTGAAGCGCCAGTAGTTGCCCCCACTGAAGATGTAGATCTTGTTCTTCTCGGCCCCCCACACCAGAGCGGCCTGCACGGGGGCTGCAGGCAGGCCCAGCTCCACGATGCGGGTGGGACCAGATACCCGTCTCTCGCCATCGTAAATCCAGTACTGAGAATCTGGCCAGGAGACAGAAAAGGGAGACGAGAGGTTGGCAGCTCTTTGGTGTGTGATAATTCTGCAGTCAACTGTGCAACTGGAGCTGGTGCCTTGGCAGAGCTCCCGGGGAACACCGAGTGCAAGCAGGAGGCAAAAACCCCACCAGTGGCACGGACACTGTCACTGATGGGTGCCCAAAGTGTGAGGAGCTGACTTCCCACCTCAATCCAACATGAAGGGCATCAGCAGTGGGACGAGAAGGAGCATTTTAGCTGCTGTTTTTACTCTCTCTCTGTTTGTGGAAGTTATACTAAAAGGCTTGGCTGGAGGGACCAGCCCCTAGCCTGCAAACTGGGTGCTTCCAGGAGAACGATCGTGGGCATGCACGGGCACAGAGGGGGCACGCGGCTGGAAAGGAGCAAGCTACAGAAGCCAGGAAGAGCTTGCCAAGCTGAAATAGAGACTGGTAGCACATTTCCAGATTAGATTAAAACGGGAATCTCTGTAATTAGCCCAGGGCACCTAATACTTTCCCCTTATCTCATTCTAAGTCAGGGCAGGAGCCTGCCAGCCTGAGCAGGGCAATTCCTTGTGTGCGGGTCAGGCGGTAAGTGATGTGTTTGTGCAGGAACGCTGCCTGCCCGGCCACACGGCCTCAGCTGGGTGCTGGGTTTCAGGAGGCAGCCAGGTGCCTGCCATTCTGCATCCCTGCTATTGAATTTGTGCTTGGAAAGAGCGTTAAAAGAAAACAGTGGAGCTGAAACGGGGGTTGCTGCTGGTCTGGAACTGCAGAGGTGCTCAGGAGCAGGTCCAGCCCTCCATGGGTGATGGGTTTTTAATGCCCATGGTGGCAGAAGGTTGCCTGGCTCTGCACACAGGCTCCCTGAAGGCTCACTCAGCCTGGAGGTGCTACAGAAGCTCTGCATCCAGGTCTCTGAGGAGCGGAAAAGATGCCATCCACCCCCTGAGCAGGGTCTTGGGGGCACAACTGCAGGAGTTCCACAACCTGTGAAAGCATTTGGGTCTCTCTCCTAGCACAGCACTTCCACGGACAGCTGGGGAGATGGAGCAAGGGTTTCCTTCCTCCTCCTCTGCCAGCAGCACTGCCAGGGCAGAGGCTCAAAGCAAATATTTGTCTTCCTGAGAAGGAAAATGGGGGATCGTGGCCGCGTCTGACATAAAAGTGACCCCACCTTCTCTCTTCCCCACCTCAATATCTGCTGAAAAGTTTAAACTAGAGAAGGGAACAAGTAACAGGGATCACAGGGATCACTGGATTGCTGAGGATGCCCAGAAGGCTTTTCCTCCCAGCAACTTGTTGGGTCCTGAATATCCCTTAGTAAAGAAGATGCATTTCCAAGCTGTCTGATCCCAGTCCAGCTCTTACCTTGGAAAAACCAGATATTGCCCAGAGGGTCCTCAAAGGTGGCATCGACAGAGCTGGGGATCCCCTGCCAGTGGCGGGAGGCCAGAGCTGGGTAGCCCTCCTGCAGCTTCCCAGCTCGCAGCCGCCACACGTAGCGGGACTTGAAGAAGAAGAGCTCCCCTCGGATGGTGGCAGCGGCATCGAAGGCTGTGTCGCAGGCATCGGGCTGCACGGGCTGCCAAAGCAGGGACAGTCAGGAGCTGGGACCCGAGGGAGTGTCCAGGCAACTCTCCTGCTCTCCACCAGTGTGGGGTGTGCAATGGCTGCCCAAGGACCNGGACTCTTGGTCAGGGAGTGGAGTGACAGGACAAAGGGTAATGGTTTTAAATTGGAAGAGGGGAGATTTAGATGAGATCTTGGGAAGAAGTTCTTTGCTGTGAGGGTGGTGAGGCACTGGAACAGGTTGCCCAGAGAAGCTGTGGCTGCCCCATCCCTGGAGGGGCTCAAGGCCAGGCTGGATGGGGCTTGGAGCCACCTGGTGTGGTGGGAGGTGTCCCTGCCCAGGGCAGGGAGGTTGGAACTGGATGATCTTAAGGTCCCTTCCAACTCTGACCATTCTATGATTCTAAGATGTGGGCACCAAACCACATGTGAGCTCGCTGCTGGCCTCGTGGTGGGGACACCATGTTGAGGAGGACAGGGACAGGCTGTTGACTCACCTCCAGGTTGGTGATCTCGTTAGTTTCCAGGTCTGGTTGGGGCAGCTCTGCTGGCTGGGTTGGAGTTGGGGTTGGGTCAGGGTCCCGTTTGGGTTTCCCATAGAGGTACTGGATCCCTTGCTTGTCATCCTCGCTCAGGCTGAGCGGGTAGCGGAAGATGTAGAAAGGAGACATCAGAGACTTGGAGACAGCCGTGTGCTGCAGGCCCAGGACGTGGCCAAACTCATGAGCAGCCACTTGGAGGAGGTCGGTGCCTGCGAAGGGAAAAGATGGGAGATGCTCTCAGGTCCCATTTGGATCAGATCTTCTGTGGAATATACCTGCATCAGGGAGGATTAGAACTTGTTACTGGCCCTTGTCACACAGACAGCAGAGGGAGCTTGTGTGTGGACTGTAGCAAGAAAACACCATTTAGAAATAAATCCATTTAAAACTACCCAGTGTCAAGGCCTGAGCCGCCTTCACCGGATTCCAGGAGATTTATGGGAGATCACATTTTAGGAATACAAGACCTGGGAGGGTCTAGAATAGGAGAGGAGGTGGGAACAGCAGATTTCAGTCTGCAAAACGTGGCAGGTGGCGTTTAGCTTCCAAGGGATCCTTTGTGAGGCTGCTGTATTTTCAGGGAAAGCATTCCGCAGCGGCGCTGGGAGCCTGGCTGTTTGCTGACAAGTCCCAGCGCATTCATTCACTCGCCTTCAGCCAGAAATGCTGCCATGAGACAGGCAGGGACGTGAGCCAGCCAGCCCCGCTCTTCCAAGCAGGATTTCCCTGCTGGCTCCTGGGGAGCAGGTCACTTCTCGGAGCTGGGACAGAGGAGATGCAGCTGGAGGACGCCTGGGAAGGGTGGAGGGGAAGGTGAGCCAGCCTTTGTCTTCCTCTGCTGCTCAGCTTCATGTCAAAGCGATGGATTTGCATGGCGCTGACCCGATTCCATCTCGGTCAGTGGGAAAGTGGGATTTCTGTGTCAGTGATTTATGACAACCTTTCAGACACGCGTGTTTAGTTTGGCAGGCTCCTCGCTCCATGCTTTCCAGTGTTGGCAGATCGGCTGTGCTGTTGTCAGGTTCTCCGGGGGAGGTGAGAAGCAGCACGCTTGAAGGAGCTGTGCTGGGGGAACACGGCTGTGTCCCTCACGGAAGGTCCATCCCCAGGAATCCTGCTGCCTGGGTGGCTCTGGGGTGGCCCCGAGGCACACCTTGGTCCTCCTCATACTTCTGCTCTCCCATCTGTAAAGCGAGGCTGAGGATTTCCCCGTCTCACCGAGTGCTGAGACAAAGATTTATCCATGTTTATATCATAAAGCTCTTGTCAGCATATTAAATGGCAATTAGCTGCAAAGAGCTTTTACAGCATTTATTTATGGAAGACGTAGAGGGGGAAAAAAGGCCATGGAGCGGGGCTGGATTTTGATGGGAACCTGCGTCCATCTTCAGTTCCTGGTTTGCCTCCAAGGCTGCCTTTGTGGGAGACCGTAGGAAATTCTTCAACACCACGGGCACCAAGAGAGGGTGAAAAAAGGCCGAGCCCACCCTTCCCCAAGGAGCAAAAACACTTGTGCAGGAAGATCTGGTGCTCTGTGGTTCTTGGATTAGGTCAGAATGAGCAGGGCTGGAGACACAGTGGTCCTGAGACTCAAGCTGGGACAGAACTGGCAACAACATGGGCTTTGGTGGAACCCACCTGAGCTCTGGCATCAATGTGGACATCAGGAAACCCCAGAGAGGCAGGGCTTTAACTTGGGCTTTGGGATTGTGTCTTTATCCCTGTCAATAAACGGGGAAGGAGGAGGAGGGGCTGACCTGGGCTAATTTTGGTGGGTCTTACAGAAACTGATGCTTTGGGCAGCGGTCCAGATGGTCCCAGGCAGTACTGCAGTATCTCATGAGATACTGTGACACCAGGCCCCGAGTGCTACCAGCCTGGATCTATTATTAGCCAAAAAAAAAAGAGTCTTGACTTGATGTGGCGTTGTTTATGGTCAGAGCATTCCCAGGCCACAGGGGCAGAGCTGGAGCCTGGATGGTTTCCCTTTATGGACTTGTTGAAAGAGAAAATACTTGGTGGGCAGGTGGGAACAGGGCATGCAGGGGCTGGGGCTGAGCCCATCCTTTGGAAGACAACTGGGTCAGCCTCAGTCTTCCTTCATCCCTTCCCTGCTTTATTTTTCAGGGCTCCTGCCAACGCTGGGTGCAATTCCCAAGGGGCAGGGCGTGTGACTGGGCAGAGGAACCATCCCTTAGATGTGGTCCTCTTGCTCCCCGGGCACAGGAGGAGCCCAGCAGGAACCCAGGATCCTGGACACAGGCTTTGCTGTGGCTCAAGGGTGGTAAGAAAAGACCTGGATACTTCCAGTAGGGCTCTAAGTGGAAGAAGATGGCAATGCACACCACAGAAACCATTGCTGCCTCCCAGTTTTGCTGGTTCCCTGTTCACACCACAACCAAGCCATTTCCAAGTGCCCCAAGAACCATCCTGGAAGCATCCCCAGCTCCCCTCGAGGCAGTACCGTACCCAGGTTGTTCCCAATAGTCCAGGTCTCATCATAGTCAAAATGGACATCTCCTTCCCGGTGTGTCTTGGGGAAGAATGCGTGTGCCAGGATCCCTCCGGGCCCGTCGAAAGGCAAGTTATCTCCGTGCCAGTACCTGGAGGGAAGACACAGCTCACCTCAGAGAAACAGCCACACACCTCCAGTGAACACCAATCACATGGCTGTTGTGGGGACAATGAGGGGACAGCAACTCTCACTCCCATCCTGAGCTCATCCCACCGCTCCAGATGGACCATTTGGATCACCATGAGCTTCCACAAACTCAGTTCTGCATCTGAGGAAGCAGAGCTCGGTCACACCAAGCCCTGGGGAGTTTGTATGTTTTTCTTGGGGAAACCCATGAGAGATGTGGCCACCTGAGAGAGCTGTGAGGCAAACATGAAGCAGAGGGAATTCTTTGTCCCCGTGCAGATTCTGCCAAAAGTCAATTTTAGGCCAGGAGCCAGCATTCATTTCACCAAGGAACTATATTTGTCTTTGGGCAGACAGTTACATCATTCAGTCAAGGGACAGGATGGAGGACCTGAAGATGGAAAGTCAAAACAAACGCTTAGGGAAACAGCCCGTGGGCAGAGAAATGTAAATGTGCTGGGGAAATTAATGAAGGCTCAGTGACAGTCAGCATGGAACAGCTGCACTTCCACCGAGCAGCCTACAACCGACACAGAAAATAAAAACAAAACCAAAAGAAAAGTGCCTGAAAGCAGAAATATGAGCCTGAAATAGCTAAGCTGAGCACTGGCAGCTCTGGGCTCTGGCTGGAGGCTTGGGGGGTGCTGGTCTGCCTGGGAGGAAGGTGCTGCTGCCCACCCTGCTCACCTTGTGAAGTCGATGACGATGTCGGCCCGGCCCTCCTGCACCTCGGTGAACGTCAGCGGGGTCACGTCGCTCCAGACTTTCAAAGCCTCCTCGATGGTCCTTCTCACTTTAGCTTTCACCAGTTGCCAGGGGAACCTGATAATTCTGAAAGGCAACGGGCACTGGGTGAGCAGAGCATCAGCCTCTGCCCCGCGGACGCTAGCTGCAGGGTCAATGTCACTGGGGCTGCCAACCTTTCCCAGCACCAGGACATCTCCAACCCATGGAAGCGCTGCTCCAGCACCCTCTTTGAGAAACACATGCAGGAGATAAATCCCATAGTGTGGAAACCCTCTGGCTGGTGAGCCCAGAGCTGAGTTCTGCAGGTCTGTGTTCTCCTAAAGTGATGCAGCATCTCCCAGGTCCATCTCCCATGACTCCAACCCCACACAAGTGCCCAGGAGTGCTGTGCTGTGATTTCTTCTTCTCAGTCTCTGCATTTTTTTTGCCCCTGGGCTCACTGAGAGAGGCTGCTGCCTCTTCTCCCTCCCGTGACACAGGCAGATTGTGAGCTCTGCCATGGAGCTCGCCTTCCCTTCCCTCAGCAGTGCTGGTGTGTGTTCCCCTCTGCTGTCTTTCTTTCTTTAACACCATTGACCAAAAGCATAAAAGAAAGGAAGAAGCCTTTTTGTTATCTCTAGCTTTCCAACGCCATGAGGAACTGTCTCCTGCACTTAATTAAACAAAAGGAAGATTTATGTGCTGTCAGAGCCCATACGGGTGTGCTCACCTCTCCACTCACACCCCAGCGGGCAACCGGGGAGGCAGCACCACCCTCCCACGAGCCTGTCCAGCAGATTTGCAACTGAGAACGTGTGGGGTGATCTGGGCAAAACTCTCCACTCAAGTTGTGTTTATGGGAACATCAATAACAGCTGGATAAAAAAAGGTCTTTTTAAAATAAACTGTGAGGTGAGCCCTCAGCGGGGTGGCTGGGGGGAGCAGGGGGACAGCGGGAGAGGAGCGATGGTGGAGCACGTGTCGGGGATCTGATGTGAGGAAGGGAACGTACAGGTGGTGGGTGTTGATGTGGGACTGACAGAGGGGTGACACAACGGCTGTGGAGTGGGTGGGCAGCCGTGTTTATGGGAGCCCATGTGTGAGGGGATGTGGAGGCGCTGGTGATGGCCCTGCTGGTGGTTCAGCGCACAGGTCCCCTGCCCTGGTGGCTGTACCTGGTACCAGGGCTGCCCTCCGGCCCACCTGGAGTCCTGTGTCCAGCTCTGGAGTTCTNGGGGTTGGAACTCCATGATCTTTAAGGTACCTTCCAATTCTGACCACTCTATGATTCTATGATCACAGCGTGCCACACTCCAGGGACCATCACACTGAGAGGTTTAGGGGAGGGAGAAGCAAACCATCCTGACCCCCATTCTGGGTTTCTCTTACTTGTAGGTGAGATCAGTCTTGTCCCAGCGTCCACCGGAGAGGACGAACCTCTTCTGCCGGTTCCTCCCGTTCTGGCCATCCGAGGATGCCGGCAGGTCGGGCACGCCGCAGCGGGGAGGGTTCCAGCGCGCCGACGCCTCGTCCCCCACCATGGGGAAACCCTTGGAGGCCACACCAGTCCCCACAGCGTTCACCAAGGAAGACAGCCAAGGACTCTGCTCCTTCCAGGCGTGGTGCTTTCGAGACACATCCTAAAGGGGAAAAGTGAAGCTGTGACTTCTGTGCCGAGGAAGAGAGGTGCTGATGCAGCGTGCCCACAGCAGCCCTGCACTGGTGAGTTCCACCTTTGCCCAGGGCTGTTCCCACGCTGCCGGGGCACAAACTGCTCCCTGCAAACATCCTCTGTCTCCCGGGCTCTGCTGCCACCGGGCCGGGTCCCACCTGGGAGGCTCTGTGTCATGCCATGGCACCCCCAAAGCACTGGGCTATTTTTGGTCCCCTTTTCCCTGGCAGCTGGCCGGCAGGAAATGCTTTTGCAAGCTGTGGATGAGAACCAGACCCTTCAAGAATGAAACAAATCACTGGGGAGTAAATTCTCTCCCTTTGCCCAGCATCCTTTATTCCCTCCTGGCCCTGGGCAGAGGTGGTGTTGATGAGAGGAAGCCTTTGGTCCCCAGCACACAGCTGAGCTCTGCTTTGCTGCTCTCATGATGTCTCCTTGCTGTCCTGCTGTGATGAGCAGGCTCTGAGCATGGCTGGGGGACAGCACAACCTGGAGAGCAGGGGACACGGATCTGGGGAGGGTGACAGCCCACTCCATGGGGCAGAGAGCAGCAGTGACCATCCCTGCAATCCCTATCATTGCCTGAGGGATGGACAGGGCTACACCCCCTCTGCCTGGGGACGGGGACAAGGTGACCTGGGCTCTCCCACCCTTGGTTGGAAAAGTGGGGTTCCTCTTGGCAATGTTAACTGGTGCTTATTAGCTGACTTCCACTGGTTCCCCACCTGGCAGCAGGACCACGGGGCCACCACGAAACATGGCCCAAGCGTAACCCCCAGCCTGTGGTGGGGAATGTGGAGTGAGAGACACTCGGTCCCTCTGTCACCGTGCCACACAAGCCAGAGGCCCAAAATCAGTTGGGTTTTTTCCACCTGATTCTGTGGAGGCAAATTTAAATGTATCTGAGCAGTGGGAGGAGCAGAAACACAGCAAGGATGCACCTCTACTCGGCCAGGTCTCACAGGGCTCCAGAGCTGAGGACCTGGGGGGTTGGTAAGAGGTCCCTTTCCTTCTCCTGCAAAGAGCTGGCTTCTTCCAGGGGACACAGCATCCAGGCAGGCGGGATGCCAGGGCTGCCATGACGCCGTGTGACCCACGTGCTGCCACCACTCTGCTCCCTACAACCAGCCCATTCATGCGGGCTGGAATGAAGTGTGAAGCCCTTGGCATGCATTCTGCTCCTGGCTCCGTAGTGGCCCCGAGCCTCCGAGTGACGCATGGATGGACACGGGAGATCACACACAGTGCAGCTGAGGTGTCCAGCTCTTTGTGGAGACACCTTCGGTGCTTGTCTGGCTGGGGAGGGCAAGCCAGCTAGCCAGACAAGACACCCTTGATGGTCCTTGGTGGCTTGTCACCTGCTAACCTCTCCTTTGGAAGCCACAGACCCAATCCTGGTGTCCCAGAGCACTTTCACACAGCACAGGAACTGCACCATCAAACCATGTGAAGAGTGAAAGCTGTTCCACATCCCACACAAGCAAATCCCACCTGAGGCACCATCCACGGCACCGAGAACCCACCTAGTGCTTTGGTGGAAGGCGTAGGGGCTGGGATGGAGCTTGCCCAATGCCAGAGCCCTGCCAGGCTGGAGGTACCTGTGTCTCCAAGAGGAGCTCTCTAGGAGCTGCCTGGCAGCCTGCCTGGGCTGGCAGCTCAAGCCAGTGAAGGACAGCTTGGCAGGAGGAGCTGATAAGGCTCACGTTCTGGCCAGCAACTTGCTCCCAGCCCCCAGTGAAACCCTTTTCCAAGCACGTGATGGCATCTGTGTCACCAAAGCTCCTGGAGGAGCCTTGGATCTTTGCTCCCAAGTGTGCCCATGGAGCACTCACTGCCACCAGAGGCAGGTCCAGCTGCCCCAGGGCACGGGGTGATGAACGTGCCTCTTTTTGCAGGAGCAGGAGGTTTTGCAGGACATGGGGAGAGTGGAGATGGACCCTGGGGAGAACCCTCCCTGTGGGGCTGGGAGCACCGGGAAACCCTCAGGAGTTGCCCAGGTAAGTGAGTGGGCTGAGACTGACACAGATGGGCTTACTCCTGTATTTTTTGTCTTGGCTACGCCAAGCACATTGTCCCCGCTCTCCCAGGAAGGCTAGTCCTTTTCTTCCTGGCTGGGGCACGGACACAAGGTGAAGGTTATCCCTCTCCTCCAAGCAGGAGCCAAGAGAGGAGGCATTTTTCCTCCTCACCCCGAGGGATGCCCTGCTCACAGGCAGACTGGAGGCAGGTTTTCCCTCTCCTCTCCGGTTAACTCAAAGCCACTGGCCTGAATCCCAGTTTCCAGCCATCCAAACCCCACCTTGCCTTAGGCAGGACCTTCCCTGCTCCTGCCCTCCTGTCCTCTGCCCTGGCCAGGCCCTGGGAGGGGACACAGCGTGGTCCTGCCAACGGCTCTGGGTGGAGGCAGGAGCTGCCCCCTGTGCCCCAGCCAGCCTCTCCCTGTTGTCACAGCATCAACACCAGCACCAGGGCAGGAAAGGGCTGGAAAATGCCACCGCAGGCACAGCCGGCCAGGGGAAATGTGACGGACAGAAACCACGCGCCAAACAATGCTCAGGAGACTCCTCGGGCTGGAGATTTGGGTCTCCTTGGCTGGACACACCTCGCTGCAGGCACTTCCCAAGGCTTAGGTAACATCCTCTGGGTTAAGGTTGCATCCTTCCCACCCAGCGCCGAAGCCAGCCTCTCCTGCGGGAACCCAAAGGGGATTCAAACTGGAAGAGGGGAAATTTAGATTAGATCTCAGGGAGTATTTTTTCCCCCTGAGGGTGGTGAGGCACTGGAACAGGTTGCCCAGAGGAGCTGTGGCTGCCCCATCCCTGGAGAGGTTGAAGGGCAGAGACTTGGGGGGGTTCAGCCTGGAGAAGAGGAGGCTCCAAAGAGACCTTAGAGCCCCTTCCAGTCCCAAAAAGGGGCTTTTCGGGACTGGAAGGGGCTCTAAGGTCTCCCCAGAGTCTTCTCTTCCAAGGTGGTGAGACCCTGGCCCACGTTGCCCAGAGAAACTGTGGCTGCCCCATCCCTGGAGGGGTTCAAGGCCAGGCTGGATGGGGCTTGGAGCAACCTGGGCTGGTGGGACGTGTCCCTGCCCAGGGCAGAGGGGTTGGAACTCCATGATCTTTAAGCTCCCTTCCAATCCAAACTATTTCATGATTCCATGATCCTGCTTTGTTCTCCTGAGCGGTGGGATAATGCCCCAAAGTGTGATCTCAGGGGTCTGCTCAGGGCTGTGCTGCTGGTACCAACCTGGGAAGAGAGGGTGGGGAAGGCAACGGCTGCTGGGGAGTCATCCCCACTCCTCCCATCCCACCACCAGAGCAGAAGGATTACTGAAAACCAAAAGGGAAGCCCCTGCAACCCAGGACAGGCATTTGGACCAGCTGGTGAAGGCTGTCTGCCACTTAGACCACCCTTTCCAGGACAACCTGCCATTGGGGTGGCAGCTGTTCAGGGGAACAGACAGCTTTTAGCCACGGGAAGAGGATGGAGCTTTGCAATAGACACTGAGCATCAAAATGTGTGTCTGGTATGAGTACAGAAGCTGCCAGGAATGAAACCAAGGGCTGAGGACAGCGAGGAGAGCAGAGGAGCAAAGCTGCACACACAGCCTCTCGCAAAGTAAGTCCTGCTTCTGAGCAGCCCCTGGGACCGACAGGCTGAGAGGGAAGGGGAGGGAAAGGACAGATCCCGTGGGAGAGCAGAAACCACAGCAGAGGCACAGCCTGCCCGCTGCCTTCCTCGCAGCCTCATCAGCTCCTGAGTCTGCTGAGGCCAGGAGGACACTCGCTAAGCTTCCCAGGAAGGTCTCCAGCCATCCCGAGGAGCCGGGAGCATCTCTAACCTCCTGGTTTTGGGCAGCAATCACCCTCCCCAGCCTCCTGGAAGGAGCTGCAGCCAGAGCAGCCCAGCTCCAGTGGAATATCAATGATTCTGTGTCTAAAATCCCTGGTACCAACAAACCCAGCACCCTCCTCTGCCCACGTCCATCCTCTGCTGCCTGCCCTGAACTTAAACTTGTCTCCCCTGTCATCTACCTCATTGCCTGGGCTCCTGCCTGCTCCTGCAGCAGGGACATGAAAAGAGACCCCCCTCCCAAGTCCCCGTCAGACAGGAGTGACTGGACAAGTTACAACGTGAATCCCATCACTCTTGGATACTTCCCCTGTCACTGGGGGCCGCTTCCTCTTCTCCTAGGGGATAAACTCATGGATTTTCTCCCTGCCTCCCTGTGCCTTCTGCAGCTGCTTTTCCATTTCTGCCTGCTTTTGGTGAGGCCCTGGTGTCTGCTGCCTCTTTGGCTGGTAGCACCGTCCTCCTCCCACCCAGGAGCTGCAGCTCGGAGCACACCTGCCCTTGGTTCATCACCTGGGGAAGGAGAGCAGATGTGCTTTCTCCTGCAGTTCTCATGTAGGACAGTTCTCTCCCCCAATTTCTGCCCACTGTTGGGTGGCTGTGACCCCCCAGGGGCTCTGCACCCCCTGAACAGGCTGCAGCAAGGTTCTTTCCTGGGGTGGGCACTGCTGTCCCCACGCAGAGAGAGCTACAGAGAGCTTTCTGGCCAGCCCAGCGTGAATTTGAAAGGCCAGCTCCATCTGATGGTTGCTGGTAAAACTGGACCCAGCTCGCTGTGGTCAGGTTGTGTCCCAGCAGCTGACTGGGTGAAATTTTTTCAGAAGAAATTTTATGGCAGAACCAGATTCTGTTTGTGATCTGCTCAGGCCCTGAGCTCCCGGTTTAGGTCAGTGGAAAAACTGGAAACTGGGTGGAAACCAAGCCGAGGCAAAGCCACCAGGTTTGTTGATCTCAGAGCAACAGCAGAGTCTCCCAAACCTTCCAACTACTAATTCTTTGCTTAAACAGAATATTTCTGCTACAGGACTGGCTCCTTCCCATCCCGGTCCCACTGCAGACAGGGTTGGGGGTAACTCAGGGGGCAAGCCCTGGCTGAAGGGGAGGTGTCTGCTCCCTTCCCATGCTCTGTGGCACCATCAGGCTCTACCTCCTGGGGCCTGACGGTTCGTTTCCGGATTGCTGGGTGGCAGTTGTTGTTGGCAACTAAAAAAGGAAAATGTTTATTTTTCCTAAGCAACGTGGAACATGAAACATTAGGGACTGCAAATGTTCCTGCCCACCGACAGCGCGAGGAGACCCGGGCTCTGTAGGAACAAGAGAAAGCAAATGAGTAAACACTGCAGGGACTATTTTTGTTATCAGACGCTTTAATTACGTGACAGTTTGGGAGTCTGGTCCATCAGCAGCACCACAGCCAAGCTGCTGGTGTCACCCAAGCAGCAGTTTGCCAGGAACGGGAGTACTCCCAAAGCAAACAAGCCCCAGGACGCCGGGACAGCAAAAGGTTTCAAGAGCCCTTAATCTGATGACCCAGAAATCCCCTTGAAACCAAGAGGTGGATCTAGGATGCTGCAGGCAGAGGAGGAAGGGGGTTGAGGTGTCTTGTTCATTGTGCAGTTACATCCCAGTTTAAGGTGAGCAATGAGTTACTGCCGGGACATCTCCAGTTGGATATGGCCACTGGGCACAGCACAGCCCTCCTCAGATGTGAGAACCAGGATCTCCAACCCCCTAGGACAACCACTGTCCCCCTGCCCAACCTCCTGGACATGTCTGGGAGAGTTTCCCCCTCTGCTAATTTTCACAGAGCTACCTTCCTGCTTCTTTCCTGCCCAAATCCCACTGAGAGGAGGACATCTGGTCACCTGCCTCTTCTTGTGGGTCTTATCTGCACCAGGATCTCAGTGAAACTTCAAACCCACATCTGTGGCCCTCAGTGAACCCGTGAAGCTCTCCACTTTCCATTTTGCTGGACACATGGGTGCAGGCTCAGCAGCGCTTCCATCCACGTGGAGAACTGGGCCAACCCCCGTGTGAGAACATCCAGGAACCTTTCATTTACCTGCCTGCCTGTTTGGGATGAGCGGAGAAGAGCCAACAGCATCTCCGGTGTGAAAACTCCCAGCAGGACAACTTTTCTGCAGAAGATCCCTTTTTTAAACAAGACCTACCAGCTCACCCCACCTCTGCTGAGCCCCTCACCGTGGCACCAGGGCATGATAGACACGGGGGGAGCAAGCAGTGTGAGCTGGAGTGGGAGACATCCCCCTCCCCAAAAATGCTTCTCCTCTCCCTGCTCTCTTCTCCCTCCCTGCTCTGTTCCACTGGCCTCACATCCCAAATCTTGTGGTGCTGTGGGGCGTGCGTGTGTGTCGCATCCGAAAGCCCAAACACAACAAACACGAGGGGAATAACTGCTTACATGTGTCTTGAGCCTCTCCTGGAGCAGAGGATAAACATGCCTAAAATTACCCCAAAGCTCCCTGCGGGATTTAAACAGCCAAACCAAACAGTGCAAATCAAACCCTTCCTGCAGGAGCTGCCCGAGCCCCACAGTGAGGCAAGCGGCCGCCACGGCTCCTGGGCTGGGGGGACAACAGCCCTGGAGCTTCCAGGGGAAAACCTGCCGGGTTTTGGGGGCTGGAGCTGCAGGATACGGCTCCCGAGGGATGCTGCTGGCAGCTGGGAGGGCGCCCACCACTTCTCCAGCCAGGGAGAGCTTCCCAGCAAAACGGACCAACTCTTGATTTCCCAGGGGAGCCGAAAGCGAGGCAGGAATTCAGCCCCTGCGTGTGCACGGCCCCGAGGACTGCAGAGCTTTTGTTCTCGGGTTTGACAGTGGACACCAGACCCAGCCCTGGGTCCTGCTCTCAGTTTTCTTTTTCTTTCTTTAAGTGCTCATATAAAGGCAAAGGCAATTGACAAAGAACACGGCTCCTTCTGCACCTTGCCCTGCTCAGCCTGGCTTTAAAATGCATCTAAAGCCCTTGATTCCCCTCCCACCCCCAGTTTCTGCTGCTGTGACTTGTTACTAGAGCACTATGGACCAGCCAGGGTGCAGCACCCCGTGGTGCCTGGCACAGCCCTTGCCCACCCCAGCTCGAGGAAGTCACCATCCTCTGTCCTGCAGGAGTGGGGATCTCCTTTCACAGCTCCCTCCTCATCCATCCCCCGACAGCAAAGGGTGCCCGGGCAGAAGGCAGCTGCTGTCAGACGTGGGGAAACACGGCTCTTTGTGCGGAGACACGGAGCCAGAGAAGCCACCATGCCCTGGCATGGCCCAGCTCTCCAGAGACAGAGGGTAGAGAAGAGCTGAGGCCAGAAACCTACTCACGGGCCACCACCAGCCCCCATTCCAGCACTCCAGCCAAGGGGGATGCAAGAGCAACCACCACGGTGCTGGCTTTGCCCGACAGGCAGCAGAAGAACCTCCAGAAGCCTTGCCACCAGATAAGGAACCCCAAAGAGCAGCGATTTGGGGGGAGAGAACTGCTGTTTGAAAGGATGGGAAATCATCTCCCCTTTTCCATCCCCAAACCAGCCACCATCTCTTTCAAATACATTGACCTGAAGCCCCAAACCCAACGCGGCTGGTCCAACACACCACCACAAGGTGCTCCTGACCAAAACATACCTGTGGGAGCACCACCTGGAGTGGCTCCAGCCCAGAGGAAAGCGTTAGCACTCGGGATGCAGACTTGGGATGAGGAAGACACTGTCCCCTGGGCATGGACTGCCAACAGGAGGGGGGACACCTTCTGGGGACCACGGGTGTGAATTTGATGGATTCGGAGCCTGAGCAACCTGCCAACCATTCCAGGATTCTACCATTAACGTCCACCACAGGTCCTTGCTGGCAGCAAGACCATGACCAGAAGCTGTTCAGGTCCTTCTCAGCTGGTCCTGAGGAACCTCCAACCCAGCCACATGTCTCCAGCTCTAGGCAGGTCCCGCTTCCAACACCGCGCCAGGGATTTCATCCCCGACGCGGTGTCGGAAGCAGGACAACCACNGCTCTAGGCAGGTCCTGCTTCCGACCCCCCACCTCTCGCCCTGCCTTTCCCCCGAGCCAGAGAGGAGCCAAGCACAGTGACATTTTGTTTGGAATAATACATGCACTTTGGGGGCCAGGGCTGCTGCGGTGCCAAATCCCAGCCGGCGGCGTGTTTAGCAGCCAAGTTCCAGAAGTACTCGGATGACAGAGCCGATAATAAAACCATCGACGGGACCTCAACTAATCCCCTTCCAGGGCTGCTATTGGGAATTTGCTCTGTCATTATTTGATGGCAAACTGGTGAAGAGCATCTATATCATAACCCAATTACACATGGCACACGCTCCCG
>VXBW01008051.1:52640-67022 GCA_013400375.1 Thinocorus orbignyianus | reverse complement strand
TGCGGGACAGGCAGGGCCGGGGTGAGTGGAGCTGGGCAGGGGGTGGCTGGTCCCCGGGGCAGCGCTGCCAGGTCCCCAGGACACGCCGAGGTGGGGAGCGCATGGAGGGGGGTGTTGGGCAGGGTTTGAGACCCCTTCCAGCCCCACCCTCCGCCCTCGGGGCGGGAGGAGGACGGGAGGGGGATACCCCGTTTGTCCGCCGCCCGCCGGCTCCTTTGCAAACCGACCCGCCGCCGGGCTGGGAAGCAGGGGGGCGCCCCACGGGTGGGGAAGGCGAAACACCCGGGGCTGCTCCTCCTCCACCCGCAGCCCCCAGGCAGATCCCACGTGTGGGGCTCCCACGCCGGGAGGAGCGCATGGAGGAGGGGGTGGGGGGAAAGGCCACCTCTGCCCTCTCCGTGGCACCCCGGTGGCCGCGGGCGGGGACACTGCCCGGCCCCGGAGATGCCGAGGGCTCCACGGTGGCTGTGCCCACCCCGGTGGGTGGCCACGGCCAGGGCTCCACGCATTGCTGGGTGCCCGGCAGCCCGCTCGCTAATTGTGCTGCAATTAGTTGCAGCGTTATCGCTGCCGGTGCCATAAAGTGGCTGTGACCCTCATTAGGAGCCCATAACGGAGCGTTGTAAAACACCACGAGGCTGTGAGCCAGGGTTGGAGTGGCCTTAATCCGACCCATAAACACTTCGCCTTCGCTTTCCCTGAGCGGCTGCTTGCACCGGGGCAGGCAAGAGCCCACAGTGCCCAGGCCCCGCTGCCCACCTGCCCACACAGGACATCCAGGCACTGGAGAAAAAACGGCCTCAGACCCTCTCAGGCACGTCTTCCCCTGAGCATCCTGTAAGAGGGGGCAGAAGGGACCCCCAGCACATGGTCAGGATCTGGCCCCAGACCCACTCTCTCTCGCTGCATCACTGGCTGCTTCACCATCTTCCTGCGTTCCAGCAGCCTTGCTCATGCTTAGCATGGATCCTGGGGCTGTGTGAACAGGATGTGTCTGTCACTGTCACCCCAACACCGCATGGCCATGTTGTAAAGGCCAGGGCACAGCTTTGTACATGCTGCTCAGGCGTGCCAAACCAGCAAATTCTAGCACAACGTGGTTTCACTGCTTGGTGCTACCATCTCCCATAGCGCCGTCCACCCTGTGCTGCTCCCCACCTGGGGTGCTGGTCCCCCCCCCGGGGCGCAGGGGCACTCGGAGTGGTCCCTGGGGCCAGCAGCCCCCGGCAGCTGTTCATTCCTGCCGGCGCGTGAAGCAGACGAGAACATCAATTTCACGGAGCAGCAGCCGCCCCTGTAGAGCTTGCAGCCTGCCGGAAGCACAGAAAAATGTTTGGTTCAGCTCAATTCGAACCAAAACCAAATTAAAACCAGAGAGAAAGGGTCATTCCTAGTGCTGGGAATGCTGGGGGAAAGCTGGAACTTGAGGGAGCCCATGGGAGCCACAGCCTGGGGTGGGCAGGGAGAGACCCACCCCTGTAGCCAGGCCAGGTCCCCAACTGCTGGATACGGTGCTGGGTGGCAGCAGGGCAAAGTGACCGGTGGTGGCACCTCACCCTGCATCACACCAAGCATCCCTGCCAGGTATGGGTGACGCCAGGCACAGACTGGGGCACAGCGGGACCTGCTGGGAGCTGGTCCCCTTCCCTCCGTGGGGCAGCACTGGGCTGGGGGTCGAGCTGCCTGGCTTGATTTATAACAGCAACTGATGGTGAACAAAAAGCCCTTCACGGCAGCACAGTCCCAACCGCCTGCTGCCAGCAGCACTGCCATGGCCTCCACCATGCCAGCAGCTCAACAAGGGGCAGATTGTGACAGCGCCCCATGCTGTGGGTGCACCCCTGCCCCAGCACCTTCCTTTGCTGCCCCTGTCACCCCCAGCCCCCTGGGCTGCTCCCATCAACTGCAGCGCTGTGAGGGACACATGTCCCCTGGCCACGGAGCTGCAGAGAGGGGGTGGGAGCTCAGATGCAGTGGGGTGCCCAAGGAGGGAGTACATCCCCGCAGACGGAGCAGTGAGGGGACAGGCTCAGTGCAAGGGGACCTGCTCTGCCCAGTGCCCTACCGAGGAGAGGTGACCTCCCAGCCAGACCCTCGGCCTCACAGGCGCAGGGCCCTGCAGCAGCGAGCACGCATGAGGGGCTGGGTGCCGGGGCCAGCACGCCAGGGCTCCATCCTCCCGCCCCTGCCCCTTCCCCCAGGCAGTAAATCATCCCTGCTCCCCTCATGAAAGGCCCATGTATGCGCTGCCGGCGCAGGGAGCCTGCCTGGTGCCAACAATATTGCTCTTGGAAGGCAGCCGGGGCTGCGGGAACACAGCCGCCCCTTGTGCCTGGCCCCAGCGCTTGCCGCCGCTCCTGCTGCGGTGGCACCTGCGGCTAGCGTGAGTGTGAGCAGCATGGTGGCTCCTGGGGGGGGCCGGAGCCCGGGGGGCTCTTTCCTCCTGGAAGTTTCTCTTGGCCTCCTCTGAATGGCTGTTGTTTGGGGTGCAGGCTCCCCAGCATGTGCACGGGGCCTGGGGCCTGAGGCTGAACAAGCTCATGCCATGTGCTGGGGTGATGCGAATCCCCCTGCACTGGGGGCCTGTGCCAGCCCCAGAGCATGGGGGTCCTCTGCTGCCCTAGTGCAAGGGGTCCCAGCCTCATCCAGCCCCACCAGCCTTGACACATAGCGGCTTCCAGCCCCAGCCTCAGCCTGCTGCCCCGGTGTCAGCAGGGACCTGCCGAGGCAGGCAGGGGCAGAGCTGGAGGGACAGGCAGCTTGCTCCAGGGGGACCAGGTCTGGCACTGGAGGTGAGCAGCCAGGCTCAGAGCAGCACTCCCTGCCAGCCCCAGGTCCCGCCAACCCATCCTTATCTCCAGCAGGAAGGGACTGATGGAGCAACCTGGCCCAGTTAAGGTTTAACCAGACACAACATGGCAAACATGAACCCGCTGCTCCCTCTGCGGAGCTGAAAACGTGGGGCCCGGCCTGGGGGCTGCACGATGGGGACACCGGGGCCCCAGGCTTTGGCTGAGCCCCCAGCATGGCACAGGGGCACCCACAGATTTGGGTGCTGATGGCTGAGCTGGGAGCACATTGGGCTGGGGCGGCAGTGCAGAGTGGGAGCACCGTGTCCCCACCATACCTCCTCCCTGCTGCCCTGCCTGTCCTGAGGGGCACCGGGAACAGGGTGCATGGGGCTAGGATGGACACTGCTCCCCTTGGGGACATGGCGCACACCAGGCCAGGCAGCATGGTGTCCGTGCAGGGGCCAAGCAAGCAGGAGCTTTGCCCACCAGCCCTGTACCCTCCTGGGGCATGAGGAGCTCCTCCATGGGATGGCACAGTGGTGGCAGGGGGCTGCAAGGCAGGAACGGGGCCACCCTGATGCTCCCGACCCCTAATTGCAAGCAGGCGCCCAGCTTTGCCTCCACATCTGCACCCGATTTACTCGCTGGAGCCAGCGTGGCCACAAGGGATGGCAGTGGTTGGGGCTGCGGCTGGGGCTGCACTCCCCCCGGCTGAGGGGGGGACCCGGCGCCCAGCCCCGTGTGCTGCCAGAGCAGCCGCCGGCTCTTCATACCGGGCAGGCTCCAGGGAGCTGGCTGTGGCACGGGCAAGGGACGACAGCGCTTCTGCAGGGGACGTGGCTGGTGGGTGGCTCCATGCCCTGCGCAGCGGCTGCCAGCCCGGAAGGCTGGGGCTTGGCCCAGAGCAGGCAGTCACAGCTCTGGCAAGGGGTGCCTGCGGAGGCCCTGGTAGGGAGGAGGGAGACCGGGCAGGGACACTGGGCCAGCAACACACCTGCACTGGGGCCACAGCCTGGGGACAGGGGCCATGCCCCGTCCTCAGCCTCTTCCAGCTTGTGGGTGGCTCTGGCCCCACAGCCAGGCTCCAGCTCCCCTCCGGTTGCACCCAGGCATGCCCATGGGTGCTGAGGACCCCAGAAAGCAGTCCACCAGTGATTCTGACACTCACCTAGACTATACTCGGGCACAGGGATGGGGCCAGTAAGGACCCACTGTGGGCACTGCAGCCCCCAGAGTGGTTGGCAGGGCCATCTACTTATGGCTGCTGCCAGCCACCCTGCTGTTGGGGAAGGGGACGTGCCAGGGGTACAGGTAGCCCCACAAACTGCCATGTCCTCCCCCCCTGCCCTGGGGAGTACATGCATCCACAGAGAGGCCAGGAGCTGCCAGACACGCCACAGCCCTGCCACAAAGAGGGGACAGGGTCAGCGAGGGACAGGCTGGCAGTGGCAGGCACGCTGTCCCGGCAGAACAGCACACCACAGGAGGTGGCTGCAGCCTGTCCCTCCCAGCACTGCCCACGCATTGATGGCAGTGCCACCGTTGGTGCCAGCATGAGGCCCTGCACTGCTCCTGCGGACATCACTCCTCTGCCACAGCTCTACCCGCAGAGGAGCAGGACAGCTGTTCCCAGGCACCCGAGCCAAGCGAGCTGCCCCCAAAGGGACAGCAGCAGAGGATGTTTGCCATCTCGCCCCTCCTGAGCTGTCACGGCAGAGCCAGGCAACAGCCCAGCATCTTGCGGCAGTCACGGATGTTTTGGGCACAGGCTGCACAGCAGCTTGCAGAAGTCTCCCAGCTCAGACTGTCCCGCCTGCCCCTTGGTGACTGCAGTGTGCCCAAGGCCAGAGCAGCACAGGTGGTGGCACTTACCGGCTTCATTTGGACCTTGGGGTGCCACGGGATGAGAGCAGGGCAGACAGGAACACCAACCTCCCACCCCTCCCAAAAATATTTCCAAGGTGTCTGCATCCTGCTCTTTGCTTTGAAGTATGGCAGAATCCCAGGAAGGGCTCTAGCAGAGAGACAGCACCCAACAGTAGTAATAAACACTCTATTTGGAGAGCTTCACCTTCGGGAAACAGCAGATACATAAACACTGTGTACATACAGGGAAAGGCAAAACTGTCAGTACACAGACAGGAGTGACACACCAGACTGGGCAGTGCTGGAAATGGATCCCTCTTGGTGTCGATGCACAGCACATCTAGTGGGCACCTGCCCTGGGACAGCAGGACCAGAGCTAAGCAGCAGAGATCGGAGCTGGAGGCCATCCAGGGCTACCAGGCGCACGATGTTCCCTTCAGTCCATCGCAATTTTCTGCTCATTGATCAGCTCGCGAGGTTTAAAAGGAACTCCCTCTGTAGCAGGAGACTATGGTCAGACCTCAGCAGTGGAGCAAGACCGGAAAACATCAGGAAGGCGAACCCAGACCAGCAGGAGCCTGTCCTAAGGGAAGGTGGCAGATTCTGCGCAGGGTGAAGAAAAACAAAGCTCATGCACAGCCTGGAGTGGGGAAGGGAAGGCACTCACTCCAAGCACTGAGATCCGCAACCATCTCTCTTTCTCTCTCCTTGCTCATCCTGACCAGCACACGCACTGGGTTTTGGAAGTGCCTCTAGAGCCTGGCTCCAAGCCCCGCGCAGGCCTCAGCTGCTCCCCTGGCACACAGCGCTGTGAGGCAACGGCCCCAAACTGCCCTCCAGCAGCTGCTGGGGACACGCAACAGGAGGCAGTGGTTCAGCTCAGCCCACCCTGCCAGTGCCACATGCCCACGGCTGTCACCCAATGCTCCTGCCAGCCCCACAGACCCCCATCAGCCAAGGAAGTCCCTGGAGGGGCCACATCCACATCCTTCTGCCCCGTGGAAGAAAACTAGCAGGATGTTGGCCACGAACTAGCAAAGCCTCAGCTTCTCGGAGGCGCTGACGCTGGGAGAAAGCCGCAGGGTGCCTGACACGGAGCATGAGGCCAGCCCAACGCACATGGCTCTTGTGGTGTGACAGCAGAGAATGGGCAATGCCTTAAGCTAAGGCAAAACATCTAAAGAACTCAATCCAAAACACACAACAGCCTCAGATGCCTGCCCTTCCTTCCGGGGCCTTTTCTAACAGATCTAGTACATTAGCACTATGAAGAAACCATCAGTCTTAATTTCCAGGTTTGAAATATACAACATTCCTTTTCCAGGACAGTACAAATGCGTAAGAACTTTGAAGAGAGAGGCTGGGCAAGTAGTGTTCTAATGAGAGACTAACAAAGGTAGGTTTCCAGAGGATTTGTAGCTTTTTAGTTAGCTAACGATTTGACCAAGTTATACTACAGTTTTCTGCTGTATCTAGATTTATTCCCTCTCTCTTCCCTTTAAGCCCTCCCTCCCCACAGTACTTTGATAGCAGCAAGGAAAATGCTGCACTTCCATGCAGATCCCGACAGAATTAGCCATGAACCCACTCTGCTCTACCTTCCTCTGCTGACTGCATTCAGATCCTGGAGATCTCCACCGCTGCCAAGTTTGGCTGAGATTGGTTTAAGTCACAGGGGGTAAAGACACACACGGTGAATGATCACGTACACCTGTTTCCATAGGAAACCAGGCTAAACAGTTACTTCCTTCCACGTGGAAATCCTCAGAGCAGAGGGCTGAGCTGTCTGGAGAGCTTGGAGCTCTAACCCCTCTCGCAGCCCTCCACTCCCACCAGCAGCAGTTTGCACACCAGAAGCTGTAACTACTCGTTAGACAGACCCAAACCACCCAACTCTGGCACCAACGGCTGTGCCATGGCCAAAAGCTCTAATGGCAACCAGTGGCTCATGAAACTCTGCACACAAACCCGACCGGAGGAGACGTGGAAAGAGAGTTCCTATTTTAAGCCTGCACAAAGCCAGGCAACCTGCACCATGTCCCATTCACTGCTTGCTACGGTCTAGGCGTTCTCCTCCAGCAAAAGCCATCTCTGAGCATGGGATGCTGGCCCTCCAGATGCAGGAATCCATTATTTGCTCTGGTGAGGGAGGAGGTGGCCACTACCAACCAGCCTGTCACCAAACCCTCCTTATACCAGATACACACTTCCTCTCACACCGCACCCACCTTCACAGGAAGCAATTACACAATGAAAACTACTCTAAGGGAGTGAAGTATTTGCTGTCTAGCAAGTCTTTTCCAGCTGGATCCTTTTTCTGACAGATTCAGTCCCCGTTCTGCTCAACGGGCGCACACAGGAGGGTAGGGCTTTGCTTATCCAGAGGGATAATGAAACCATTGTGGGCTGGCAAAGGATGTGCGTTCTTGGGCCACCAACAACTCCAAGAACAGTGCTGCAACTTGCTCTAGAAGTCTTGGCTGAAATAACTGTAGCCTCCTGGGGCAGTTGACTCTTCCCGGACATACTGCTGTGGCGGGAAAGGTCCAACAACCGGCACTGCTCCTGGCATCCTGGATATTGAAGGGAGCAAGAGGAAGAGAAGGGGAAAAAAAACAAGGACACAATGTCAGAAGTGCTGTGAAATCTGCCAGCTGCAATCACTGCTCAGCAGGCATGGCTGTCAGTGGAGCAACAGCCTACTGCAGCCAAGTCAACAACCTGCCAGAAAAGCTTCCAAGTGCATCCTTGTCCTCCGTGTGTGTGTGTGTGTAAACAGACACCTTTAGCATGGCAGAATTAGCTGTTGCACAGCTCAAGGACTGTTACAGAGCTTCTATTACAAAGCAAGTATCTTGGCTCTCATCGGACTGCAGAGGCTGGCCTGGAACATGGCTGAATCCAGAAGCAGCTTTCTGAAAGGGAGTTGTGTGGCTGCAAAACCTCAGACAACATCCACAGCTTTACAGGGAACATTTATGCACATGTGCTGGGGACATCCTCAAAGTTGTCCATATAGAATGGCATCCTGCTATTCACTGATCTGGCTGTGCCATTCAAGAGCCAAAACTGAGTTGGGATGAGGGATGGAGCATGTGTCTTCTAGTCCAGAGAGCCAAGGGACCATGGGGCTGTCATTCCACAGACAGGCAACATGAGATCCCAGTTTTCTTCCCGTCCTCTCTGGGAAATTTGTCTAGGAGTCTGTCTTCACTCCAGGTAGGATTTCCTAGCACCTATTTCTTGTAAGAAGCTCTCTAACCAACTACACTCATTACTGAGTTTCTTTTAGCAAAGGCTTTGAAATCAAAGATCTTAACTTTAATAGTATCCAGAACAAGTATTTTTGGTATTAATCATCTGGCAGCCTAATTTTTTTCACATTAATAAGCTATGCAGAGGACGCCATTATTTAACTGACCAGCTGTGAGAGCGAGTTGAGAAATATAGCCTAGATTTCTGGAGCACGCTGACTACATACCAAATTTTAAGACAAGCAATCCCAAGAGAGATTAGAATGGCGAGCAGATCTCCACTGAGCCAGTCTTTAATTAAAATCTGAGTTGTTAAAGAAACGGTGTTTAATGGGTGTCAGGCTGGACATGCTCACCGCAAAGGTCTGCATTCAGCTGAACCATCAAGAACCAAAAGCAACTGCAGGGCCCTCCCAGCTCAGCAGCGACCCAGCGCCGACTGCAGAGGGAGCTGCCGAAGCAAGACGATTTCAGGACAAACAGCAAACCTGCACTAACCATGTTCTGCTTGTAAGCAGGCTGGATGCACGCATTCAAAGCTGCATTTTAAATGATATTTAAGCCATTGATTTGAGCAGCGAGGCTGGAAACACACTTAAACAAGAATGTTACTTACTGATTCTTGTGTTTGAAGCCACTGATGTGAGCCTGGTACTGCTCTATGGAGTTCAGAACTATGTTACATGTGCTGCAGGGGTACCCCTTCCCGGCTGAAACAGACATCAATGTTAGCACACACAGCTAGCCAACAACTTGGTGCCTGAGGTAGAAACAAGTGAGATAATCAATCACTCCATGTGTCAAACAACTGCTAAACAAAGACAAAGAGCAAGTCAATCGCCTGAGCAGACGGGAAGGTTGCGGAATCCCACCACCCCACCATGTATGGACCAGTCACTGCGAGGGAATCGCTAAGCTAGAAAAGCTTTCCTGGTCAGATCGTGGATTTGTTTATCTATAAAAACAAAGACACATTTCCTATAAACAGTTCACAATATCAGACATAGTAAAAGCCTCAACATCAGGTCACCAGACCTGATGCTACATTGCCTTTACAACTCCATGTCTCTCGAAAATTCCCACTTCTCCTGATCTGTACATCTCAAAACAGAAAACAAGGTCCGTAATTTGTAAGCTTAAAGTATTTCAATAAAAAAAGCAGCCAAAGGAGATTATACACAATGTCCAGTTCCACAATGCAGCATTCTGCTAAGCCTTGTTGAGGTGCCAACTGAGAATATTAAGCTCTATCCTTAAGCAGTTTGCTTACAGTCAGCATACCCGCTAGCTGCACAAAAATAAGTTTCCAACAATACTTGTACTAGACAGATCAATGGTTTTGTGTAACATGACATCTCCAGCTGGAATGAGAGTTTGGGAGGTCACAGATACCAAAGAGGCAAGCACAGCAGCACAGCTCAGCACAGGAGTTTAACAGGAAAATCCTGTCAGTTGTCCTCAAGAAAGACATGAGGTGCTCCTGAATTTTGGTTCAATGTGGAAGGGCTCTGCCTGGGAGTTTCCCAAAGAAAAAAATTCCTTGAAGTGAAAGAGGAGACTCACCCCAGGGGCACAGAACAGTGTAGTCACTGAGTGAAAACACAACCCGTGATGTGGCAGATGTTTCCCCAGCTGGATTGCTGTACCTCAGAGAGATTTCAGACTTGAGTAGGACCTTCAAGGTCTCAAAACAGAGCTGGACCTGGGCAGGAAAGGCCAGAGGAGCCGTCACAGCCCTCACACTTGCCTCCCTGCATGACTGAGGTCAAGATCTCTCTGTTGCCAATCTCGCAAACAGGTGCTTGCGTGAAGTTGACCAAACTGCACTCCCACACCCCAAACTGGTGGTTCCTAGAGGAACTTAAAGCAGACAAACACCTTGGTGTTGCACTGCAAAGAACACAACTTTACCTGCTGCCAGTCAGATCCCAGCAAAGAGAAGTTTAGGGAAGCATGGCTGTTAGCAGAGACAGGTGAAGAGAGCACGAGAAAACATCTGACTGCAGCCTATCACACCCGGGCAGCCCTTGATTACAGCCCAGGCTCCAAAATCTCACCCGCACAGCTCAAGTGCCACAGAGACGTGTCCGTAGGTACTCGGGTTCTACCAGCATTTGACAGGAGGCATCGCTCACCCAGGCAGGGGCACTGCCCACCCACCCAGCCTGCCTGGGCTCGGGCTCCTGCCACTGTTAGCGCCTGAGTCACAATGAAGTGAAACTATTCATCAGGCTCCACTAATTAGGTAAAGAGCAGATGGGTAACACTAGATACCAAGCACCTTTCCTATCTCCCACATGACTACGCAATGTGGGAGAGAATATTACTCAGATAATTGAGCCTCATTTCTCCTAAGTGCTACCGATATCTAGAGGTGGCCTGCAAAGAATTAGAATAATTAATCTTCTGCTTGCGTGGGTTTTTACAACAGAGAAAAGCCATTGGAAGAAGATTTTAAGATGATTTGTCTGCTTATTATTTACCTCAAGCATCCAGCAGGTACTAGACTTCCTGGTCCAACAGAAGGCTGCTGAGAGGAACAAGGGAGTTTACTGTGAGCTCCTAATGCTTTCACTGGACTCCAAGGGCTTTCATCACTTAGAATTGCTCATAAGCAGCAGATCATAAACCAAATGAATTTTAACTGTCTGCCTAAAGTTCCTCCTTAATAGCTCATTTTTTTTTTTTCTACATTCCTGCTTGCTCCAGAGAGAGTTGCATTAGTTCATCAGATGGAAGTGCCCACACAGAGGCAGAAAGGCATTCAGGAAGAAATCTCTCTGGCTTTCATGTGCTTTGAAGCAGCAGGTGCAGTTAAACCTATTTCTTCCATCTTTGGCTAGTCCCCTCCAAAGACCTTTTTTTAAGCATCAAATGACACTTTTATCTTTCCATTTTGAATGCAATCCACCTAGCTAGAAACAGTACTGGCCAAAATCCCTGGATTATCCGCACAGAGAATAAAAAGGACACGTCCCCGATTAGACAACATCGCCAAACACAACCCAAAGCTTGTCATGAGTCGCTACAGTCTAAAACCTTTCTTGCTGCCAGGGGGTTACAACATCAACCACATCAGTCTTACAGTGTATAATCAAGATCCTCATCACGAGCCATCCTCCCCTGATCCCTCCACACGGACTCTCTCCTCCGAAGACCTGCCAGGCACATCCTGCCACTCTCCCACCCTGCTCTCAGCTGTTTATTCACCCGCCTGCCCAGAACTCACCCATGAAGGACGATGCCGGTGCATCAGGGGTTCGGCCATAGTGTGCCATCAGCTTGTGTTTAGTCTCCTGCTTTCTGTGCTTCTTGCCTACATAATGCTGTTTTGCCATAAGGGGGTTGTTGAAAGTGGCATGGCAGAGGCTACAGAACTTGTCTGGGTCACTAATGTCCTTGTTCTCTTCGTTAGAAGACACAGTAGAGGTCGGGAGGGCAGCAGGATGTTTCTGTGGGGGCACCGCTTCTGTAGGGTGAATCCAAACTCTTGGTCAGTTACAGAACTCAAAGGTAAGAAACATTCACTTTATTTCCCCCAGATCCACATTAAAATAACCAAAAACCCACCACACCTAAACCCCAAATCTAGACAGAGAATGTAATACATTTAGATAAATTCATGCTGCTTCTATCTCTTCCCTTAACACTGCAGAATTTAAAGGTGTGTGGTAAGACAAGTTGGAGCAGGCCAAAAAGACTTCTAGGGTTAAAAAACCCAAACAAAACAGATTTGTGTATTTCTCCTTAGTGGAGTGGACATAAGCATGGCCATGTTCAGTAAATACTGGACATGAATGAGCTTCCACCTGCTGTTATCATCACTCAGGAAAATAAAGCAGGAGCCGGCCAGAATGTGAGTACAAACCAGAAACCTGCACCCTCTCGTTACGGGATACCAAAGACTGGAGGGAGGGCCCTTCTAAGGACTAGGGAAATCCTCTCATGCTGAAATGAAAGCCACGCACCAGACTCATAGGGACATTCACCCTTCCTGAAGGCTCTTGTCATACCCAAAGGCAAGGGCTTCAAAGAACAAAAACATCCTACAGCCCACCCTGATTCCCGTGGTGGCTTCGCTGTGCAAAAATAACCTAGTGAGGCCATGAAAACACCCTGGGACAGACAGTTTCTGCCTGGAAGATCCCAGCTTAGAGCCAGCACAACCTGCCATACTCAGGTGCATCCAGAGGCTGTGTCTTCCCTCTGCCATGACCGGCTACAGCACTCCAGGCTCTCGGCTGCCCCTGCACACCCTCTCCACCCAATAGCCCTTTCCGTCTGCTAACAAAGCGATGGGAAACAAAGACCCGAGGTCTGCCTGGACCGTATCCCACCATGAGAGCAGCCAGCAGCAGGTGCCATGAGAAAAGCACACGGTCAGGACAAGCACCTGCTGATGCTTCCCAGCTGTACTCTCCCAGCCCACAACAGCTGAAGCTTGCAAATCCCTGAACCTCAGAGTAGCTGAGCAACCCTGACAAGTTTGCCGTATCAGAGTTTTGCCAGTCACTTCCATCCCTGCAAGATTTTAGCAAGCATCGTATCCTGTGACAGTCACTTCTACAGCTTATCATCATGTTCCCCAAAAAGCAGAACTCTCATGATCCCTGCAAATAGAGAAGGTACAACCCTGCAGCAAGCTGCATTTCTCCCAGACATAGCAAAACAAAAAAACACACAAATTTTTGACAACATCAGGCCACCAGCTGGGCTGTTGAGAGAGGCCAGGTCTCTGGAGGGGCACTGCTGGCTTACAGTTTCACAGTAAAGAGTACACACATCCTCACAAGAGCTTACACTTGAGGTCCAATGACACCTCTAAACTTTTTTTTTTATCTCTAAACTTTTCTTTTTATCCTTCAATTCAACACGAATACGCTGCAGACAGTCATACCTTCCACTTTGGGGGACTGCTGCTTCATGTTCTTGGCATGAGTCTTGCCCAGGTAGTGAGACGTTGCCACAGCCGGAGAGGAAAAGGTCATGTTGCAGATGGGACAACACTTGTTTCTGTCTTCCCCATTGCTGCCTTCCTGCTTGCTGTCCTGCACACAGCATCACAGAGCGCTTGAGGCTGGGAGGGACCTCTGGAGGTCACCTCGTCCAGCCTTCTCATAAGAAGAAACGCTAAGGCTTGGGAGTCTAAGGAAACAAGGTAATCAGGGTGTTAAGTTGAGGAAGTGTGAGTAAGTAGGACTTCCATGATGCAGCATCATCTTCCCCTTCATTGAAAAGTGTTCTTGCATCAGATTACTTTTTTTTTTTAACCCATAAGTGAACCACTCCAGGCAGAGGGGCAGCCCTGGCCTGTATGGGTTAAAGACAAGGTTAAGTGTGTGGCTGCCAGAATTGGAACAGGCAGACATTTACTCTGCAAGGTGTGAAGTGAGCAACACCAACGTTGCTATCAGCTGGGTCATCTGCTACATGATGCCAGCAGAGCAGCAGCAGCAGTCACTTCTGAGCCCAACACCACGTGTGAAGGCATCCGCCTTTATCCCTCACCCCCCCCTTCCACCTCCGCAAATGTTGGAGTTAGGGATTAAAGCTGGAGCAATCATAAAAGTAGAATCTGTTTCCCAAATGAGTCACAGGGCAGACAGATGGCTGAGTGGAACGTGGTGCCTTTACTGACCAACAGGCTCCAGCTACTGGTGAGAAAAACTAAATAAGTAAAAAAAAAAAAGCCTGCTCTGGAAAGAGAATTCCAGTAGACTATCAACCCAACATGCTCTCTTGTGACAGTAAAGCTTATACAATGACAGTCTTGACAAGCTGCCACTCCTATTCATTTTTCCCCATCCTTTCAAGGAAGACTATTAATAAGAGGCAACATACGTTTGTTTAAATGTGGAAGACACAGTTACAGAAGCTGTTTAAATGGGAAGGGCAGCAAGAACTGCGCTCACCAAGACACAGACTTGCACCACACCTGCCACCGAGCTCCTCAGCTACCACAACATCCATTCTAAGAGTGTTTTCTTCATCTGTTCATACAGGTGACCAGGCCATACAACAGCCTCTAGCCCAGCTGGTTCCATCCAGCACTATTTAGGCCTGAAGGGCTCAATGCTCTCTTCTCACCTGCTTAGCATCCAGCCTCATCTTCTTCCCGTGGGCCAGCTCCTCTCCCCCGTGGATGGACAGGTACCGCCTCACCTTGTTGGCATGCTTCTTGCTCTGGGGAAAGCAGAGACACCCGCCCGCTGCTCAGCGCCTGCCGTGACAGCGACGGGGCCCGGCGGTGGCTCCCCGCTCCCTACCTGGTAGTGTGCCAGCCTCTGGGACTCGGAGATGAGCAGGGCGCTACACACCTTGCACTGGGCCTCGGTGAAGATGTGACCGTTCTCCCGGATCAGCCGGTCCACTGAGGGGACACACACACAGACAACCGGGGAGTAAGCGACCAGGCCGCGCCGCCCCTCGCTTCACCTCACGTGGCCGGGGACCGGGCCACGCCACTCCTC
>VXBW01008051.1:0-52021 GCA_013400375.1 Thinocorus orbignyianus | reverse complement strand
GGCTGGCCTGGGCACTGGCCCCCACCAGGGCCAGCGCTGTCCCCGGTGGCAGGGGGATACCCCAGCATTGCACCTCTCAAGGGCTGTGCCCTAGTCCCTTGGCCTGAGTGGGGCCCCGGTACTGGTTCCCCGGGGCTATGCCCCTTCCCCTGGGGACACCCTGGAGGGACTCCTTTCCTGGAGCTGTTTCTGGGGGAGGGCACCCTAAAAATGCCTTTCTGGGCTCTGTCTCGGCCCCATCCACTGAGACATTCATCCCTCCCAGGCCAGGCACTAGGGCCAGCTCTGGGCCAGCTCTTGTATCCCCTGTTTTCCCCTGCCAGGGCTGGCTCCATCCCCTTCTACTGGGATGCCCCCTGCACTCTCCCCTGGATTGACCCGGCCTATGGCTGACACCCTTCCTGCTGAGTTCACCTGCAGGGACCCCTCTACTGCCTTCCCTGGGTGATGCTCTTTGAATATCCTTGACCCTGTCATGCTCAGTCTAGCCCTGTCTCCCTGCAGAGCCCCAGGGTAGTGGGTTGGGGTCCCAGAGGACCTTGGGTGCGTGCTGAGGATGGGGATGGGGTTGGGGTTGTTCTTCCCCTATGTAGGGCCTGTCCTTGGAGTGGGGAGAGGAGCTTCGTGGGGGACTCGCTTGAGCTAGGTTAGAGGGCTCTGAGCAGTTGGCATCTCCCACCGAGCTCAGCGGCATTTGCAGATGCATAGTGCTTGGGCATGCTTGGCCTCTGTGGTCTCTGTGTCCCTTCCCGTGAAGAGCCAGCTCTATAAATGGATCAATCCTGTAAACAATTCCTCTCCCCCTGTGGCGCTGTGAGCCCTCGTGTCCTGCCGGTTGCAGAGCATCAGCTGGGCCCTGCGTGCCGGGTCGAGCTGAGGGTCTGGGGATGATATTTCCAAGGAGGCAAGTGGTGCTGACCTGCCTGAACACCGAGCCGCTCGGCTGCGCTGCCGGGGAACATCGTGCCTCTTCTTCCTGAGGTGGGGGGAGTTGTTTACAAAGCGACAGCCTGTGTCTCAAACGGCTCAGAAACTCATCCGGGGATGAGAGTCATTCATTTTGGGCTTCATTTTCAAGCATTTTTCAAGCTGTCACAGCTTGGCAGGTCTGTAGCTGCAGTGTCAAGATTTAGAATTATTCTGTCGGTAATTGCTTTCTGATTCATCAAAATGATAGATGAGAGGGAAAATGACAAATAATCACAAGTTGGGGATCTTCAAGGATATCCCTAAAAATGTGACTGGAGAAGCATGGCATGTGCGAGTCCCTTGTCAGGAGGTCACCTTTGCTGTCAGAGCATTTATGAAGAAATTCTCTTAAATTCAGTTGGGAAAAAAAAAAAGGGTAACTGGAAAACGAGTCCATGAGCCAAACTGCAGAGATAATTCAGTCTTTGGCCTTTTTTGCTGAGCCTGAAAGCTGGTATCGTCACCTTGGGCACTAGCAAGCTAAGAGCAAAATACAGATTCTGTGTTTAACTTCCCTGCCTGAAGAGGGGGGGTGTGCGCTCTGATGCTTGTTTTCTTCCCTCAGATACACCAGCTTGTCTAATAAAAGCTATCACCGCTGTCTCCTCCTCACAGCCTCAGACTAACACAGCTACGAGTTATCTCTTACTTGTCTTGTTCCCTTAGTTACATTTACAGAGACTGGCTTTGCCACAAGTCCCTTCATTTTCAGAAGCGTTGTGGGAGTTGTGTGGTTACATCTCTTACATCTTTTTTTTTTGTTTTTTTTTAGATTTCCTTTAAATGTTGGAGTTAGGTGAGTCATCATAACTCCAGCTGATATTTCTCAGTGATCTCTTATTTAGCACAGTGCATCAAGCAGAAGATGTATCGCAGAGTCAGAGGAGAGCTGGTGATACCACTGCGGATTTGAAAAAAAACAAAGAACATGGCAGTTGCTTGTTGCTGTTTGCTTTTGCTTTGGTGGTAAAAAGGTTTCATAGAATCATAGAATGGTCAGAGTTGGAAGGGACCTTCAAGATCATCAAGTTCCAACCCTCCTGCCATGGGCAGGGACACCTCTCCCTAGAGCAGGTTGCTCAAAGCCCCATCCAGCCTGGCCTTAAACACTTCCAGGGATGGGGCATCAACAACTTCCCTGGGCAAGTTCCAGTGCCTCACCACCCTCACAGGGAAGAACTTCTTCCTAATATCTAATCTAAATCTCCCCTCTTCCAATTTAAAACCATTTCCCCTCGTCCTGTCACTAGACTTCCTGACAGAGTCCCTCCCCAGCTCTCCTGTAGGCTCCCTTCAGATCCTGAAAGGCTGCTATCAGGTCTCCCCGGAGCCTTCTCCAGGCTGAACAGTCCCAGCTCTCTCAGCCTGTCAACAGCTTGTTTGCAGGCTGTTTCTCCAAAACCAGAGTGACCCTCCTGTCCTGGAGGCGTGGGCCTCTCCAGTGCTTCTCCACGTTGCTGTGCTGAAGCGCCTGTCTGTGGGAGTGTTTTTCTTATGATAAGGGAGCGCTCCCCACCTCGATGGGCTCCCTTTGTGGGGGTAGTTCTCAGCAGCTGGGTGTGAGGCTTGGTTCTCTCTGGGCAGTGCCCATTTGGAGCAAAAGATAAAAAAAATGAAAAAAGTATAATGAGGATATTCCAACAAGAGCTTAGTTCAGGTCAGCTGGAGCAGAACAGCTTTGTTTTGAAGAGCCAGTCCTTTCACAAAAGTAGGGCTTGTTTTTATTTCCCCTTCCTAAGCAGACAAACGTTTGTGGGCTGCAGTGGTAGTTGCAGTCACTCCTGGAGCTGCGTGTGCTATTTGTGCCACATTCTGTCTTCAGAGGGCTCAGCAAACCTTCAGTGCAAACTGTGACTCACCAGGATAATCATCTTTAGGCATGTGTGTGCATGTGTTTGCAGAGGAAGGGAGGCAGAGAGGCTAAGGGAGCTTTTGAAGGCAGCAGGTAGTAAGGAGGGATTCCTCTCTCAGCCTCACCTCGTGGCCTTGGACTGTAGATGGAGCAGTACGCTGCTGTTCTGGGCACTGATGGGGATTTTGAACTCCATCCTCGTTCGTATTTCTACACACAGTGGCTGTTTGCAATTTTGTGGTGTTACAGTGGAGGGTTTGGCTCTATTTTGGGTAATGGAGGGTCTTTGTCGCATCTTCTCTTACTCCTATTTTAGATCTAATCAGGACACTTGAGCTATTTCAGTGATCTTGAAAGAAGGCAGAATGATCCTGTGGAAGGACACTGGTCTGGGAACCGGCCAACTTGACTTGCATTTCCAGCTCTGCCATTCTCTGGTGTGTAACGAGGGGCTTGTTGCTTAACTGTGCTGTTAGGCCGCACGTGTTTTAGTTCTAGCTTAAACAGAGCTGATCATGCTCAGCCTGCTTTGTGAGGCCCTTTCAGATTACAGCTCAGAAAATCTGAAATGTTGTTGTTGAGCTATTTGTTGAGCTCTCTACGGCAAACGTAGAGAGGAAAGGGTGCTTTAACTCTGTTTGCCGTCCTGCTGCTCTCCTTCACCGAGATCTCTTCCTGATCCTCTTGTCTGAGTCCTTTTTAATCAAAGCAGCAAATGCTTGCTGTGCATCTCTCTCCAGCAGTCTATGGGCTGGCAAGGGAAGGAGACGCTGAAGTACTGGCTCGCATTGTGTGGGCACCTGCCCTCAATTGTGCTGTTCGTAGAGCACTCAGGTTTGCACGAATAACGCTCAGCAGGTTCCTCCCTGCTTGTCAAGTGCCGCCTTTGATGCGAATGGTTCGGGCATGTCTGCGCAGAGGACTTCCGGAGGCTGATTCTCATTGAGAAATCCAGGCTGCAAGATAAACCTGTTGTCTTGTTTCCAGCCTGCCTCCTGCCATCGCCTCTGTTCTCCCTTTTTGTAGTGCAGCCTTCCAGCGAGCTGCTGTGCCGACAGCAAACCAGCATCCTTTGAGGAGCGTGCCTTTCCCTCTTGTTTTGTTGAATATAAAAGCTGACAAATGGCTGTGCTGCGGTGGCTCCATGTTCTGGCCTGCAAGTTTCATCTTGATCTGCTGCCATGGTCTGGTTTGTTCTGCACCAGGGGGGTGAAGGTGTGGGGCTGAGGAGGGGGAGTCTGGGGTTGTGTCGGGGGGCGGGAGACCTGCTGTGAAGTGAAGCTGTGGAGCAGTTTGCTGAGGAGCTTAAACAGGAGAAGCTGAGAGGAAAGCCTCATGCTTTGGAGCAAGGGCATTCAGAGTGGCTTTGGTTTGTGTTGCCGTCCCCCTTTTTAGCAGTCAGCTACAATAAAGTGTTCTTAACTAGATGAGTGGTGACTAGTACATGTGGCTCCTAGTAACGCTAAATCCACCACGCTTTGTAATAAGGTTCTAATGCCTCGGGTATTTTGCCTAAAAATAGCAAAAGAAAAAAAAAAGATGGCTGTTAGGGAAAATCTAAATCAGAACCAAATGGCTTTCAATCTTTCTCTCTGTTTCAGAGTGAAGGATGCCGAGGAAAAAGAAGCCCACAGAGAGCCTGGACTCTCGAGGTCAGGATGGAGAGGAAGAGGAGGAAGAGAAGAGGAACCCGGCCAATGCCAAGAAGAAACGCAATTTTGTGGATGCATTTATTGTTATATCCGACAGCGATGGAGAGGTCAGTGATCAGCTTGGGGTGTCCAGAGCCTGTGCTGGGCCCTGCTGCTGCAGGAGAGAGCCCTGGCATCCCTCGCTGTGTGTGCCAGGGTCAGGCTCTGCACAGAGGGTATTGTGCTATTCCTCTTCTTACTTATGAGATGAATCAAATCCTATTTGACTAGGAAATGAATGGTGTGCTTCGTGAGGGTGAGTTATGAGGCTGGGATTTGATAACCAAATCCTCTCAGAACTGAATTTGAAACATAATTTAAAAGTAACCTTTCCTCAATCCCTTTACAAATCTTTTTTTCATAATTTTTATTTGATTGATTTCCAGCTAAACCGTAGAAACATGATTCTGTATTATGTGCAAATAGATAAGAAAATGATTCAGAACACAGACTTGTGAGTAGCTCAGACACAGCTGGTGTCTGGTAAACTGATCCTGAATTACAGAAGCCTGAGTTCCTAACTCACTTCCATAGGGTGTAAAGGTGAACTGTGGTGTGGGTATGCCTGGTTAAGACATAAAGGCTCAGATCAGTGATCCCTGACGTCGTCTTACAAACATCAGCCTTCGCCTAAAAGATTCAAATGTCTGCTTCTGTTAAACCAACTGGTATTGGGATGAGTGCAGGAACTCCCACCTGGGGGAAACCCAGAGCCCTGAGAATCTGTCCTCAACTTGAGGTACACAAGAGCAAATCATTAGAATCAGTCTTCTATGTATGACTCTTAAGGCTTTATTCTGCCTTGCTGATGATTTGGGATCCTAAGCTGCTTTTTGTAATTCCACCGTTTTCAAAAGCATTTCAGTTCACTCTCAAGCTGTAGATCTTAAATCAAGTCCCTTTCGCTCCCACATCTGCAGCGAGCTCCTCTACAATAAGGCGATTATCATGTGAGGAGGGGAAAAAGCACTAGAAATAAACAGTAAAAAGCTGTAGGGCAAATGATATTGGATGTTTTTTCTTCACATCGTCTGAATTCTTTCCCATTGGGAAATTCCCTGAAAGAAATGGAACATATGGCAGTAATAGTTCAGTGGGGTTAAACCCTTAGCTCTGCAGTATGCTAAGTTAACTTCAGATGTCTGCTGCATCACTGGCCTTTATTGTGAAACCTATAAGGAAAAAAGAAATCAGCAGCTATAAGAGCTGCTGCAGTACATAAAAGATCAGGACCTGTTATTGTCTGCAATTATTCATCTCAATGTGCACCTATCTGAAAAAGAGGAAACAAACGTCTCTTAAAACACATCTATAAAAAGGTTAGGCTCCCTGACTGTTCTGTAAGTTTGTCTATAAACAATAAATTCTGATGGCATAATCGGTCATATTACAGAAAAGGATATGCTCAGAGAGGCCGTTAAAGAGCCAATTAGGTTCTGTTAAAGTGACAACAGTTCAGTCAGTGGAATGAGTGGATTTATTCCGTTCAGTCTCTTTCTTTCTGTGAGTCATCAGCTTCCAGATCCAGTGCCACAGTCTCTTGTCGTGTTGTTTTCTGCAAAATCAAACCCAAAAATGTGATTTACTTGGGATCTCAAAAAAACAACTGTCTGGCTTCTGTAACTGTCTCAACTCTTCAGCGTACATCAAGTTGAATTTCAATTTTGAACCTTGTAACTGTTGTTCTTGCTCTAGTAAGACCTTGTTATGTCTTCAAGAAGAGGTGTGGGAAGCTCAGATCAATAGCAATTTTAGAGAACAATACATTCTCAATTAATCTTGCATCTGTTAGGACATGGTTCCTTATGAATCAAAAGCTACAAGGACAATTTGGGCATCATTGATTTGGTAGCTTTCTTCCTTGGCAGTCTCTTGGCAGGTATCTATAGAACAAGTCCCCAGTTCTGCTTCCAGACCAGCAGATCTTGTAGCAGCTGCACCTGGAAAGCCTCCAGCTTCTCACTTTTGATGATCTTTGGCAGACTGCCTCTCCTAGGAATTTTTCAGTCATGCTGGATTATCGAGCTCATCCATGTTATTTTGCCAAGTTTTCTTTCTTTTGCTCATGTCTGTGCTGTGGCATCTGCAGAGCTGCATCAGAAGGAAGTTTTCTGGACGTGGGGCTTTCTGATCTTGGCTATATATATAATCCTGGCTTCGGGGAATGCTTCTCTTTTTTTGGGAAGGGTCAGACAAAATAGGAACAGTCTCTCTGGCTTTGTGGAAACAAGAGGAGATGGCCTTCTTTGTGCAGACTGCCTCTCTGAAAGCAGTGATGAAGAATGAGCGGAGTGGTTTCTGTCTCTCCTGACAGTTAAATCCTGTGGGGAATTGGTTGCCAGCACCAAAACACGCATGGTCATTCATAAATACATGGTATTTCAAATAGTGCCCAAGAAAGCTCTCTCCAAGCACAGCAACTCCTGGTCTGTCTCATGAGCCTCCTGCTTCACTTGGGCTGTTGATAAAGGCTCTTTGACCCCTCCAAGGTTTCCTGAAGCCACATCTGGAAGGTGGTTGCCACTGAGCAGGAGTCTCACAGGCTCTTTCTGCTGGATCCATCAGCTCTGCCAGCCCTTGGGGAACATGACAAGACTTCAGGGTGTTGATGCCATCTAATTCTGCATGGCATCCATGGCCTGTCTTTCCTTTGGTGTAGAAAATCCCTTTGCCTGAGTATTCCTGTGTTTGGAGATACTCACAGTCTTGGTAAATAGCAGAATGTGTAGGTTTTGGTAGAAAGAGGGAGGTGTTTTTGGGCATCAGCTGGAATACCTGGCCACTGCCCTGCCCTCCTTGCGCTGCGGCAGTGGGACCAGGTATGACCCGAGGGTTATCTTGGTATGTGGAAGGTGGTGCTGGTAACATCACGGCTGGGGTGGCAGTGCCCACCTCACACCACTGACCATTTGAGTGAGACAGAGTCACATAGGAGTATCACTGCAGCACCCTGCTGTCCCCAGGGGCTCTGCTGTGGTACCCAGGGACTTGCTGCCTTCAGTTCTCAGAGGAGAATGCCAGAAGGCTCCAAGGCTCTGCTCTGCTTGCTCCTCAGAATTCAGGTTGGTCTGAATCCAGGCTCCTTGCAGCCCAGTAAAAGCCTGTTTTTCTGCAGAGGCCTCCCTCCTGGGTGTCAGGAACTGCACGTCTGGCACGAGCCCCATTGTGTCTCGTCGTTCAAGTCTCCACTTCCAGCAGGTTTCTTCTAATGAGCTGAAAGACAGAGCAGAGCTGAAACAGATTCTGAACTCAAGTCAGAGACTAATAAAGTGGGGTGTGATATTAATTTCAGCAGCAGCCTTGGCTAGAGCCAAACGTGGCACTTCCAACATCTAATTGGCTTTTAAAAATAAATTAGTCTGGTTTTCATCTGCGTATTTCCCATGCAGGATATGTGGTGTTTGGCTGTGCCCTATTGTTAGATGGTCCCAACTGCCATTGAACAGTAAAATTACTCAGACCTTTTGACTTTGCAGTCTGCACCGTTACCTATGGAGACGTTCTCCTGTAGCCTTTCCTTCCCTGAGTCAGTAGAAGCTGATTTCTGTGGTTTATGATGTGGATTCGAGGAAGCAGGATGTGGGAGGCTGGCTACTGGCTTCCATTTACGGGCTTTTAGAAGCGATTGGAGCTGTATCTGTTTCTGCTGGCAGAGTCAGGTTCTCTTAAGTATGTGCAAAAGCATTTTTAAAATGAGGATTTGAGTTCCTGCTGTCTGGTGAAACTGAGCAGGTTAAAAAAACAAGGAAGAAGAATAGTGGCTGCCTTCCACTAAATGTGTAGGGAACTTTGGAAACCTGTCTTTTTCTTGATCTGTGTACAACGCTGACAGTGAAATTGCTCATAAGAGAGCATCATAAATTAAACTGTAGAGTCTGACACACAGGAAGAGAATTTGGATTCCTTCTGGCCATTATGCTTTAAATTGACGGCAAAGGAGGAGAGACGCTCTCTGGGCTGGCACTGAGCAGAGGTGTGCAGTTCCCACCTCGCCTCCGCTGTAATAATTAGTTTCCCCTGGAAGTTGTGTGTTGGAGATGACCTTGTAACTAAGAGTATTGGCTGCAATTTGGGAATATTTTAATTGATTAAGATTATTTTTGGACTGGTGATCTTATTAGAAAGGCAGTTGGTTGAGTGGCCCCCTGAGTTCCTATTATCCTTGTAGACAGATGAACATTAAAAGGTTGGGTCAGAAGGAGCGAGCCCGGTTGTCTTCTCTGAATTTTCTTGGCCCCTTCTGTTTCTACCATCCTTGCCTGCATTTATGCAGAAGACTCGGGAGCCTGCGGGGCTCTCTCCCAGCAGAGGTACAAACAACCATAAATCCTAATTAAAAGGTGTGTTTTGTTTTCTGGGTTTAAAAATAAAGAAGATTTAAGAATTCTTGGAATTGAGATGTGTGTGTATATTTTGGCCCATCAGGATTAATTGGATGTGCTTCAGCGGTTCGCTGTACCATGGCTGTTCGCTAGAACGCTGCTGAGCAATTTAAACACCTCTCTCAAATGTATGAGGTTCATACAACACGTGTCCTGCAATAATTTTGCTCCTGCTGCTGTTGTAAATGTTGAGATTCTTCAGGATGCAGCACGGGGAATTGATGCACGTACACGGGGCTCCATGGTGAAGCCTGTCAGCCACCCGGCACTGGGCATTGCTGGTCCCTTCCAAGCCCCAGAGGTGTTTGAGCCCCGTTTTGTCCTGTAGCGTTTACTGTAAATGTGTGTCTCAGACACCGGCAGCCGTGGAAAGTCTGGTGTGCTCATAAATCACACCCGTGCCCTGGAAGAGAGCTGCAGATGAGAGTGTCAGGGTTGACCTTCCGGCAAGTGCAAGAGTGATGAGGAGAAGATTGATGCCTAGAGAGAAGATCTGGGGATTTACAGAGCCTGCTAGGATTAAATTGCCCCTGTCTTAAGATGGAGTAGGTTTAGCACTGTTAGGCAGGGCTTCGGGGGAGAGCAGGAGAATTTTTGCTTAACCTCATCCAGCATATAATCCTGGTTTGATCCCAATACGATCCCACAAACGGTTCCCCTCTCTGTTAGGTATGAGCCGCCCGCAAGGTCAGTGTGGGGCTAGTGCTGGAGAGCTTGGAGTTGGAGAACCTGTGGCTTATGGAAAGCTGGAGAAGGGCAAAATGCCAGGGCCCTGGAAGGAAGAGGATTTCACCTGCTGAGGCTGAGCTAGGAGGGCTCAGAAGTAGAGAGCATCCATCTTCTAGCAAGAGCGAATCTGGCTGTGGAGCAGCCTTTTGGAGACACAGGAGTAGATCTTAGAAATGGGGTACCAAAATCAGGCTGGATGGGGAAGAGAAGGAATTGGTCAAAGGAAAAAAAACCCTTATGTGTGAGCACGAGCGTGTGTGGGGACTTGCTGGGCATGATTGCTGCCTTGTTGTGAGCTGATTCTTTAATCAGTGGAAGTGAGGAATGGTGTAGGTATTAGGGCACGTAAAAGCTGTAATGTATTAGGGTTTCAGGAAACCACTTAATAGTATGTCTTGCAAAATCTTAGTTGGATAAATAATTCAATTTGGTCTATATAGTAACATTCCTGGATTGAAATCCTGCTAAAAGACTGTTGGCAAAAGCTGGTGATGAACAGAAGAGAGGCTCATTTGGGGGAGATGTAAAGCTGAGGCCAAGAGGATCAATATTAGGTCTGTGTGTGTTTTAACATTCTCATTAATGACCTGTAAGAGGGAGCAAGCGGTGTATATACATTAATGAAATGTACAGATAACACTAAAGCCGTAGATGTCTTGAACAAAACTCAGCATAGAGATGCAGCCCAAAGGGCTTAATGGGTTCAGAAAGAGGGGGAATGGGCAGCAGAAATTGATTACTCTTGAAAACAAGCAGTGTAGCCATTTTCATTAAAGTAGCCCAAGCCACATGCCCCACCTTGAAGCCACTCTTCTGGCACGGGAGGTGGTGTGACACAGCCTGTGGCCAGTTTTGCCCTGAGTCTAGTGGATGGCAAAAACAACTGCAGCTGTGTGAACCCCCTCCCCAGCCAGGCGTGGATCTCTGCCTGGAACATTGGGTTTGATTCTAATCCTGCCTGATTTAGAGAGACAGATTGGAGGGGCTCCAGTACCACAGCCTTCGGTAATGTGTGCGCCTTCACTTAAGCCGTTAGGACAGCAACTTGCATAAATGTGTGCCAATTAAGCCCGTGACCACTCTTGGTGCAGTCCATGTGCTTAAAGCAGCGTTCACTTAGCTTGTTCGCGTGGGTATTAATTCTGGGAGGTCTCGAGATGACAAATTTCTGAAATACTAAAGCTTTAAAAATGAAACACTTGTGGCCGTACAATGAGAGAGCAGCACCAGGAGTAAATACAGCTGGCTCTCCTGCCCTCAGGGTGTGTTTGCGTGGGTCCCCAAAAATGCCAGGATTCTAGTTTTGGTCACATAAAATTGTCTGGGCAGGGCAGTAGAAGCTGCGTGGTACAAAACAGCCTTGGCTTACAGGTGTGCAATGTTCAGTTCTAAAAAGGTTTTGTTTTTCTGTTTTGAGTGCTTACAAATACCAATGTTTTAACAAGGCCAAATGAATTCTCTCTAAAATCATGGGCAGCAGGTGCAGTGCATGGTGGTGACTGGCATGAAGTCTATTGTCTCTCCTACTTCTCTGTTTATGTCAGTCTGTAACTCTTTTTGCTCGTTATGCTTATCACACAGCTTTTAATAGTTACAGAATGTGTTTGAATTATGTTTGAAATTCAAATTTCACACAAATAGAGGCTTGTTCTTGAACTAGTGTTTGTGTCTGAGTAGTAGGGGGGAGGGGGCTGGTAGTATTTCTTACATATTGCGTGCACTCACCATATTTTTTTTTTTTTTTTCCATTACAGCAGGAGTCAAAGGAAGAGAGTGGACTGCAAAAGAAGAGAACAAAACAGCAGCTGGATAGAACGAAGTTTGCTGCTAAAAGGAAAATTGCACGTAGGTCTTGAGTGTGGGGCCAGGGAAGCAGACGGGTGCTGAGCAGCTTCTGCTCTTTGTATTAGAGGTTATTTCCTTACAGGAAGGCTGTGATGTGACTGGGGTGCACGACTTTCAGAGAAGACCCTTCTCAGGGGTAAAATCTGCCTTTTTGACTAGGCAGACTGTCACTTGTTTGTTCCCCAGGCCGCACGTGCGCAGACTGGTGCGCTTCCAAAATAAATGTGCGAGGATGTTGGTACCTCACCGGATCTCAAAATTGGTTGAAGCAGATCTGAAATCTGTCACTCACAAACTGCATTCCAGCTTGGGTCCCTCCGCTGCTGTCTCTCCCTGAAACGTCGTGATGCTCTGACCTGGCACTCGCAGCTCAGGAAGGATCTGAGTCGCAGCTGACAGTTCTCTGAAATCATCGGCTCGTAGCGCAGGGGCAGCCGGAGGAGCCGGCACCGTCAGGCATCATAAGGAAGGGTGTTAAGAGCAAGAGATTTGTTTTACGTCATTTTGCTGTTATATAAAGCATTGGTGCACCCACATCAACAGCACTGTGTGCAGTTCTGCTCTCCGCATCTCAAGGACGCGGTGGAGTTAGGGGACACCCGGAGAAGGGCCACCCAAGGCCCGGGAGGGGAGGAAGCAGCTGCCTCATGAGGAGTGGCTGGAAAGCCCAGGGCTGCTCGGTTAGAGGAAGGTGGGATCAGAGTTTATGTCAGGAAGGCAGTGCCTCAGCTGAACACAGAGCTGTTGTTTACCAGCTTCTACAGCCAGGGTGCAGTCAGTGGAAATAGTAGGAGATAGATTTAAAACAGGTGAAGACAAGTAATGGTTCACACAGCGTGTGGTGAACCCCTGGAAGTTTTTTTCGCAGGAGGTTGTGGAGAGGTCAGTACCAGCAGCTCTAATAAGGGATTAAATGCATTCATGGACAATAGGTCTATAAACAGATGCTAAAGGGAACAGGCTGGAATGTTCCCGCTCATATTTTTCACGCAGCATTTCTGGATGCTGGGGATGTATGGGCAGAAGGAACCACTAAACGTGGCCAGTCTCTCCTGTTCTCCCTCTACAGCACCACTTGTTGACCACCAGGGCTGGCAGACCATTGCTCAGCCCCGGCAGGACCACGCTCACCTTCTTGCTCTCTGCAAGGCCACCCTGCATTTTAAATTCAGAACACTTTAAAACAGGAGAGATGTTGTCTCCTGCAAAACCCAAAGCAATCACTGAACAAAATGGAGCACACCAGCGCTCCGCAAGCAGCAGCAGTTGGGCTTGTCAGTCCTCAGAGGGCTTGTGTGAATTAAATTGTTTTTAATAGAGGCCTAAGGGCATAGCATGAAACAGCCTGGCTCTTTGTGGGAGCTGAAACCCACTGTGCGTGTCCTGTGTCAAACAAGTAAGGTAGCGAAGCCAGAGAGGCTGGAGGAGTTCTTCTTTTTTGCCTTTTTCTTCTTTTTCTTCTGTTTCTCCCAGAAGAAACAGAACACCAAATAAAAGCTGAACCCCCCCTTGGAGATGCTGTTAATATGTGACCAAACATACGGTGCTAAGAACAGAGAGTTGCTGAAGTTGGATGCCCTTGTTGCATCACTGAGTGTGCCGGGTTTCAGGAGCTGGTGCTGTGGGAAAGGTGTTCGGTGTGCCCCAGGAAATCTGCAGGAGGCAGGGCTGGCTGTCTAGCTCTTGTGTAAGGGAGGAGTTTTGCTGCATTTCTAGATATTGAAATTCTTGAGGTGGTTTTTTTTTCTTCCTGGGGCAAAAGCTGCCTGGTTTTCAGGGTGCGTGTCTGCCTGCTCCGAGCACAGGAGGCTGGGGGTGCCTGGCGCCGCTCGGTCAGAAAGCTATTGCTTGCTTAAGCACGCGTGATGCTGGGTCTGTTCTCATTTATGGGAAACTATAATTAGATTTTTGGTGTTTGCTTTTGGGCAAATTAAGAGTTGAAGTAGTAATTATTTTTTCTCAGTGTCTTTAAATAAATTCTTTGAATTGCGAGGCAAATTGGTCTTTTGTAAAGATTTTAGTGCTTCTGGGTAGAGCAAGTTCTTTCTCCTCAAAACTGGAAAATTTCAGATATTTGCAGGCTCTAGTTATAAAGCGTATCCTCCCTTTTTTGCTTTGTTGTGGTTTTATTCATTTTAACCTAAAGCCATAACTAAAGTATATCTGTGACGTTTCATCCTGACAGGATAAATGGAAATACAAAATCTGAAGAAGTCTCTGTCTCTTTTTCCAGAGGAAGTCAGCGCTTTAAAGCACATTTGAATGTTTTTACTGTAATTGCACTTTGGATATGTGGAAATACTGAGATCCCACATTTCCATTATTTTTGAGTAAATCTCTTATTAGTAAGTGTTAGAACTACAACTAGTGGGGTTTTGCATCTCATTCACTTTGCAGATGTCAAAATGGGACATAAATCGCTTAGCAAATTGCTGTATTAGCATTTAAAAAGGCTTTGAAATGGTTTAATTTGTTTAGGGCTGCAATGTCTTAGAAACAGTTTCTCCCTGACCCCTCCTTCCCATCTGTGGGTTTCTTGGATGCCCTGGTCCCTGTGGAGGCGTTGGGGTTTCCTGCTGCGTTGGGATGGAGGTGTGGTGAGTGGATTTTGGAGTGTGAGATGCAGAATTCCCAGCTGGAGGTGGTGGTGCTTCCCCACCCGGGAGAGGGAATGGGTTTTTGCGAGGTGTGGGATGTGTGTGAGCTGAAGGTACCGACCGGAGCGTGTCCATAATGACAAAGGGGGGGTCATTCCATTCCTTCCAAGGGCTGCAGAAGCCCTTGTCCTGCCAGCAAACTCCAGGAGCATCACTGGCCGCTGCTGCACGCTCCCTGGGGTCTGTTTGCACACACTGACTGGGGACTAATGCAGCACCGTGGATTTCTAATCATCCTAAATTATGACCGGTGCAATCAACATCAAGTTGAGTAAAACACAGGGGGCTGAGAAATGATCAGACGGCAAGCACACAAAATGCCATCGGCTCTGGAACGCCCAGCATAAAACAGGTCAGGTCTCCTGGAAGGCATGAGCGGAGCTGCTCTTTGCTCTCCCCTCCTCAGTGCCAGGTGGATTTAAAATCGAGATTTCCCCATCTCGTCTCTGGAGCACCTACTCAACTGGAACGTGCACTAAGTGCATTTTGTTTGTCGCTGGTTCCTTTGCCAGAGGCAGCATTTGTCTGGCACATTCCCTGTCCCCAGAGGGGAAATTGCTGTGCCAGGGAGGGAGAAGAAAACAAAATGTACAGTAGTAACTCGCCAAAAAATGTTTCTTTTTATTAAGCTTCATGGATGTTGATAGCCTGAACTGGTGAATGCTCAGGCCCCCATCTTAATTTCAGCACATGGAAAGTCTTGTTTTGTGGAGCACTGATCACATGCGCCTGTTTTCTTGCACATGTCAGAGTTTGCAGGGTCTGGCCTGATTGCTGGAATGGTTTGGGCAAGGAAACAAATCAGCATGCACTTACTGAGTGCTTGGGAGGTGTTTGGTATTGTGAAGGTGCTGTCTGTTACTGCTGGTCTTGGGGATGGGAGCCACCTTCATACACTGGGCTGTTGTGTGCTTTCCATTAAAGGATGAATATTTTTTTCTTTCCCCGGTCCCTCCTGGCTGTAACATTGTAGAGTGACTTTGTCCAAGGACAATGGATCCCCATGAGCCCTGAGTGCCCTGCAGTCTGCCTTCACATCAGCCTCTTTCTTAATTTAAAAAAAAATTAAAAACAATAATAATAAAAAACCCCAACAACCCAGCCTAGAGCTAAATGCTGATTTAGTGGGACGTGTAAAGGAGTCTGCTGCTGGTAATCGGAACAGTCCACAAACACCCCAAACTCTGGTTGTGTTTGGGAGACCCAGCCTGCCCTTAGTGAGGAGCTGGGGGAAGGCAAAGCCACGCTGCTGCTGCCGGGATGCACAGCTTGATGCTGGGCTGGGGCCAGGGCACCCGGGGGGCTTTGAGGGAGGCTGTGCCGCTGCCTTTTGGTGGCGGCTGGTAGCAAGGGCGTGGGTTAGAAAACGGGAGCTTGTAACCTCTAAGTGCATCCTGATCTAGGCAAACGTCTGTCTGGAAACTGACTGCAGCGGAGGCATGTTTTGTGCTTGGGCAGCCGTCCTGTTCAGATCGTGTCTCTTAAAGCTCTTGTAGCCCATCAGAGAGTCAGCCTTTTGGTTCATGCATGAGATGGCGCGTGCAGGATTCTGCCTGGAGGAGGGAGAGGGTTTTGAAGGAAATCTGTCAATTTCTTTCGAGTGAGAAGATGTATTTTTCAGCTCCTGAGAGTGCTGTTGAGTTGTTTTTCAAGCTGCACTCCATTCTGCAGGCATTGTATATTTTAAGTGTAGTGAAAAGTGCTGGATTGAGTCTAAATAAATTAGTGTTTTCCGAAGTAACTAACTGCTTTGTTTCTAAATAGCCAGTCTCGGCTTCTGGTTTGCTCTGAGTGAGGAATATTTCAGGAAGAAATTTTCTGCTGAAATAGCAGTTACAGCTGTAGGAAACCTGTTTCCCATGCTTGACTGACTTAGTGATGCAGTGAAGTGGTGATATGAGCAGAAGGGGGATGTATGCATGTTAAAGATCCTCCATAATACCACCGAGCAAGGAACATTATCCTCCACAGAGCTTTCCACCTGCGGCTCGGGGTGAAGAACTTGTAGCTCTTTTGCTCTTGGGTAGTTCTCCTGTGGCATTGCAGGTATCTGCGTGTCAGAAGGCAGGGAGACGTGCTATTTGGCTAGTAGAAAAGTGTATTAAAGAGGATGTATTCTTTATCCTGCCTTGCTGCTGAGCCTATCCAATACAAAAACGAGCATGCTTTAGAAATCTGTCCTTCTCCTTGAACATGTGTTGTGCAACTTCAGAGCGTGTTGTTTGATGACAGCAAATAAAATGTCCCATTGCAGTTAATATACCCAGGGAATTGGAGTTTAGATTGCTGTAGGAACCCTGACTTGGGTTACCTTTTTCATTTTGTGTTGCCTGCTCTGCTTTTGGTGACACCTTTTCAGGAAAGCTGAGGTTTAGATGTTTTGCTCTGCATTCTTCTAGGGAGGAGGGGCCCTTGGACATTTCTCCCAACACGTTGAATATACATTGGATGTTTATGTACACCTGCAGCTCTGACTTGACGTTATCCTTTTTCTTCTGCTATAGAGATGACTGAAGAGGAACAGTTTGCACTGGCCCTGAAAATGAGTGAGCAAGAAGCCAGACAAGTGAACTGTCAGGAAGAGGAAGAGGAGGAGCTCTTGAGGAAGGCCATTGCTGAGAGCCTTAGTGTAAGTATGCTTCTGTGAAGAGGCTTACCAGGGTTCTTCTGCAACATTGCTTTCTCTGCTTGCTTTGCCACGCTGCACAAAGAGGTTTTACTGGGAGCTGAGCTATTTCCAGCACAAGCTGGAACTACAGCAGTTGCACAGTAGTTGTTTTGTGCCATTCCCAGTGAGAAGCGTAGGAAGTCTGACCTCAGCTGCCCCCTGTTTTGGGGTACACAGCTCTGATCTGGGATGTGGGTGTTCTGCAGACTGGGTGACAGCTGTCTGTTTGCTGGGGGAGCCCTCGCTTTGCTGATGGAGAACATGCCTCTTGGAGAATCAACCTTTTGTTTTCCAGAGCTGTCAGTCCTTGGAGTCCTCTGATGCCACCCCTCAGCTGTCTGCAGAAGCGCTGGGCACACGAGGCCAGAGCCAGCCTGCTGAGAAAGAAGGCTCTGACATCCTGGGAGGTCTGGCGCTTCGCCCTGACACCCCTCGCTCCGAGTGCAGCTCCCACTCACAGAGCACCAGAGCTGATGGGAATGGACAGATGGATGTCGCCCAGAGCCCCCTGGTAGTGTTGAGGAGGTTAAGCCAGGAAATCGTTGAAAGCTCACTGGTATCCAGCATAATCGTGTCTCCGGGGAAGGGCCAGCCTGTGACAAGGTCAAGTGAAAAGCCTTCCTCACCAGCAAAAAGTGATTCTAGTTCTGTCTTACCCAGCACTCTCAGAGAGGACTTCATCTCTTTGAGTCCCACCTTTGGCAGGGTGAGCTCAGGCCCCTGGCGACTGACGCCTCGGAGACTGTTCACAAGCCCCTCCAGCTCTTCTGAAGCAACAGGCCACGAACCAAAAGAGCAGCTGCTGCCCTGCACTGGCCATTCTGTGGGAGAAGCTAGTGCCGGGAGCTCACCCGTGCTCTGGAAGAGCTGGGCCGTGGAAACGTGTGGCAGCCCCAGGAGAAGTGGTGGAGGAGCAGGTACCAAACACACCTCGCAGCCTGGCCGTGCTGCCAAAGGCTGTGCTTCCACAGAGCAAGCGGAGCAGAGCCAGGTGGCTGACAGTGCCTCTGAGCTTTGCCTGCTGAATGCAGCGGAGGAGAAGCACAAGCAGGAGGAGGCAAGAGACACAGTGCACTATTACTGGGGCATCCCCTTCTGTCCCAAAGGGGTGGACCCTAACCAGTACACCAAAGTCATCTTGTGTCAGCTGGAGGTTTACCAGAAGAGCCTGAAGCAGGCTCAGAGGCAGCTATTGCATAAGAAGGAGTTTGGTAACCCAGTTGTGCCCAGTTCTTCCTTGAGCCAAAATGAGCTTGGGAAAGGAGAGCAGATAAGCAGGGAAAATGGGGTTGCTGATGATACAGAAGATGGAGACCCAGACAGGCAAAAGGAGTCTGAGAGCATGATCTGGCTCCGCTCTTCAAAGAGGAGGGAGGCAGAAAGTCCAGGGCACAGCATGGAAGAAGAGAAGAACTCCACTTCTGACGATGAACCAACTACCAGCTACTGCCAGGTAAGAGCTTTGCCACTGAGCAGAGGTTGAGCAGTCCTGCTCTTCTGTCCATTTTAGGATTCAGTCCCTTCTGCAAAGCAGACACTGCTGTTTAATACTGCTCTTAAATGTAGGGACTTCCTCCCCTGGCCACACAGCTTACTGTGAAAGGGAGAGGAAAAGCGTGTGGGCTGATACCCAGCTCACAACTGGCAGGGGCCATCACACAGCCTGGCAGTCGTCCATTAATGCACCACTGAGATAAAGACTTCAGCTGCCTTGTCCTTCTCTGAGGGCTGTAGCCTGGCGCTGCGGCAGGGCAGGGAACACAGAGATGATGCTGACCGCCACCAGCTCTGGCAAACCAGCTTATGAAGCAGTGGCCATGTGGGGAGCTCTGCCTTTTCCTTCGCTGACGGAAATGTGGCTTTTGTTCTTTTGTCCTTTTGTCCTTTTCTTTTTGTACCTACACGCTTGTCCACGTCCGTATGTGCTTCACCCTTGCAAGTGCTCTTTTTCCCTCATGGTCCTGTGGTTGTGGCCGGGAGAGGCTCTGTGTGCTCACAGGCGTCTCCTGCTTGCCTGGGGTGATCTGTCATCACAGTGGTTCTCATTGTCCTTGTTCTGGTGGCTGGGCACCTTCACTCCAGTGCGCTCGCTGGGTCTGCTAGACGCTAGGTGTCAGCCTCTGTCTCCATCAGGGCTGTCTTGTTGGAGCGGAAGGCAGCTTTCTGTCATTGCTGAGTTTAAACAGATTGCTAGTCAGATGAAGTATTTATTACTGCTGTATTTTAGGTTTGTGTCAGCCTTTTCCAACCCTCATTTTTCATAATGACTTCACTCCCGGATCATTGTATAACTTTATCTTCTCTATGACTGAAGCCTCGACTCTGTTGTTCCTGTTTTCAAGTGTATTTGATCATTTACCCTGGTGTTAGAAAGATACTTAACTTGTTTTGTGATATTTATATTCTGTCTTGTAATATTGAACACTTAGGAAAAACGTCATGTCTGCATTTTCTGGATGCAGAAAAAGTGCAGAGAAGCCTGTGCTGAAATGTGACTTTTCGTGACAGTGCTTTGGCTTGGGTTTAGCAGATACAGATTTAAACGAGCCTGCAGAGGTAACCTGCAGAAGGAGGAAACAGACTTGTGCCCTTTTTCATCTCTTTAGGATAAATACAAAAGACCTGAAAGGTTCTTAAGGCAAATTGCTTTTTTTTCCTCTGTGTCCTTTCCTTTGGAGATAGAGGTGTCATTAATCTGGAAGATTGGGGTGGCTGCAGGTCTGTGGAGGTGTACGCCAGTGCCCTTGGAAAGCTGCAGCAGCTGGGAAGGGCGTGAACTTTTAATCAGTATTGAAAATTATGAGGTGGAAGTTTTTTTCTATATATTATCCGTTTAATGCTAATACTTAATTAATTCTTGGGGAGAAAAGAGGTTTTAGTGGTGCTGAGTGGGAACTTGTAATATACTCATCCTGACCACAAGAGCTCTCTCAAAGAGCCCTAACGTGTATGTAGTTGCAGTCTTTCTGATAATTTTAAGGTGAAAAAATAAGGAAGGAGGAGCAGACTTTAAAATTTCAACCCTAGCCCCAAACTTGCCAGTCTTTTCTTTACTTGAGAGAAAATAATTTCCAAATGCCCTTTCATCTGCCTTATCACTCCCAGCTTGAGAGGCTGCTCCCTTCTCTCGCCTCTCCGTGCAGCCGCACACTGAGGCCAGTACAGGTGATTTACTTGCGAGATCGATATGTTTGATGTTTGCTTGTGCCTTCTCTCCATTTTTTTCCTTCTATCAAATGCAATTGCACTGGCAGTGACAAAGGAGAAGCCCAGAGCAGCCGGGTGGCGGGTGTGCTGCGTCCCTCGGAACCCCTGCTGCTTGTACTGCCCTGGGGCTCCCCCAGTGCCACCATAGCTGCTTTGCTGGTGGGGAGGGTGGTAGGTTTTAGGAAACCATCCATGGGGACTCAAAGCTGTCCTTGAAATAGCTTCCCTCGTGCCTTGTGTTATCCCAGTGAAATGAAGGTGCAGATGCTGTGCTTGCGGGAGCCTGCCTGTCCCTCTGCTTTGAAACCCTCACCTGGAGCAGGCAGGGACCTCCCGCTGTGGCAGTGGCCAACTGCTGCCGCTGCCACCGCAGCCACCGCGTGTTTGCACAGAGCAAATCCTGGTTGTCAGGGGATCTCGTAGTCCGTGAACCTGCACTAACGAACTTCAGTGCTAATAGAATCAATTCCTGCATCGCCTTTCAAATAAGGTTAGGGGACTCTTGGTCTCTAAAAGATTCAGTGGGAAAAGAACCAATTCTGGAGAGTTAAGAGTCTGGTGCCCTGAATTAATGCCATACCTTATAAACACAGTAGGAAAAACAGCAACATGGCCCAGTATTCACGGCCAGGTCAGAGGCATTGTTAAGATAGGCACAATTCAGGAAAAAGAGATAAAAATAAAGGGGGACATGTGGTATTTTATGTTAATAAGGAGTTAGACTGTGAAGAAATAAAGAACAGCATGGATAAAACAGAGTATTTCGGGGCTGGAGTCCCTTTAGGGGAACCTGGCAGAAGACTTTGTTTGGGGGTTTGCTGGGGAAGTGTGTCAGCTGTTTAGGGGTGGAGCTGATGAAAGTTGAAACCTATTGTTAAGTCAAAGTTGGGGAGTTTAATAGTCTCAAGGAAGGGGGAGGGAAACCCCTTGGATTTCTTTGAGAACTAGCATGAGAAATTGCGGGCCTGACAGCAAGGGCTGCTAATAAACCGTTGTTATTCCACCTGATTAGAGAATGGCAAGTGTAACGTGTACACTGAAGAAGAAGAAAGGGATCTGGGTAATGGCTGGCATGTTAGCCTGACCTTGGCAGTGCATAAGGCTTTTGAACAATTTTTAAAGGAAAGAACAAGTGGAGTTGTAGAGCTAAATGAAAAATGGGATAAAATGCACACGGATTTACGAGCTGTAGATTGTGCAGGTTAATCTGTTCCCTGTCTTTGATGGGACAGCTGATTTTCTAGCCAAGAAAAATGCAACGGATCTTATCTGTACGAAATTTCAGAGAAGTAGTTCTCATGGTCAAACATCAGCTGTTCCAGTTGATCAGGTCATCCTGGCTCAGGCAAATAGATTTTTAAACTGGAATAGGTGAGGGCTGCTGGGGTGCTTGAGGGAGTGCAAGAGAACACTGAAAACCTTGGTTGGTTTAGTTCAGCACAAATGGAGCTGGAGAAGAGCTATGGTTCCTACCTCAAAGTCTATCAGAGTAGATGCTGGGAGCAGGCAGAGGGTGTGGAAGGTGATGGACAAGGTTGTCATGAATGGGTGGGCACGGACTGTCCAGGAACGTGTCTCGGCAGCAAGGTGACAAAAGTGCTGCCAGATGTTATTGCAGAGAGCTGCTGAAACACCTCACCAAAAGAAGTGATGGAGGCCAAAAGCTGACTAGTTCAGGATGGATACTTAGCTATTTCCAGAAAAAAAAACCCAACCCTAACAGATTTGGTGTGATGCCATGCACAGAATCTGATGACCCAGCAGATCCCAGTTCGCTGTGTATGACTGTGTATATATTATTGGAATTTTCCTTTCCAGGTCTCCCAGGTGCTGCCTGCAGAGGATGAGCGTGAAGATGGGGAGCCCATGCAAATTGCACAGAGGTGAGGGGGTGGGGACGATATCAGAGTGTGGGGCCCACAGGCTTGCTTTCATGACCTGGGCTCTTCCCGTTGTCCCTGGAGCATTTTGGGCTGCGGTCTCACTGGAGCTGGCTGGAAGGGCTGTCTGCAGCCACTGCTGTTAGGTGTCCCTGGAAATACAGGGCTTTGGAGCAGTGTAAGAGGGAGGTGGGGCACAACTGGAGAGAAATTATCAGTTACTCCTGTTACTTTATAAAACGTGCAAGGTGCATCCTAGTACGAATACAAGAGGTTGATCCTTGCCCTTTGAAGCTAATGTGATGCGGTGCAGTTAAGCTGTGAGATGGGTTGGTGAGCTGAAGGTGAGTTATAGCCTTGTCATCACATGGTCCGTCTGGGAAGGCGCACAGGCAGCATCGTGAAGGCTTTACTGGATTTCTGTGTGTATTTTTATGTTCTTGCCTTACTGCTGAAGAGGAAAGAAGGGAGGAGGAAGCCAGACGGCACTGCCTATCAGCCAAAGATAGAGTGCAGTGCTCCAGAAAAGCCACTTCAACAGATGACAGGTGTGGGACAAGTCAACATGATTTTCTTCAGATTTAAGCCTACTCCTCTTTTCCTTTTTTTTTTTTTTTTTTTCCCTTCTCCTTCCTGTGGGATGCAATTCTACAGCAAAGGCTCTGGGAGAAGAAGGGCAAACGGGAGAGGATTCAAGGAGCAAGTTACAAGAGAGGGCAGATAATGTCATGTTTTTAATTTGCTGGGTTTTATAATTTAAACCTGCTTTGGAACAAAACTGCCAACTTCCCTCTGATCTAACAGCATTTGGCCTGAGCAGTTCATATCAATATGCAGAGTATGAAAATCCCTCTTGCTTGCACCTTTCTAACAAGCTTAAAGCTTGCCTTGGGGAGCAGGAGGAACCTGCAGCTGCTGAGGCTGACGGGTCTGTGACAGCTCAGGTCTGAGCCTGTGTGTTCGTGTGGAAGGCACCGAGGTGCACGCTCTGCGGCGCTGGCGTCCTGCCTGTGGAAGGCAGAAGGGACCGGGGCTGAATATGAAAAAAGCAGGAACTTCTTTCCTTCGGTGGAGCTGTTGGGGTTAGTTTGGGATGTTCCCCGAGCCCCCTGGCAGCTCCTGGCTGTCCCCCCTCGGGGCCGAGACACATCTGGGTGCTGCGGCCCTTCCTTGAGCAGCTGGAACATCTGCAGCAAGGCAAGAAATGACTGCGGTCTTTGCAGTTTTGTGCACATTAAGTGTTGCCATCTGGCTCCTGGTAATTTGCCAAGCATAGTCCTTTCCCGGGTGAGGTTTGGGCACCCCGGCCGGCTGGCCTCAGCAGCACTTAATGGGAAAGCAGAGCTCTGGGCTGTCTGGAGGTAGCGAAGCAGTTTAGGAAGCATCAGTGGTAAGAAGAGACTGCTTTGCTTTCTGTGGGCTGCTCCACCTGATTGTTTTACGCTTTGTGAGGAGCGCAGTAGATTGGGGTTTTAATAAATGATTATAGGCTTTGTTACCAGGAGATAGTTGGTGTAGCAAGAAATGTGGTTTGACTTCAAATTGATTAGCCCATTTTTATAAATGTCATAGCAAGTTGTTTTGTGTGAGTTCTTTTGAAGTGAGCCCTGATGTTAGACACAGAGTAAAACACGCTCAGCCTGGATTCATAACAAATGCTTTGAGATGCTTTATTTAGAGAGAAAAGCCACTTGTGATTTCCTATCAGAATTCTGTTATTTATCATAAATCAGCAGTGGCTGTTCTCTCTTCTCTAAGGCCTGTGGTTGAGCTTAATAAATCTTATATTTGTCAGTATGGGGATTCGTGTTTTTAAAGTGTGTTCTTGCATACTTGGTCAGACTAATCAGAACGCCACGCAGCGCGTGGAGCGTGTCAGCATGGGTGCCAGACTTACTCAGCAATGCCTGCCTGTTTTGGAAAGACACTGTGCAGTGGGGAGGGTGGAGGGGAGAAAAAACAACCAACAAACCAACAAAAGGAGGAGGTCAAAAGGAGAGGAGCGATGCCCGGTGCTTGGAGGAACCGCTGCATTGATGCTGTTAGGACTTTGCTGCAGGGAAGCCTTACCTTGAGCTGCATCCACGCTGCTTCAGTCTGCAGGCAGGAGGAGGAAAGTTAGCAGTGTGAGGAAGGAGAGGGTAATGTAAGATAAAGCAAGTCTGTGTCTGTCCTGTCTGAGGAGTTCCTTCCCCGGATGGAAGACAGACAGTAATCCAAGAGTAGAAAGAATCAAGAGAGTCCCACAGTTGTGAGCAGGTATTTTTGCTCCCCTCACTTGAGATAGTTGACCCTTCATGCCTTTTTGTCAAGGCATTCTATAACAAAAATGTTCTCCTTGGTGTTTTTACTTAGGCCAGCTTTTTATACCCATATTTTGCTGTTATCCTGGTAATTTCTGGCCATCAGATATTGACCACTTGGAAATTACAGCATTGTCTGCTGTTCTGAACTGCATGAGACAGGCGGGTGTGTGCTGTCACACCTATTGGATTGGAGATTTATATTACATTTCTATTTTGAACAGCATCTCAGTATTGGCCCCGCTTGGCAGTAAAAGGAGCCCAGATACCGCCACAGAAAACTCTGCTGAAGAAGAGATCTCTGTTTGTCCAGGTAAGAGGCACTTGGGAGTCTTCTGAATTTTGCACCAGAAGCTACACACCTATAAAATGTAGAGAAAATAAGAGAACTTTCGAGTTACTTGAACAAAACAAGATTTCTGTCCCAGCTCTGTTTGTCAGTGCTGAAGTTAAAGAAGTAATTTAGTTTGATTCCCTGGTTTTGGACTGATTTCCTCTGAGACAGTTCTGTGACAAGAGATTGCTGGGGACTTGCTGCTGAAGAGACACCAAGATGTGCATCAGTATGGAGGGATCACTCAAAACAAGGTGTCAGGAGTCATCTCTTCAATGCAATCAAGAAATCTTCAGATTTTCCAGTGACAAGATGTGTGTAAAGCATGAGCGCTGAATTAAGTTTTCTCTTATGTTAAAAGTGTTTGGGACCAACAGGTTTTCCTTTCTTGGTCTCTCCTACCATGTTTGAGGTTTTCCAGTCCAGGGTTTTAAGTGAAAAAATTAATGAAGAGACCACTCCTGTTCAGGAGCAGCTGTAGGGAGAGAGGTCATGGCAGTGCTTGGAGACGTATTTTGTTGCTAAGAAAGACGTGGAGAACTAAAGAAGGTGCAACTGTGAGGCAGAGCACAGAACAGGAGCTCTGTTTGTCTCGATGCGAGAGAGAGCTCTATTCTTGCTTTGTCTCTATCCCAGCAAGTGTCCCACGCACTTTCCCTGTGTCTAGTCTCACTCCCCATGAAGCTGCAAAGCTGCGGTGGCTTTGTCCTCGCACCACTGTGCTGTGACTTTTAACCCCTCATCCGGCTGTGTTGTTGCACCTTGTCTGATAGCATTTGTGGCAAGTCTAAAAAATGTTTTGAAACTGTGAAAATGCTGTTAAGAAATGGGCTGAGGAGTGAGGAGATAGTGCGGGTTTGCAGCCCCCAAACTGACATGAGGGTGTTTTTCTGCAGAGACCCAGCCGAGTCCACTGGAAGCTGATGAGGTGGAGAGAGAAGAGCTCTGCTTGGGCAGCAGAGATGCACCTATGCAGGTAAAAGAGCCTGAAGTTGTGGAAGGGTTCTGTTTCCAGTCCTGTTCTCTAGACCTTGGTTCAGCTGGGCTGGGACAGCATTTCCCTTTGGCTACCTCAGAGCTTGGGTTTCTCCTGTTGGGATCCTCACAAACGGGTTCCTTTTTCTGCACTGCTTCATAACTCTAGTCCCTTTTGGCTGGGCGCTACATGCAGCTGCTTCTGGAGCCTTTCAATCCTGTAGCTGGAGAGCTGTTATGAATTCCAGCTCATTCTTTTATACTGCACACGCTGCTGTGCTGGAGGATGCCATCAGCGTGGGTGGCAAGTGGTGTTGCTTGCCCAGGGTCAGAGGTGTAGTGCTGTGATGGTTGGTGACGCAGAGGGCTCCCAGCAGCTGTGGGGGGAGTCCTAGTAAACCTCAGTCACTCGCGACATGCTTTTCCCCTGTTAACAGTCCTCTGAACTTTTGTTTCTGCTCTCCACAGACCATCTCCAGCAGTCTAAGAGGACAGGCTCACCCAGAGGCTGGGCTAGTATAAGTTATTATTAAAGTGTCGAGGGCAGGTGGTGGTTTGCCATCTGAGCAGAGTGACCCAAGCCTGGGAATCTTGGTTTCTGTGCAGTAATAGTTAATAGCACTAGTAAGTCAGCGTCAGGGCCATCCTCTTGCCTCCCGATGCAGATGTGCGCTGTTGTGCGGCTCCTTTCCCCTGTTGTCACACCTGTGAAGCAATTGCTTTGCAGCTGTCGCTGTACCGACATCTGACTTCAGTTCCTGCTTCTGATAAAACTCCCTTTGTCTATTAATTTAGAGAGTGATATCAAAGGGGTTGCCAAGTACTCCTCTGGCAGGGTACATGAATACAGAATCGTACAGCTCTTGACAAGAGGTTTCATTTGTGGAAAGCTCATTCTGGGAGTCTGCAGCTTGTACAGTGCGTCTGCAGCTTCCATGTCTCATTGTCACAGGCCTCTTAATAAACCAGCTTCTGCTCTCGTGTGCCTTTCATTCTGCAGGTATCTCAGAGCACGGCTGAGTCAATTAGAGACTGCAGCAGGGAGAGGCAGTGGTCCTGTGCTGAGCCGGGCAGCCGCAGCCACAAAAGCACAGTCATGAGTCGTTTGGCTGTGACCAGGACGCTGCCCTGCCCCTTGGGCTTTGCAGGGAGTGCCCCGGGTCTCACGCCTCTGCCCAGATGGCGCAAGGTGATCAGCAGAGTGGTGGGACCGCGACGGTGGGGCTTCCTAGGGATTGCTTGACAGCATTATTGCTGGCAGCGGGTGCCAGTCTGGAGGCAGCAGAAACAGCTACGGTGCACATCAGCGGGTAGCGTGAAGCCAGCATGGACCGCTGGGACTGGCTGCTTCGAGCAGATGCTGAGCCAGGACACAGGAGTCTTCATGTTGAGCTCAGCCTCTAGCATTGCTCTTGGCTGGCTGTTGGCTGCAAGTACTATGTCTTGTAGGCAATTTCCTCTGCTAAAGAGGAGAGGCAACAGCCTCTGCCTCTGACAGGGGTGACTGATTCTGCAGTTGAGGTTTTCCAGACTCTTACAGCAAGGTTTTGTGCAAGTAGTTTTGGGACTGTGGTGTCTTTTGTTACAGAATGTTGCATTTCCATTTAAAATTAGTAATTTACCACCGAATGTAGGCGGGCAGGGTGTGCAGAATTTATGATCTCCAAAGATAGCTTTACAAATGGTAGCTAGAAGGAGCAGTGCCTGCTGATTTTCCCATCATATCTTGTATGTCTGTTGTCTGACTGGGATAATGCAGGTCTGATCTGATCATTCATATTTGACACATCTTGTTTTTTATGGCTTCTCTGTGTGACGCCCCACGGTGAGGACTTCACAAGATGTGGTGACACTGAGATGTGAGGGCAGGGTACAAATGCTAATGCTGTGAGAGTACTTCAGCAGCCTGTGTTCAGCTGGAGAAACTCTTGTGGCAACTCCTCCACAGAAGTCCAGGACAAAAAACCTCCCTGGAAATGAGAGGAGTGTTCCTGGGGCTCAGCGCCACAGCCTCTCAGCTGGTGGCTGGGAGAAATGCATTTTTTGAGTGGGATTCTCAGTGGAAGGCCCAGTCCTGCAATTTTTTGCATGGCTTCTCTGAGTCAAGAAAGCACCCTCCTTCCCTTTAGGACATAAAAATCAGGATCAGATCCTCACTTGGAAAAGCAAGTAATAAATTGAGTAATATGACAAAGCTCTCCAGTGGCACTGAGCATCTTGGCTGACCCCAATTACTGCTTCCTTGAAATTACACCCTTGGAGGGAAGCAGACGCCTGTTTTGCTGCATAGTGTCTACACGTCACTGCTGGCCTTAAGAACAGAAAACTCTCCTAGGTTATTTTCCTATAGGTTTCTTCTACATTGTTAATATTTAAATAACTTTTTTTAGTCATTGCAGGGTGGGGAAGGTTCTTAAATGTGGAGATACCTTGTAGCAAGCCTGTCTAGGCAGAGATTTAGTTGTGAGTGAGATGGCAGCACTCTGCTGCGCTTTGGGAACATCAATAGTGTAGGGAGCAGGCTGTGTCTCTGCGGGTGGGTACAGAGCACCTTTACAGCTGCACAACCAGTGCAAAGAGAGAACATTGGTAAGTGGTAATGGCACCCAGAGAACAAACACGGGCTGTGACATTTTGCCCTGGTGAAAAGCCACTGCTAGTAATTTTGTGTGACATAGATTTTTAACAGTATTGCCTCTCTCCTTGATCTGTGTCCCCTCCGACTGCTCCAGCCACCTCCTCTAGAGAGGAGGAGCTTCCCAGTGATCTGTCCAGATGCCCTAAGAACTCAGCATCCTCCTTTCATCCTGGGGGAGGTTGTATTCCCAGACAGCGCTGCCTGTGGAGTGTGGATCATGTCTGGAAGCTGATGAGCACAAGTCAGGTGTTGAACTCTTGCTTTGCCCCATGAATTTTCCATCAGTTTCGCTTCTGAGCTTTCCTGATTAATGGAAGCTTTGCCGTTTTCCCGTGGTAGTACAGGTGATGTTTCCCTTAAATGGTGTGCATGGTTGTGCAGGGAGGTTTCACAATGATTCAGCAGGACATGTTGCCTTTGGAAGAAGAATTAGTTCTTAGTGCAGCACAGTTTACTCAGCCGGTGGCGTTATTTCTAAGCAGTATGTGATGAAGGGAGAATACAACTTTCCAGGAAAAACTGGGTCTATGGGAGGGTGAGTAGCTACCAGACAGCATGGAGCTCTGCACCTAGCAGGAAAAGAGAAAAAGCACCATTAACTTTCTGGCTAATGTTTTCCTATGCTTCTTTAGGCTGGTGGAGATGAAGGTGCCAGCAGGACTGTGTCTGAGTGCACTCCTGCAGCTGCTGACCATGTGTCGTGCCCACTGTGTGACCAAGGCTTTCCAGCGAGGGAGATCGAGCTGCACGCCATGTACTGCAACGGCATCGTGGGAGAGGTGGCTGCCGAGGACAGTCCAGGTCTGCCAAGTGCTGCTTCTGTGTATTTGCTCTTTGTGCCCATCCCCCTTTCCTGTTACTTGTTGTCAGGTGCTGCAGTTTTGTCCCTCTCAGGATATTTGGTGCATGGCTTGTAGGGGGGTTTGTTCTGTCTACGTTGTTCCGTCTCCGAGCTAACCAGAAGAGAGTTTTCAGAGGTTCTTGTGTTCCCAGCACGTCCTGCACAGAGACATCTTCTCTTTGATTGACTTCATAGTCCATCTTATTATTTGTCTCTTGGAAAGTGTATAAGCTAAATATTACCCCTTGGATGCTTCAGGCAGTGCTCATAAGACACTTCCATTGTGTGTTGAGGACCTGCAGAGAATCTGCCAGTGGTGGAAAGTGGCAGGCTCCTGAGCCACGCGGGCAAGCGCCCTTCAGGGTCCTCGAGGAGGGAGAATGTTCTGTACCACTCAAGCACGACCTGCACTCTGTGATGAGCCTGACGTTTGTATGTGCCAGAATGGCTTGTTCAGCTGCAAGAGATTGCAGAAAAGTTTCCCTCTTGTTCCTCTAAAATTGTAAAACGATAGCTATCGATCTGGGAGCTTGGATTTTTCTCCTTCATGTGAAGAGTGAGGCATAGAAGCACGATCAGAATGCCTGTATTAATCCTCTTTGCAGTCTTCTCCCTATCAGTTTTCTGTAGCCAACCTTTGTAGAGCTTAAGTGAACAAATACACCGTTTGGTTATCAACGTATTCAATAAGTTATGTTTTAGCTGCTGCTTGAAATGTAAAGTCTGTGTTAGCACAGCGTCAGGTAATATCAAAGTAGTAGCTTGTAATAAGATTAACTTTTCAGGTTGTGAATATATAATTTTCAGTTACATACTGGGTTATTAAATGCAACCTAAATCTATGATGTTTAAGCAATTTGAGCAAATCAGAGCTAGTACAAGAACTGTAACTTGTGCATTCCTCTAGCGGGAGGAAGTTTCACCATGTAATCTTAATGCAGAGTTGATGTAAGTTTAAACTAAAAGGTCCCTGTTACACTAAATCTTTGGGGATATGACATGGGTCCTGTCAAGATAACAGGAGCCAGAGCAGCAGCTGATACTGCTTGGTGCTGAATTTTGGCAGGGAGTTCTGTCTGCAGGCACAAACCAGCTACTAATTGCAAAGCTTTCGGCTTGGGCGAGTCACAAATTTTCACAGCTCCTCTCCCATCCTCAGCACTGATAAAGATCTTACCCATGCTACAAAAGGGAGAGGAATTTTTAGTATGCCGTTTAGCAGGAATGTTTTGACCCTGTGGTAATCAGGTCCCCGGTGTGGCTGGACCGTGAGTATATCCATTGATCCTGGGGAATCCTGACTGTGATCAGGGAAAGGCTTTGAATTATTTGGCAGTGCAAGGGAATGTGTTTTCTCCTTTGGTGTTGGCTTTCAGCAGGACAGAGTTCAAGGCTGGCCTCTCCACTCTGCTTCCGAACTGATCTCCTTGGGGATGTTTGTAAGGGTAGTTATTTTGGAATTGCTACTCTGCTGTTCTGGCTTGTTCAGAACAATCCCCCGTAAGAAAACTAGCCTGGAATAAAAGAGATTTTGGTCTACAGTAATGGCTGTAAGCAGAGCAGTGGTTTTGGGGCAGAATCACAGTAATTTGTGTTTTCTGTTGCCAGTTATTCTAGTATTTTCCCTGTAGATACCAGGCATTGTTAGCCATAACAGTCTGTGACGCTTGTACTGTTTGCACCAAGGCCCTTTGCAGGACCATGGGCTTCCTGGGCTGGGAGCAGCACCTCTGGGGGGCAGCATCCTGACCCCCGGCTGGGTCTCTGGCCTGTGGGGCACCTCCTCCTGGCTCCAGTCACCTGGAGAGGTCTCAGATGATGGGCTGGTCAGTGGGGTTTGAGGTGAATAGGCAGGGATGATGTTTAGCTCTGAGCAGAGGCCAGAGTAGCCTGGCACAGCTGTGCAGGTACAAAAGGACTCTGTTTCCAGGGCTGTTACCTTGGCATCCAACGCTAGCACAAAATCCATGGGTAAAGATAATGCGTGGGGAGAAAAAAGAGGTGGGAGAATTGTTTTCTGAAGCAAATGCCAGCTCCTGTGTGGGTCCAGAAGCTGTCCTCTGCTGCTGCAGCGCTCTGTGCTCTTGGCTGGCTGCTGGCTTCCTCAAGAACACAGCAACAGCCTTGTGTGAGAGAAAATCAAAGTTCTGCCCTCTAAGCCATGTCCTGATCTTTTAAGAAGGCTGCGGCTTCAGTTTGCCTTTGCTGTAGTAGGTCAGGGGTTCCTGGTCTGTCTTTGGATTTATTAATTGGATTTACTCCTGATGTATCTAGAATTGCAGATTAAGCAGTCCTGCAGATTATAGCTCTCGTGTTTTTCATTTTAAAATTAAAAGGCATGGGTTCTTGCTGGTTTTACTTCTCTTCTTCCCTCTTATAATCATGCACCAAAGTCAGCCTTGCGTTCAGGAGGTCAGCTTGGTCCAGCTGATATTTAAGGACCGGTTTTCAAATGAGTTCTCTTGACAAGATGAGTTACAGTTGCTTCCCCTGCCTATGTACCTGGTTGCCCTGGCTGGGTGCCCAGACCACCACGTACCTGGGCAGTATGAAAATCTGATCACAAATTTCCATTTTCCTGTGGTCTGAGTAAATAAGAAAGAAGAGCCTGCTGTTGCGTTAGCTGCTCTACTGGGCTGGGGAGGGTTCGGGTCCCAGGTTTCCAGCCCACTGACTGGTGTTAACTCCACGTGAATGAGTGGAGCCACGGCAGGGCTGTGCCAGCTCCCTCTTCCTTCGTGCGCTTGGCTGAAGGCTGGCTGGTGTGAGAGGGTCTCTCAGCTGGGGTCACTGCATCCATCGCCGCCTGCTGCTGCCAGCGCAGGAATCCGCGGGTCTCAGTCTGGGGGCAAGTCTTGGCTGCCACTGAGCACAGCGAGTCATCTCGAGCTTTGGGATGTACTTTTATTCTTGTTGCCCTCCATCTACACGCTCGCAACCTCTCAGTTCCCAAGTGAGCCGGGAAAATGAGGATTTGGTACATCCCTTCCTCCCAAAGCCTTGAATGCAACCTGATGCAGCTGTCAATCTTCAGCAGCAGCGCTGGTGCTGCTAAAAAGCTCCTGACATCAATAGAAGTGGGACTGATACAGCAGCAAGAGTAACAAAATGGATGCAGAAGAAAGCTTCATCATTTCTGAAGAAGGACAAGGTGCTGGCGAGCCCGCCACTAATAGGATCCCACACAAAAAATAGTGAGAAGGGGAAGGAAGCTGGTGCAGCAAAGCCCCAAACCCCAGGTGGGTCGTGCAGCAAGATGAGGAGCTTGGAGATTATGGCCTTGCAGCTCTGTGTGCCAGCCTCACCCAGCAGCCGCAGGAGGTGCCTGGGGTGGACATGCTGATAGCATGTTGGGAAAGGTTTCCTGAGCATTTTCCTTCCCCAGGGTATGAGATGCAGACAAGCAGGCCAAGGATGACTTGTCAACCAGAAGAAATGCCGAGCTAGAGAAAAGATCTCAGGCTACAGAGTGTGTCTCACCCAGCGAAGAGCATCGCATCTGGGAGAGTTACAAGGCTCTCATCACACAGCATGTCAGCACTTCTCCATGGTGGGCATTTTCCCCACAGCAAGTGTTTTCTCAGGTCCTGAACCCCCCCTTCCTGTGGGCAGCCAGCGTGTTTTGGCAGTGGTCGTGCCTCACTGGCATTTAGGAAGATGTGAAGAGGGGAGGTTGGCTCTACTCTGCCTCTCTATGCCTGTCGCATGGCTGGCCCTGTTCTCTCTCCTGTGCCTCTGCTTCCAGCAGCACAGCTGGGGGTCTTCCCCTGGGCAGCTGCAGAGCTGGTCCCAGACATCTCTAATGGGCCCATTATGCCAGATGTGTTCACTGCTTTTGGAAGAAAATAGAACTGATTAACACCTGAGCTGGTGCACAAGACTCCTGAGACGGTGTTAAAGGAATATTAACGAGTGCACGCTGATTTGGAGAGCAGCTTTCACCACGCTGTCAAATGCACGTGTTAGTTGGGCTCTTGGGAGGTTGGATGGCCTGGGGGGTGGCTGTGGTTGTTGGTCCTCCTTGTTGGGCTGCCACTTCGAATCTGGGCCAGGCGAAGTTAGAGAGAGACGTCCGCTTCGGTGCCTGTGAGAGATGAGCTGTTGGTGTCAGTCATCGCCTACGAGACAACACCCACGTCCCCGGAAACGCTGGAGCTTGTTTATTCAGCGTGGATGTCTCCCGTCAACCCAACAGCTCTGAGCATCTCGTGGTGCATTTGCTGGTTGTGGCTGCAGATCGGTGGTTGCTACTAAGGGAAAAGCCACATTGTGTCAGCATCGTGGATAGAAACTAGGATTGCCTAACGCTCTGAAAATGGGGTTCTGCTAAAACTCTGAAGGCTTCCCTTTCTTCTGCACAAAATTTTGTGTGTCTTTTTTTTTTTTGTTGTTGCAGATGATGTGCCAACAATAGGGTTTCTCATGCCTGTACCTTGGATCCAGGTCTTTCTCTTAAAAACAGTATGGGAAGCAGTGTTATTGGGATGTATAATAGTTCCCTGTGTTGTTCCCATAGCTGGCTTGCTCGAGAGTGCTTACTGTGACATCTGTTTTGGAGCCAGAGTCTTGAATGTCCCTGGTGAAGCAAGCTAAGCTATCTGATATGTTCCCTGAGGATCTTTGCTGGTGGCATGTCAACAGGAATATGCTGAGAGGAATTCGACTGAAAGAGGCAACGCTCCGACATGCTCCCTGTAGGTGCCTGGAGAGCACGTTTGGTTGGAAACGCTGCTGGAGCTTGCTGAATGAACAGGAATTGCTGGACCTGTCATCAACCTGCTGGTCACCCACGGGTGTTGGAGCTGGCCTTTCCCTGCTGCTGCTGGAGAGCACTACCACCCATGCTCAGCCTTGGTAGAGATCTTCATCCAGAGGCCCCACAGAGCTGTGTGTGCACAATGGTACAGCTCACATGGGCAGTGGAAAATCAGCAAGTGTAGGCAAATTGTTGTAACCTTCCCTTTCCAGGGGGCGCTGTCTCCCTCCCCAGAGAGGCTCACTCTTCCTACCACATCTGCAGAAGGGCTGGTGCCTCCACACATCCCCTGCCTCAGCTCTTCTGCCCGCTGAGCTTGCTGGTACCCCCTTGAGCTGCCCGGCCCCTCGCTCCCTCCCTCGCAGCCAGCATGGGCGCCTGTTTAGGCAGGAGCGGAGCTGTGCTGCTGGAGCAGCTGGGTAACTCTTCTCCCAGGCTGTTGCACTGCTGCACGTCAGCTTTAAAAGACTGTAAACTGCATACTGTTGATCCAGCTGTTTCTAGCAGGAGACAAGTTACAGTGCAAAATCGTTAGCTGGTTCCTCAGTCTGGGGAATGTAATTTCTTCAGTATCCCCCTGGAAAAAAAGGAGAATTTAGCCAGCTACTTCTGCAGGAAAGAAGACCCTGCCCATCCCAGTCTGGGATTTCTTTGCCTCTACCCTCGCTTCTGTTGCAACCTTGAATGGAAGCGATTGAAACTTGTTGCATTTGGAGGTGTTGTGGGGATGCTTTTGGGAGGGATGGCAGGTAACCCTTTCTGTGTTTTCTCCAGTGCTCACCCGGCGTCAGAGAGAGGCAAGAAGTAAGGTGGCCAGTGGTGAAAGTGGCCCAACAACCTTAGACATTGACAAGTAAGTAGGCATGCTTGCTCCTCCGAGATTGTTTCTCTGCTTCTGTTCTAGCTTGCCTGTGGATGTCTTTATTCCTGTGTAAAAGGTGGCCGTTGGCCTTAGAGCAATGCTTCCCTAAGAAATTGCTTGCTCTCAGTGCCTCTTGTTGCAGTGCTGGCTGTATTTTTCCTGAAGCAAGAGAAATTCGCTGTGCTCAGATTGTTTATTTTTGCACTAATTTCCTTTCAGCCCAATCCATGGTGGGTCAAAGATGTGTGGTCTCTGGCCGCTGTGGGGGGAGCTGTAACTAAAATGGTGCCGACTCAGCCAGTTTCTAATGGGAGATTTGAGCTTGGTAACCCTGGGAAAAGAAGAGGCTAGGACAGGGAGGCTGTCAATATGGCACCTGTAGTGATATTCTTAATTAAATTAGACTTTCAGAATAGCAGTGGCTTTGTTTAATCTCTTCCCATGCAGCCCCTCCTCCTGCCACCCACACAAAGCATCATAAGAGAGGATCTGACAGTAAAATCCCTGCTATGGAAGCAATTTTGCTGTTACAAACAGTGGATGGCAACATCACTAATGGAATTAGGCTAATTATAGAGAGGACAGCTTCTGTTTAGACACATTATCTGGGTAATCAGCACTGACTGGAAAGAAAATATGGGAAAAGCGCTGCAGAGTTGTGCTCGATGGGGGCTCTCCATGTGCATTTTAGAGCCTGGGGTGAGTTTTACCAGGAGAGTACTGCTTATCAAACTGAACACAATGCTGCTTGGCCTGGTCCCTGGGGGCTCATCTTTCCTTGGAGCTGGTCCGTTCTGGAATAGCTCCCTGGGTGGATACCACCCTCCTGAAGAACCAGTGCCCTCTTCTGCACAGTTCGGTCCCAGCCAAGAGCTGGTGTGGAAGCGAGTGTAGCTGTCTAAATCCACATCTGATCTTTGTCTCCTTCCACCCAGGATAATTTTCCTCCCTCCACACTCAGTTGTCCTGCGTGAGCCTGGACATCATCTACACAAATGAGGGGGTTTGAGGAACACACTGTGCCAGCCCCCCAGCAGGAGCACGTGCTCTGCATTCCTCTCCCAACATGCCATGATGTAAAATGGAGACAGTGCAGAGAAAGACTTGATTTACTAGTCAGACAAGTTCATCCAGCCCTGGTAAAATGTCTTTCTGATTTAACACACTTGGTTTGCTTTTCAGGCGGAATTTAACTCCCCTTTGCAAAGCCCTCGCACTTCATTTCTGTGGATTTTGACAGGGTGCTTTATGTCTGGGGAGAAATCAGCGGTGTTTGAGATAGTTAGATGAGCAGATTTGATTACCATCCCACTGCTGTAGCAGCAGGATATGGGGGATCAGGCAGGGAAAACTGATAATCACTCAGTCTTTGCAATTGGTGTCGGCCTGACCCCACTGAGCAAGACCCGATCTGGTGACATGTCTTCTCCATGTTGTGGCCTGGAGGAGGAAAGCCATTGCTGGTGGCTGGGAGCCTAGTGTGGGGCGATTCCTAATGCAGTGCTCTGTCCTTTGCTGCCTGGCAGGTGTGAGAAGTGCTACCTCTGTAAGTCACTGGTGCCACTGCTGCAGTATCAGAGGCATGTGGACAGCTGCCTTCAGGCTGCTAGGCAAGCTCAGGGAACCAGGAGGCTGCGAAGCACCAAGGTGAGGGGCAACCCTGCAGACCATCTCCTTTGCTTTGCGCTGGGTTGGGGGCTGGGTTGGCAGCAGGAGCATTTTTCCCTGGTTGACGGGATGAGCCGACCTGGTGTAGGATTGCCCATCCCTGAGGACTACTGTGGCCAGAGAACTTGTTGCCCTCCCTCCTGCACCACTCTGCGAGAGCATGGACCAGTCCCAGGGGTGAGCTAATCCAGCAGAGCTGCCAGTAACCTCTCCAGCAGGCAAGCAGCCAGGGCTGTCCTGCTGCCAGACAGCGTGCCTCAGTCCTGCAGGCTTCCTCGGCTGAATATAGATGGAGCGGAGGGCAGTGTTAGGGTGACAAGCATATCTGACTCTTATCCGCAAGCCCTTTCCCATGGAGAAGGCTTCAGAGCCGGAGCAGGGAGAACTGCTTGGTGCCGGCAGCAAACCACATCGTCCCAGGAGAAATGTGGGGGAGCGAGTGTGGTGGAGGTGGGAGGCAGGAGCGTGGGTGGCAGCTGGCTCAGTCACTCGCCAGGTGTTGGCCCCCACTGTGTTTTGTCCTGCTCATGGTGGTCCTAGTGGAGCTCAGAGAGGGCCCTTCTGGGCCTTCCCGCTGGTTACTGCGGGCAAAGCCCTAGTGTTGTGGATTTGCCTGCGCTCAGAAATGTGATTCTCAGCATGAAGATGCAACATGATGTCTTAGTTTCCTATAATCCCTTAAATCCATCACAGGCCTCAACCCTTTGGGGATTCAGATGCAAATGATGAGATTTCTGGTTGATGATTTTGGCTGGGATACAGCCAAGCACTGTGTGGTTCAGAGTACTGCAGGGCACGGCTGCTTCTGCATGTGACAGGCTCCATGGGGGCTGCTTGACTGCCCCACAGCCGGCTGGTGTGTGGGGCTGGACGTGCAGGCAGGGGGACAAGGCAAGGGGGAAAGGTACTGGAGCTGAGCAGTCCTTTGGGATGGCTCTGCAAGGCTCTGTTTCCCCTGGCCCTGCCTTGTGCCAAGGTGGCAGCTCACTGCGGGAGCAGGTCATGCCTGAGCATGGGTTGGGCTGTTGCAGAGTTTCCTAGAGGCAGTGCTGGGCTTGCAGTTTCCTGCCACGGTGCACTTTGGGGTGTTTTGCAGGTCCAGCCCTGCAGCCAGGATGCCACTGAAGTTCTGGGTGCAGGGAGCAGCCAGGAGAGGGGACTTTGCTGGGCCAGCAAGGTTCAAAGCAGCCGAGCCAAGTGGTCTTCCCTTAGCCTGCCTGACCTGCGCGGCTGCGTCTTCCCAGGGGCTGAGAGGGAGCTCAAGATGTGGAACACACATCTGACTGTGCCCTGGAGGAAGGCCCTTCTCTCCTGTACCAAGCCCCTGTGCCCTCAGAGCAGGGTGAGCCCTGCCCTGGCAGGTGCTGGGGGATGTGGCAGAGCCCCTGGTGCCCAGATTTCTCTGTTGTAGCCCCATGCACACTGGCTGGGTTTGGGGATGGCTTCCTGCACCCTGGTCTCCCTCCTTACTGGGATCTGCTTTGTTAGCTGCTCTCAGCTGCCTCTGCTCAGGCACCTGGACACCATGTGGAGTCAGGCAGGACACAAGGCAGTGCCCTTCCTGTTGACCACTGGCCACGCTCAGCTGGAGGCCCTGGAAATGCAGTATTCCCTCTGGTGCACAGCCTGACCCCGGGGGATGGAGTAATTTGTGGCCATGGGGCCACCCTGGATATGGGTTTCCCTCCCGGCAGTGCTGTGACAATGGTTTTCCTCTCCTTGGCAGAACGTTGGAAGGCGGGAGAAGGGACTCCTCAAGATGCTGGAGCTCTCAGAGAGCAAGTCTGCAGGTGGGAAGCTGCTTTCTGTGCCTGCCTGCCTGGGTCAAAGCTGATCTTTCCCAGCTCTCCCCTTGCTGTCCTGGGCTGTGCTGGGACAGCAAATTTCCCTTGAAGGGGCCTGTTCTTTCTGACCAGAGCAGGAGGCTGTGGGCTTGGCGGGTGGTTGCCCCCCTCTGGCTGGTGGTTGCCATCCTCCAGCTGGTGGCCTGTGCCTGCTGCTCCGGAGTGGGGGTGACCATGCAGGGCTGACGTGTGCTCTTGTTGCAGGTGCTGATGCGGGGGGACCCCTCGCTGGACTAGGAGACCAACAGTCCCCCCCTGCGCTCTCCCCCGGAGCTGGGGGGCTAGCGGCAGACAGCCCCATCTCCCTTCGGCACCTTCCTTTTGACGTCTCCCCTCCAGAACCCAGTGTCTCCTCCACAGAAGCCCCAGACTGCGTGATGGACTTGGAGCCACACATGGCTCTTCGCCTGGGCAGCCAGCAGCAGACCAGAGGCTGCCGCCGGAGAAGGCGCAAGGTCTGAGGCTGGCAGTGGGGTGAGACCCCTCCCCGAAATCTCCCCACGCCCTGACGAGGGTCTGCGCGGCACCGTACCCCCGCGTCACGCGCAGCCTTGTTCTCCCACCCTCCTTTTGTATGTTTTATACAATCAGTGCAGGGAGCACGGGGTGGAGAAGTGACTGTGTGTTTTATAGGTGCCTGTGCAGCTTTGCTCTCTGTTAAAGAAATGGAAATATATTTATGTATCTTTTTATGAAACTGCAGCAACAGGGAGGAGCTGTGCTCTCTTTCTCTGGGGAATGGGAGGCGCTGGAGGGAGGAGAGGAGGAAACGGCAGACGGTGCATCCAAAATCACACTTCCTGAGGCCTGTCCTCAGGCTCTGGGGGGAAATGTGAGCTTGGGGTCCCCCCCCGGGCAGGGGGCTGCAGTGCCCGCTGTCCTGCGGAGTGGCACTTCACTGCCCTGCCCAGCGGGAGCTGTGGAGGGCACCCTGGTGCCAGCTGACAGCCACAGCCAGAGGATGTGGAGACCGATGGAGCTACAACTGCTGTGTCCCCGTGTCCTTGGTGTCCTTCCCTGTCCTCTGGCTGGCCGGGCCGTGTGCTGCCCTCCTCCCGGTGACGGGGAGNCGGCGGCGTGGAGGGGCAGCCAATGGCAGGGCGCGGCCGCCGCGGGCGGTGTTTCTGTTGCCGGGGCAACTGCAGCGTCGTTAGCAACGGCCCCAGCGCCAGCGCCCTCCCCGCAGCCATGGCCAGCCCCCCCCGCCCCGGCGCCCAGCACCCGCAACGCGCGNGGGAGGAGAGGAGGAAACGGCAGACGGTGCATCCAAAATCACACTTCCTGAGGCCTGTCCTCAGGCTCTGGGGGGAAATGTGAGCTTGGGGTCCCCCCCCGGGCAGGGGGCTGCAGTGCCCGCTGTCCTGCGGAGTGGCACTTCACTGCCCTGCCCAGCGGGAGCTGTGGAGGGCACCCTGGTGCCAGCTGACAGCCACAGCCAGAGGATGTGGAGACCGATGGAGCTACAACTGCTGTGTCCCCGTGTCCTTGGTGTCCTCCCCTGTCCTCTGGCTGGCCGGGCCGTGTGCTGCCCTCCTCCCGGTGACGGGGAGACCTCAGCCTGCTCCGGCCGGGGGCAGTCTCAGGGGCAGGGTGGAGCCAGGGCTGAACCATGGGGCTTCCGGGCTCTACTGTGGAGTTATGGGGTTATGGGGTGCTCATCACTGTGCTGCTCAATTAATGGGACGAGCTAATTAAAATGGCCTCAGCTTTCAAAGCGCCGATGGGCAGCGGGCGCGGCGCTGCCCGGCACAGGGANTCCGACCAGTACGGCGCGGGGGCGAGCCCCGTCTCCCCCAGGTCGGACACCCTTCCCGGGCGGAGTCTGGGCTGGGATGAGTGGGCCTGCCGGACCCTTGGACCCATAAGGGGCTCCGGCCCAGCGGCGGCCGAGCGGCTGGGTGTGGGGAGGGCCGGGGATGGGGTTGAGCAGGCTCGCCGTGCCCCCCTAGGTGTCACATCTCCCCGGGCAGAGGACAGACCGGCAGGCAGGGGCGTCTCGCTTTTCCTGCAGCCCCTGAGGACGGCCTGGGCATCTTCACCATCGTGGGGCACAGCTGTCCCCTCTACCCTCGGCTGCCGGGCCGCGATTGCAGTGGAAGGACACTGCCCAGTGATGATGCTGAGACCGCGGCAGAGGGGAGGTGGGAGGCAGAGCTGGGGACAGGCCCCCTCATGTGCTCAGGCCTAGGCAGGCCTCTGCCCTGTCCTCCCACGGGCTGGGGCTCAGCAGGTGACACGCCACCTCCCTCCACGCAGGTCTGCTGTGGGCCACCAGCAGGGCCAGCTGAGTGACGGTCCTGCCTGCACACCTGTAAGTCCCAGCCCTGCCCTGCATCCAGTGAGAGCCATCCCCCACCTTTCAGACCTGCCCTAACGAGCCATCCCCAGGTACAACGAGTCCTGCTGGCGCTCACCATCCCACTGGAGATACTGCAGACGGTGAAGGGCCGCATGATGCAGGCGATGAAAAAGGGGCTGAGCCGTCAGACACACGCACAGGCCGGCGTGCAAATGCTGCCCACCTACATCTGCTCCACGCCCAATGGCACGGGTAGGACAGCACAGCCTGGGGATGGGCTGCTCTGCCACCTGCAGCCCCGCATACCTTGCTGGACGTGGCTCTGGGGGTGCTAGGGAGGGGTGCAGCAGTTTCTGGCCAGTTAAGGGGTCCATAGACTGCTTCTGCCAGTTCCCAGTGCAGGGATGAGGCCAGGAGCTGGGTTCCCTGGCCCCTGTGGTGGTCTCGGGTTCTCAGGGCCCTCCCCTGTGGGTGAGTGACTGTTCCTGGAACAGGGTGAGGAGCAGATCTGGGGGATCTGCCACAGGACAGGTCTCTCCCTGACACCACCTCTGCTTCCCTGCAGAGAATGGCGAGGTGCTGGTGGTGGAGCTACACCAGAATCATGTCCGAGTCCTAATGGCAACCCTCCTGGGCAACGGAAATGAAAGCCCCCATCTGACGGACAAGATCTTTGACATGCCAGGGGACATCATGCAAGGCACAGGGGAAGCGGTATGAGAAGGCCATGGCAGAGGGTGGCTGATGCTGGGCTGCTTGGCAGGGCTCTGGGCTGGCGCTGGGGCTCTGGGCTGCTTCCCGCAGCCTGGTACTGGGTAAGAGGGAGCAACTGGTCACTCTGGCTGTGCCTTTGACTTTGATACCCCTGCAGCTCTTTGACTTCATTGCGGAATGCTTGCGCCAGTTCCTGAATGGCATGAGCATCTCTGATAAACGCCTCCCCTTGGGCTTCGTCTTCCCCTTCAGCTGCAGGCAGACACGGCTGGACAAGGTGAGTAGGATAACCCTGCCCCATGGCCGCCCCTGCCCCAGCACATCATCAGTGGGAAGTGGAGCTGGCCCGGTGGCAGGAGCCAACAGCTTGGCCATGTGCTTTCCACAGGCCGAGCTCATCTCCTGGTCCAAGGGCTTCAGCTGCAGTGACGTGGAAGGGAAGGATGTTGTGCAGTTGCTGCAGTCAGCCATCAACAAGCAGGAGGTGGGTGAATGTGGGGTGGGTTGGCCTGGCTGGGGGCTGGCCCTGTGAAGGAGATGACAGTGATCTTGCTTTGTCCCCTGGCCAGCTCTCCCAAGTGGAAGTCGTTGCCCTGATGAATGACACTGTGGGCACCATGATGACCTGCAGCACAAGGGAGAAACCCTGTGAGGTCGCCGTGATTGTGGGTGAGCAGCAGGCATCCCACATCCCAGGGTGGTGGGTGCTGGGTGTGTGTGTGTGTGTCCTGTGCCAGTGCTAACTCCCATGGCTCCCCACAGACAAGGGCACCAACAGCTGCTTCATGGCTGAAGCACAGCACGTGCAGATGGTGGAGGAGACCAATGGGCGGATGTGTGTCAACACTGAGTGGGGCTGCTTTGGGGATGATGGCGCCTTGAATGACATCCTGACCCCTTACGACCAGCATGTGGACCAGGAATCCTCCAACCCCGGGGCAAAGAGGTGCTTCCACCTCGCAGTGAGGGCAGGGTCCCCGGGGCTCCCCTTCCATCCTGGAGCATGCCAGGCTGCACCAACAGGAGCACGTGCCCCCCTGCGATGCTCCTGTGTGCTCTCAAAGAGCTGAGGAGTGCTGGAAGGGGGTGATTGATCCCTGCTTGGGCCACACACAGGTTTGAGAAGATGGTGGGCAGCCTGTACCTGGGGGACATTGTCCGGCATGCGCTGATCGCCCTGGCTACAGAGAAAGTGCTCTTCATTGGGAGCAATGTCACTGTCCTGGGGACCAAGGGTGTGCTCACGACCCAGCAAGTCCTGGAGATCATCAAGTGAGTCACCTCTGGGGACCAGAAGCTGCTGTGGATGGGAGGAGGGCAGGGGTGACAGGTGGGTGCCCCCAGCTGTGAGCTGGTGGTCCCGTAAGACAGTGCTGTGCTCTCCCTTGCAGCAATGAGGAAGGCATGACCAAGGCGAGGACGATTCTGGAGGCTCTGGGGCTGCGGCCAAGTGAGCGGGACTGCTGCCGGGTGCAGCAGGTCTGCCGGGCGGTCGTGAGCCGCTCCGCTGCCCTCTGCGCTGCTGGCCTGGCTGCCATCCTCAGCCTCATATGCCAGGGCCGGGGGCTGGACCAGTTGGTGATCAACGTGGCAGTGGACGGTGAATTGTACCAGGCCCATGGGAGGTGAGGAGGAGCACAGGGCTCCCAGTGGTGTCCCACCCCAGCAGGATGCCTCATATCCAGCCTTCGGCATCTTCTTCCTCTGGCAGGTTTAGCGAGATTCTGCAGAGTGTGGCAGGGATGCTGACCCCTGAGTGCACGGCCTCCCTCGTGCCCTCGAGAGATGGGACCGGGTTGGGGGCAGCGATGGTGACAGCGGTGGCTTTGCGCTTGGTGGACCAGCGCCATAAGGTGGACCAGCTGCTGGCTCCGCTGCGGCTCACCCGCACCGACCTGGAGCGTGTCCAGGCACTGATGAGGCAGGAGATGGACCTAGGGCTGGGCCAGGAGACCAACGCCAGTTCCTCTGTCCGTATGCTGCCCACCTACGTCTGTGGCACGCCTGATGGCACTGGTGAGGGTCAGGGGCCTGGGGAAGGGGGTGCTGGGGAGGCTGTGGCACTGCTGATGCTCCTGTGCTGGTTCCCTGCAGAGCGAGGTGAATTCCTGGCACTAGACCTGGGGGGGACCAATTTCCGGGTGCTGGTGGTGCGCCTGGAAGAGAATGGCATCCATATGGCCAGCGAGATCTATGTCATCCCGACCAGCATCATGCAGGGCACTGGCGAGGCGGTGAGTCTGAGGGACCCATGGCTGAGTGATGGAGCAAGGGGGTGGGAATTGTCCTCCCCTCACTGCCTATGGGCCTGGGAGGGGGCTAGGAGACCCCCATGGCATTGCCCCTGACACCATGACTGCTCTCTGCAGCTCTTCAACCACATCATTGAGTGCATCATGGACTTCCAAATGAAGCAGAACCTGATGGAGCATATCCTGCCACTTGGCTTTACCTTCTCCTTCCCCTGCAAGCAGCTGGGCCTGGATCAGGTGAGGGGGCGACCCTGGCTCCAGGGAGACAGGGAGGGCCCTGGGGTGCGAGGCAGTTGCCCAGCCCTGCTCCTGCCTCTTTTGCAGGCAGTGCTGTTGAGCTGGACCAAGGGCTTCAGCGCCTCAGACTGTGAGGGGAAGGACGTGGTCCAGCTGCTACGGGAAGCTGCCGAGCGCAAACAGGTAGAGGAGGGCTGGAGGGCCTGTCCCCTGTCTCCTGGGTGCCAGCCCGCACCCAAGCGGTGCCAGCTCCAGGAGCTGGCTGGGTGCTGCTAAGCTGTCCCCATCTCCTGTTTGGCAGTACTTATCACTGAAGGTGGTGGCTGTGGTCAACGACACGGTGGGAACCATGATGTCCTGTGGCTATGATGACCCTAAATGTGAAATTGGTCTCATCGTGGGTGAGGACCACCTCTCCCAGGAGTCTCCCATTCCCTCACCATCACCCCAGCCTGCCCAGCATGGCTGTAGGCTGCCAGGCTCTGCCAAGGCTGTGGTAGAGGTGACACCAGTGTGGGGCCCACAGGGACAGGGACCAATGCCTGCTACATGGAGGAGATGCAGAACGTGGGGACAGCAGAGGGGGAGCAGGGCCGCATGTGCATCAACATGGAGTGGGGGGCCTTCGGAGACAATGGCTGCCTGGATCACATCTTCACTGAATTTGACCGGATGGTGGATGAAAAAACAATCAACCCAGGCAAGCAGAGGTGGGCAAGGGCCCTGAGGTGGGGAGGGAACTGGGGCCAGGAGTGACTGCGCCTGACTAAGGCTGTGCCTGGGGTAGGTTTGAGAAGCTCATCAGTGGCATGTACCTGGGTGAGATCGTACGCCATATCCTGCTGGCACTGGTGGAGAAAGAGGTCCTGTTCCATGACATGCCCTGCGCCACACTCCAGAGCAGGGATATCTTCAAGACCAAGTTCCTCTCCACCATTGAGATGTGAGTACTGGGGTCCAGTGGCTTCCCTTAGCCAGGGATGGGGGGTGTGAAGCCAGAGCCTCGGGAGGGGGCCATGCCACATTGATAAGGCACATGCAGGCTGATGCCACCTCCAGCCGGTGGGATGGGGACAATGATGGAGATGGTGATGTTAACTGTGTCCCTGATCCGGGGCAGCGATGGGCTGGCCCTGAAGCAGGTACAGACCATCCTGAAGGACCTCGACCTCCATGCCACCTTCGAGGACTGTGTGCTGGTGCGGGAGGTGTGCCAGACCGTGTCCCTGCGGGCAGCCCAGCTCTGTGCCGCCGGCCTGGCTGCCGTGGTGGAGAAGATGCGGGAGAGCCGGGGTCTGAGCCAGCTGGCTGTCACCGTGGGTGTGGATGGCACCTTGTACAAGATGCACCCATGGTGAGGGGCAGGGGGTGGCAGGCACCCACCAGGGACCCATGCCCTACAGCAGGGGGCTGGGGTTGCCTGGGCTAGGGGCTACCAGCCCTCATTGTCCCCTCCCATTCACCCTAGCTTCTCCCAGAACCTCCAGCAGACACTGCATGACCTGGCGCCCAGCTGCGCTGTCACCTTCCTGCAGTCAGAGGATGGCTCGGGGAAAGGGGCCGCGCTTGTGGCAGCCGTGGCTGTCCGTGGGGCTGAGTCCTAGGGACAGCCACTGCTACCACTGCCATCACCCCAATAAAGTGCTCTGTTCCGCACCTCAGACTCTTGGGATGGGAAAACGGGGCGGGGGGGGGGGCAGCTCACGGCCGGGCACAGCCCCACGTAGCAATATATATCGAATTTATTTACATTCACGTCCGGCAGACCCCCCGCCCGCGGCACCGCTATGTACATAAGGCCAAGTGTAAATACTTGAATGCACTTAATACAGAATTAAAAAAACGGTCTTTACACAACACGCCACGGGGCCCGGGGCCGCCCAGCCCCACACGCAGACAGCACGACGGCACCGCACGCACGACGCACACCCAGTGCCCCCCGCCAAAGGGCTGCGGGACCCCCAGGGCCAGGCTGAGCCTGGCCACCGCAGTGCTGGGAGGGCTCGGCTGCCACGAGGCACGAGCATCCCTCTCTTGCACGGGGGCCAGGCAGCCCTCCCTGTGGGCTGTGGAGCAGCGGGGACCCAGGGGCCGGCCGGGGCCCACCCCTGCCCCATGGTGGCAGTCCCCCAGTGATGGGGTTGGAGTCCCCCCTGCTGCCACACTCAGCACTCGGCCTCGGAGACAGCGAAGAGGGCACTGTCCTGCTTGCCCACCTCAGCCACGGCGGCGGCCAGCTGCGAGAGGTTGCCGTTGGGGAAGTGCCGTGCTTCCCACAGGTTGAGGATCATGGCCGTGGGGCTGGGCTTCGAGGCGAAGAAGCTGAGATGGCTGGGGTAGACAACAGAAGGGCCACGTCAGGGCACAGGGATGGCTCCACACCCTGGGACCAGTCTTGTGCTGGTCTCACCTTGGGCACCATCCCGCTCCCAGGGTCCCACGGCACACCAGCATCCATCCAAAGGTGCAGGATAAAGATAGAAGCCCCCAGTCCCCACCCACCATACCACCCTGTCCCTGTCCCCAGCATTGTCCCCATCCTCCCACCTGTCGAGGTTGAGCTTCTGGGCCAGTGTCCTCCAGTCGGCTCCCCGGGTGCCCGGCGGGTCCAGGCTGCTGATGATCTTCTGGCGGATGAGGAAGGGGATCTTGAAGGCACTGGGTCCCACCAGGGCCGGGGCACCCACCTCACTGTCGGGGACCATCCAGTCTGAAAACCTCGTATCCTAGGGGAGAGCATAGCAGGGTGAGGATGTGAGCTCACCCTGGGGTCATCCCTGGGACCTGCCCCGGCCTTGTCCTCACCTTGGCAATGTTGAAGTTGACAGTGAAGCTCTGCCCGTCACCCTCCACCTGCCAGACCCAGATCTTGCAGGCCAGCTCGCACGTGCTGGGGCTCAGGCGCTCCAGGGTGAAGGTGCAGTGCAGGAAGGGCTGCAGCCCGCTCCAGATGTGGTAGAAAGGGATCTCCTGTGGTGGGGTGATGGGTTGGGGTGTTAGGGTGGTAGGGACATCCCCCCATCCCCACCTACCATCCAGGCTCTTCACCTGGTAGCTGGCGAGGAGCTTGCTCTTCCAGAGGGAGCTGGGCATGTCGTGGATGGAGAGGCGCAGGTTGTGGTAGCTGTCCTTGAAGTGCAGAACCCGGGGGGCTCCAATCAGCTGTCCACCCAGCTGCTTCTCCAGCTGGATCACCTCCTGCTGGCACAGGCAGTGGTTGGGCAGGAGCTGATGCACCCCGGGAGCGCAGCCCTGCCTGCACAGTGTCACCCCGAGCCAGGATGGGGGGTTGTTGGTTGCATGAGGACCCCCCGGTTACCTTGAGGACGTCCTGGGTGTCACTGAGGCAGTAGACACGGATGTTGTACTCCAGCGAGGGGCAGGCGGCCGGCGCAAACAGGACCAGCTTGAGGCGCTTGGAGGCCGCCATGCTGAGGGACTCCCCCACCAGGGCGAAGCGCCCCAGCTGCTCCGTGAAGATGTAGCAAGCCTGCGCTTCCAGCTGGCAGTAGTACAGCTCCGTGCACGGCTCAGCGCCCAGCTGCAGCACGTCCTGCGGCACCCAGGCAGAGATGCACCCCGGACTCAAGCAGCGTCCCCAGCCCCAACCCCCTGAACCCCCCGGCAGGCACTCACCTCCCACGTGCCCTCGCATGACTGCTTCTTCAGCCGGATGCTCCAGTTCTCAGCACTGGCCTCCACGCAGTGACCCATGGCCAGGATGGCAGGGCGGGTGAGGAGGACACCAGGGGGGCCACAGCTGACGATGGGGCTCAGAAGCGTCTGGCAGCCGGCTAGGGGCAGCCTGGGGCAGCAATGGGGGCAGCTGAGCAGGGCCGACCCCCCCACTCTGGTAGCCCCATGACCCAGCAGCCCTGGCCATGGCACCTACCTGACATCCTCCTGCTTGTGCAGGGTCAGGTAGACCTCATAGATCTTCCCTCGTGGGATGGCATCAGGTGGGATGAGCAGGCTGACCCCTGGGTGAGGGGGAGTAGATGGAAGGGTTAGCCCCATGGGGACCCACCCACACCAGGTGATGCTCCAGCAGCCCGTGCCCGTCCCACCATACCTGTGTTGGGGATCATGAGCCGCCCCCCCAAGAAGTTGAAGGTGCCGTAGGCCATGTTGGTGTTGCCACGGGGCAGGGAGCGAAAGTAGCTCTGGGTGGAGAGCCGTGCCACAAAGTCTGCGCCCTCAGCAGCGGGTGAGCTGTGGTGCAGCGTGTGCCGCCCAGCGCCCAGTGGGCTCAGCAGGTGCCCATTGGGCAACTGGAGCTTGGCGGGGCCATCCTGGCGTGGGCAGAGCGAGCCCTGGTAGGTCATGGTGGCGGTGCTGAGGTCGGGCTGGATGGTGAGCAGGCTGGGGTTGTCTGTGGCACAGAGCAGGGGGCGTGGCATGCCAGCAACACAGTGGCACAGCCAACCCCAGGGGACATGGGACACACAGTAAGGACTCTGTGGGGCATGGCCATGCTGGAGGTCCGAAAGGCATGGAGCCTCTACCCCATGGCACAGACCCTTGAGACGCTGTCACCCCTGGTGTCCCTGGAACACACAGCACCAACCCAGCACAGGCCCTACAGGGACCAGGGACCTGATAGAACACCAATCCCCCTGCCCACAGCCTGGGCACTGACCCCTCAGCCAGGGACCCTATGGGGCACAAAGCACTGACCTCACAGCCTTTAATATGCAGCCTCCCTCTCAGGGACCCCATGGGGCACACAGCCTCTGCTCAGGCTCCCTCCAGGGCCATGGATTCCCCCAGGTCTCGAGAGACACCATGTCCCAGCATGGGTACACAGACCCGTTCCCGCCGCCCTCGCTCACCGGCCTTGCTGGGCTTGATGCTGACAGGCTGGAAGCCAGCGGTGAGGATGGAGGAGTCGGCCACATCGGCATCCAGGCCCCCCTTCTTGCGGCAGTACACCAGCACCCCCACCAGCAGCAGCAGCACCAGGCACACGGCCACAGCCACCAGCCCCACGTACAGCGCCACGTCCTCTGCACCAGGGGCGGCTGTGTGGGGCAGGGTGTCAGCATCCATGAGCACCCCCTGTGCACCCATCCCGAGGTAAGGGCACCCCCGCTGTCCCCGCTGTGCTCACCGTGGCTGCAGAGCTCGGAGGTGCAGTTGCGGGTGTCCAGCTCAGGACCATGGCACTCCTGGCCCCCGTTGCGTGGCGCTGGCTCCGAGCATTCCCGGCTCCGCCAGTGGGTGCATTCGGCCCCGCACACCGACCACTTGCTCCACTCTGACCAGGCGCCATCCACTGCGGGCACAGCTGGGGGTCAGCACCCCACTGCCATCCCCCCTTCCCTGCCCCAGGGCTGGCAGAGACGGACACACGGGGGGTAGGAGGACGAGACACCCGGAGGGGACAGGGGCTGTGATGGGTGCAGCGGGGAGTGCAGCATTGGCACGGCAGGGGTGGCAGCGGTGCCCCAGGCAGGGGGGGTACCTGGGCAGAGGGTGGTGCAGGCGGTTTTCTGCACATTTTGGCCCTCACAGAAAGCCCCCCCGTTGAGGGGCGTGGGGTTGGTGCAGGTCCGGCTCCGCTTCTGCCAGCCCCGTCCACAGCTGGTGCTACAGCCCGACCACTGTGTCCACGTCGACCAGCCGCCGTTCACTGGGTGGAGAGGGACGCATCAGCGCCTCACCGGGATGGGGGGACACAGGGAGGGACAGGACGGGGAGGATGACACCAGGGAGCATGGCGGGGACAGGTGTGGTGGGGCTATACCGTAGACGGTGATGGCAGCGGAGGCGCTGCGGCGACGGGCCACAATGTTTTTGGCCACACAGGTGTAGTTGGCGGTGTCGGCCAGGCGGGCCTGACGCAGCACCAGGCTGTGCTCCGGTGTCACGTAGACATTGGCGTCCAGCGCTGGGTCCACCAGCTCCTCGTTGCGCAGCCACTCCACCTGTGGGGCATGGGGATGTCACCACGGCATGGGGATGTCACCACATCACAAGGGAGGCACCCACGGCATCTCCACGAGCAATGGAGCACCGCCAGCTGCATCCTGACCTGCCAGACCATTGGGGCTCACCTCGGCTGGCGGGATGCCCTCGGGAGGGCGGCATGGCAGCACGATGCCCTGCTCAATGGAGACCTCCCTGGCTGTTGGCTCCTGCTCAAAGTTCTTGCGCAGATCTGGGGAGGTGCAGGGGTGACGGGAGGGCCTGGGGGCAGCACCCCGCACCCCACCCGGGCACCCGCAGACACTCACAGGCAATGCGCACAAAGGCTTTCTGGCTCTTGGTGGTGCCGGAGGAGCTCCAGGCCACGCACTGGCACCAGTACTCCTCTAGCCCGAAGATCTTCTCCACTTGCTGGCGGGTGACCTCAATGCGCACCTCCATCACTGGCAGCCCTGCCACCGGTGGGCAGCACGTCAACACCGGCACTCTGGCAGCAGTCCCCATGGCCCCAGCCCCATGCAAACCCCCTCAAGAGCACGTGGCTCCCGGTGACCAGGTCCGGTGCCATCCCTCCCGTCGGCGCTCACCGGTGCCGCGGTCGGTGCTGTGCTGTGTGACGTGGTCACCCTGGTGCACCCACTCGCCATTGCACTTGAAGTAGATCTGGGTGGCAGGGGTGGCGCGGCAGGCCAGGCTCACCGCCTTGTTCTTCACAATGTAAACGTCCTCTGGCTCCAGTTGGAAGTGTGGCAGCAGGTCCGGGGACGCGCCAGACACCGGGTTGGCCACCGTCGCGCTTTGCTGAGCACCTGTGGTGAGACGGGGACTCGGCCACTTCCAGTACACCCAGGTTGGGTGACCACCCATCCTGGCGTGGTTCTGTGGTGGTGGCCCCGTGCCTCAGCACCGACCCCCCGCTGGCGATGCAGCAGCCCCCTCCTGGCCCTGCCATCCATCAGGGAGAGCAGCTGTGCGGTGACTGCGCCCACTGAACCCGCACCGATCCCTCATGTCCACACTTAGCACTAATGAAAAGGAAATGTAGTGTAACCAACAAGGGCCATCGCTCACGCCTCCCAGGGCGCCCGCTGTCCCCCTCTCCAGCACGCTGCTAGGCACCGGCTGGGGGCTGCAATCTGCCCTGCTGCACCCTTGGGTGGCACACGGTGAGTCGTATGCCCCATGCCTTGGGGACACAGCAAGTGTGGCACAGGTAGCGCGCCCCATCCTGTGCCACTGGCACCCACAGGCATGGCACATAGGGGCTGCCTGTCCCCAGGGTGCACACACATCCCTTGGGGGCGCCAGGCATCACCCAGCTTTGTGGGGGGCTGCAGGTGCCACACACTGGGGCAGGGTACTCGTGGGCACAGCAGTGCAGGGGACATGGCATCTGGCACGGTCCCATGCTGGGACATGGCATCCCAGGTCTCCCAGCACAGACACGGGCAGATGCCCCCACTCCCCCACCAGCACCCGCTGCAGAAAGAGTTAATAAACCAGGGCCCTAAATAAGCATTTGATTAACAAACGATAAAATAGCGATTGTGTCACTGAATGAAGCTGTAATTGCTGCTGCTAATTGGCTGGTTAGGATTTAATAAGCAATTAAATGGGATGGAATGTGCAGTAATTAAGTGCCTTCGTTTGGCAAATGCCTGCCACCCGCCATGTGCCCGTGGGACCCCTGCTGCCCATGTCCACCCTGGCCAGCTTCTGCCTGGGTACGAGGATGGGGATGCGAGGGACAGAGGAGTCCCTCAGGCCATGGCTGAGTCACACAGGGGGTTCCGGGCCCTGCTGTCCCCCCCCTGAGCTGGATCAGGACCCTCCAAGCCAGGAGTGGGCGCTGAGTGAGCCCGCCGCGATGCCCGCTGGGACAGGCAAGGTGCAGCAGCTAATTTACACGGGGAAGATAAACGGCCACCATAACGCGCCGGTTATTACCCCATCAGCACTTTTACAATGTCGCTGGCAATTAATTTAATTAAAACCCCTGTCGGGGATAGACAGGCATTTCATATTTCATTGGTTTAACGACCCCCCCCCAGCCACTGCCTGGGGCTGGCCTGGGGGGGTGACGGTGCGGACAAGCACTGCGGTCCCCGGTGCGGTGCCATCCCCTGCGCCGGCTGCGGCACGGCTCGCTGCAGCACCCATCGCTGGCACCGCTGTGCCTTCCACCTGGGCACCCTGGGGTGCCCATGCTGCACTGCCCCTGCTGGCACGGTGGGCTCTGCATGGCTGAGATGGGCAGGAAGAACAATCCAATTTATTTACGAAATGCCAGGTTTGCCGCTGCACAGCACCACTGCTGCCTCTTGCCTGGGCAGCTGCGGCAGGCACACCAGGTGAACGGGGAAGCCGTGCTGCGGGGACTGGCCTTTTAATCACATATGAAATGAGTATGGTGGTCGCTGAGCACCATCTGTCACGGCAGAGAGGTGTGGGAATCCCAGGACCAGAAGTGATGGGAAGGCAGGATGGACA
>VXBW01008048.1:17467-29640 GCA_013400375.1 Thinocorus orbignyianus | reverse complement strand
TCCTATTTAAAAAGGAATCCTACAGTATAATACATATTTCTACTCATTCTAAGTCATCCACACACTTTAACTGATGGGTTCTTACCTTACTGTCTCTACCATGGCTGTGTCTCTTTAAGTTGTGAACTCAATCCAATCTCCAAAACTTAATCTCTTTCTTTTGGCATTTACTCATGATTTATAGCCAAGTTTAGCTTCAGCCTCTGCCTTGTATCCTACCTCACTCGTTCTGAGGCCCTTTTCTGTTGACTATCACATCCCTAGCTTTTGCTTCTTATTTTGCCTTGTCTCTAATCCATGTATATTCTGTTATCAATTTTGAAACTATTTGATCACTCATCTATCTCCAAATTCATTCCGCTGTTTGCAGTTCTCATCTCATACTGTAGTATCCAGTACTTTCTGAAATAATCATACCTATAACCTGATATTTACAATTCTTCTTTTTGGTAAGAGTTCTTTCTTCTCTTTTTCCTTCTACTGTCTCAAAGCAATAATTGATCTCTACTTAATACTATGACATACCTAAAAATACATAAAGGAAAATTTCCAGTATCCTTTGTATCCTTGATACTATACACAACAGAGATATCAGTTATGTGACTAGCTAGTCAAACCAGGCAAACTATCTCCACCACATATTTTGTTTCTCAATTGTTACATTCTTATCTACCAATATTCTGCTGACTTTAAGATGTACTGGTGAGAATACACCAGATGAAGTTACAGGTTGACATGCTTCCTCTTTTTTCTTTACTACTAATGCAATAGTAGGATGGTGTTTAATGGAGGTTATTTCAACAGCTACTCTACTGCTAGAAAATGATGCAATACAACAGTAATAGACATCTTTCACATTCACAGAGTACAATGAAAGCCTCTTGGCTTTCATTTTTTAAATAAGTCTGGGTCGAATAATTCCATGTCTTAAATAAAAATAAAATACTATGATAAGTTATTTATTTTAAGCTTCAACTGCTGTATGCCCAACAGCCTGCATGCCTTTGCCGTCTGCACAGTGTGCAACATTTTCCCATTTGGCTCCAGTAAGAGCTTAAGCACAAACTTCATGCTATAAAATAAAAGTAGCAGGATGAGAAATCTTTGATACCTATTCATAATTTAAAGTAAATGGTAGATATCAGACACATAAGTCTTGCCTAGGCGTATCCTGTGTTATTTGGCTTCTCAGTAATGTGGGTCTGTCTTCTACCACACAAGGATATGTGACATGACCAGAAAAAATGAGTAAGATTCAGGCTGACACTTCCTCAACAGTGAAAAGTAACACTGTAACACATAGTCACCTTTTTTTTTCAGCATCAAAAAAAGTTAAAAACATATTTTCACAGATGTCTTGATCATTACTTCATTATAAAACTGAAGCAATGGCTACGGTGTAATAAACTCTCCATCAAGGTATTACACACATCTTGTAACTGAGAGAGTAGGCAATTAGAAACCACTTTTCTACTAATTATACTAGTACTTACTCCCTAAAATGAAGCTTAGGAGACAACTTGCAAAACATAACAATTTTTAGCCTTTACATTTTTCACCTGATGAAAGAGCAGCCCATTCACAAATTATCAATTAACCTTTTCAGACATACATCACTTCTTTTTTCCACATGGGACAAATGTTTCCAAAAAGCTAAACCTACCATAACTTACATTAAACACAATCAGCTACAGACAGCAGAAATTATCTCAGCCTAATTCAGTTATTAACAAATCAGTAAAAATAACAATAATGTACAGGGAAATTAAACACTATTTGAAATAACCCTCCTAACAAGCTTGTACAGCCTTGAAAGAAGCCTCCAAAAAAGCTCTGTATATGCACATAAAGTGTTTCATATTTCTAGCTGGGCTTTCAACTGCTTTCAGCAGAATCACTCCCTTGTTACAGTCTCTGAAGCAAACAAATTTGTAGTACATCTTCCTTCTCTCTCTATCATTCCAGTTTTTGTCATTTCAAACAGCTAGTAAATGTAACATTATAAAAACCCTTGAAGTCTTTCACGATGAAGTTACTTGCTGGTCTTCAGATTTTAGTGAAGTCCTCTCAATGAGGCTTGAAAAATAATTTTATTATTTTATGGACCCTATAATTAAGCTCCATGAGATTCAAGTAGTTTATGTAATTGACTTTTCATTAAACTTCTCATCATCTGCCACCAAAGTCATAATTACAGCGAAAACTAATCTGAGTTGCACACTAGTTCCCAAAAAAGAATTTAGCATTACATACGGATCTTCAGCATTCTCTGGATATTTCAGCTCCTGAAATCTAAATTTCAGGCATATCTGTTTTAATATTTGGGTTTTGGTTTGTTTTTCTTTTTTGATTTTTTTTTGTTGTTGTTTGTTTGGGGGTTTTTTGTTTGTTTGTTTGGGATTTTGAGGGGTTTTGCTTGGTGGTGTTTTTTTTGGGTTTTTTTTTTTTTGTTTGTTTGTTTTTTTAGTTTTTGGGGGTTTGGTTTTTTTTACCTTTGCAGGACATCTTCCAGAAAGCTTTTCAACCTGATCTTTTGTATTCAGATTAAGCCTTTACACTAATATCGATTCTAGAAATTTATTCTATTGGTTCTAGAAAGTCCTGTCTGAAGTGTATTACATTTACAATGTTGATCTATTACAGACTCAAAATATGCATTTATAAGACAAAAAAAAATCATAAACTTCAACTACACTACAAATCTAATTTTAAAAAAACACCTGAGAAACAGTCCTCACTAAAACATTTTTCCTCAGGTGCAGTATTGTGTTAAATTAGGGGCTCTTTTATCGGTAGAAAATATTTATTTCAAAGCCTATCCAAAGGCAAAAAACTCCTAGATCCCCACATTAAGAATTCAAATGCAATTTCCATGACTACCAAGGAAATGTAACACATCACAGTTCACACTGCTTGAATTTATCATGTAGAAATTAATATATTAGGAATGTTTCTTTGAAAGAGAAGTTGCAAGTTCAAGGGCAGGCTGCCCGGGGCTTTGAGCAACCTGATCTAGTGTTTCCCCCAGGGCAGGGAGACTGGAACTCGATGATCCTCAAGGTCCCTTCCAACTCTTACCATTCTAAGTCTGCATCATCCTCCTGTTCCAATGTAGTGCATTTTAAAAAAGGTGTGTATTCAAATTATTATTTTTAAGAAATATAAGAAAACAATTATCACAGAACGTGAAATATAGTACTGAAACCCTTATGCACACCATTCTTTTGTTTCCTTGATTTTAATAATTTTCAGTTTTTAAAACCCGTGAAATAGTAATAATAATCACAATTTTTTGAATATAACAGTTCCTAAAATGACCCACAGAGGAGTCCAGTACCTCTGTTTTCCACATCACCTCCTATCAAATGAAGAGACAAAACCCATCCCTGTTAAAAGTAGAAACAATGAATTATAAAACCTCTAGCCCTATTTAATACAGATAGCACATCAACTGTTCCATTTTTCTGTCAGGCCCTGTTTAGTTGTATCTTAACAAGAATATCCATTTGAACAAATGTTCATATGCACAATAAGGATTAAGTGTGGTTTTTTAACACAAGAGCAGCAGAAGCTGATACACCTGAAATGTAAGTATACAAGGTACCACACAGAATTTTTATTACAGATTTTGCAGTATCTACTGCTACAAAAAAAATAAATTAAGAGGCATGCAAAATACATGTTTTTGACAGAAAACACTAGGAATGCAAATATGCATATAGGGGTCTACGCTCTGAACTTCAGTCAAATCAGTACCTTTTTATTTATGTAGGTGCGCTAATTGCAGTAAGCCTCTCTATGTACAATGCTATTCAACATTAGTAACACCACCGCAATCTAGCTTCAGGATTTAGTGGTTATGTAAAATATACTTCATCTACATATATAAATTCTGTACAAAATCACCACAATTATCAAGAGGGCTAGAAATTACCCCTTAAACACGATACTTAAAACATGAAGCCGCGCTCTGTCTTCAGTTATGGCCTGTGTTTGTACTCATCAACACTCACTCAGAGTTGCAGAGCTCTTGCTTCATGGGAGAACGAGAGTCTGCTGTATGTTTCAAAGTTAAACCTGTGTGTTTCAAAAAACTGCCGAAATGTTACGCAGACATTAGCAAAAATATAGATCCAACAGTCACTGTTGTGAGGGTTAACTCTATTCCACTCCTCTCCTTGTGAAACCAAACCTGTAATAAGCCTGTGAGCTAAAAGTTATCTATGATTTAGAGTCAACATTTCATCATATCCAATTAGCATTAGACTAAATCCATTAATAGTTCTTTTATAATAGCACTTAGCTTGTTAAAACACATAAAAGATTTGGCTCCCTTGGGCCACTTTAAAATGGCAGTACATTTAGAGATGAAAAAATATTAACCATTTGAAGAAGAAGCCTAGTTAAATTATATACCACTGTGTTGTTTCCTATTTCATTTTCCAATTAATTTCTACAGTTCAGATCTATTACAAACCACATTTTAAACTGTGGCATGTTTCTGCATTGGAGGGATGCAATGCTGTTCAACTTCAGTTGTGTTTTAAATTCACCATTATTTCTGGTCATTAACTCCATTGCTACTACCACCTATTAATAAAACAAAATAATTCTCACTGAAGATATGTGTCTAGATTAAACAGACAAAGAAAATGTCATTTTTTTCAAATGTTGGCCATTGCCTATATTTTGCACTTTGGATATTTATTAGGATCTAATGAGAAAAAAACATCAACAAATATGAGGCAACCTTGCAAGCAAAACAGAGTTAACTCAAAAAGTTTTGAAATTTATGTTCCTTTTACAATATATCAATATACATATACTCTCATATACATATACCTACAATATAAAATAAAGACAGAGAAGAACTCATCTGACATGTGCTGAGCTAGACAGCCACTGGTATTAACAGAAAATGACAGTGTGGCCTTCCTCTAGAAGATAAACTCAAATACAGCCACATAAGCAGGAAATAAACACTACAAATGTCTCATAGCTGTTGACAGTTACCTGCACAAAATCTGTAGATACTTTTAGTATGTCCATTAATGTGATTTATTTTTGTGAAGAAACCAACTATTCTCATAAGCCATTTCTGACACCTACACAACCAGAGGTGAAGGCCTAAAATGCAAAAAGAAGCAATTTTTGCAGAACACCTTCCTGAGGCACTGCAATGATGTCAGTTTGAAATACCACGTTTCAGTCAGGAGGATTATTAACCCCACCATAGCACAATGGTAGTACCAGTGGTCACAATGTGATAAAGAACATGCAAGCAAAATTGATTTTCTATGCTGGAAGTTTCAGGAACAAATCATTAGTCCTTAATGGTCTTAAACAGAACTTATTTTGTGAAGTTTGATACAAGCTCACAAGTTGAAAAGAAAATAGAAACTATTTCCTTTCAAAAGATAAGATTTGGTGTGGGTACTATTGCAATAAAATTGTATGTCCATGTACCATCAAATTTTAAGCCAAACAATGCATTACAGAATATGCATATTCTGCATAACAACCACTGTTTGCAGCTCTGCAGGTTTTCTAATAGTGAATACAACTGTGTGTAACGTGAAGGTTCGCACAGGATTTCTAAAGACTCCAGCACAGTGTTCTACAATGAATCTTATCACTAGCAAGTAAATTTGATTTATGATAGAATGTAGTAAGAAATTCAAGCTTGATTTAGCTTCAAAAGAAGAAATATGCTTACTGTGCCAAATACATATTTTAGGTTTCTCAAATTCCAACCCAATTAAATTAATTGTGTTTTACCTAAAAACACAGCGACAGTGACAGTGTTTTAATGCTGCAAGTATCTTCACCATTTATTTCCTGTAAGATGTCCTGATTCTGCTTATTCCTGTCACTATCGGGATTTTGTGGTAGTGATTTTTGTTTTTTTTCTTTTTCACATTTTCCACCAATGGACAGAAGAAGTAGCAATTTATAATAAATTTTCTCAAAATAAAGGCAGAGTGAGGATGATTATTCAAACAGAAGCAGTCAGCAACTTCTTGGTACTGTATATTTCTGCTGAATTTCTATTCTGATTAATTTCTATTCTGATGAAATTCTGATGAATTTCCATTCATAAAAGACAGACTCATTATTTTACACAGAATTACACAATTACTGTGATCATATTAACTCACGCTGATTCATGATAACAGTATTTTATTATTGTTGATAACAGCAATGAACTTTCACCACTTCTGTGATCAAGCCTCAAAGTTTCATTGGATATAACACTTATGTGATTTGTATTTTACTTTAAAATATTCAGGATCAAGTAAGGATGGGATGAATTCAACACCCCACCAGAATTCAAAATAATAAAAAGATATAATAAAAAATGTGATTTTAGTTAAGAGAAAAGTTCCTAAGTCCAGCAGAGGCAATACAGTGTATGAAATACTGCATGTCAATAAACACAAATATATGCATGTCTTCAAAAGCAGGAACCTACTTCTACATTTAAAGCTTTGTCTGATGTGAAATGCACTGCCTTTTCAAATAAGTTAGTTACCACACCTGAAAATAAATCATAGAATCATATAGAATCATAGAATCATAGAATGGCCAATATTCAAAATAGTCATGGCCAATACCAATTAAAAAAAAAAAAAAAAAAAAGAGAGAGAGAAAGTAACATTATGATGTTCCCCCCTTATGGGAATCCAGCTTAATTACCGTCATCACTGTGCCTGTTCTTTGTCCTTGGTATGCTCTCCTGTCATGCATGCTATGCTTTTCTTGCTCACTGCATTAACCACTGTCCACAGTTGGTATGATTCAGCTGTAGTTCTGTTAAGAGTATCACAGACCATTCAAAATTCAAGTGCAACAGTAACTATGAATAAAATAGGGTTTAATAACAGTACAAATCCTTGTGAAGTCTTAGTTCTAAATTCCAATATGCAAAAAAATACACAATTCCATATACTCTTGATGTCATTTTTTGAAAGATATCTGTTAAAAATAATTGTGCTCTTCAACTTACAGTGGTCATCACTGACAGCTTACACGCTTAGCTAAAAATGGTATTTTATAACTTTACCAACAATCCCTATCTTAATTAATTAAACTTCACTGTTGTCATACATGACTAAATAGTCCTTGGTAAATTTTGATGAAATTTCTAACAGAAAAGCCACCAGTTTCTGTGGTAAAAAGTCACATAATGCTTTATTTCCTTAAATTCTGTATGTCCTTGTCAGACTGATTATTAAAAAAAAAAAAGCTCAGAAACTTGCAAGTGAAGCTTGCAAGAATGAACCTCTCCACACAGAACCCTCAATCTTCACATACAAACCTACACACAACTAGAAGTGTCTTCAAGCTCTCATTCCCCCTTTTTTTTCCTCTCTCTCATACACATACAGAGGAACATAAGCAAGTCAAAAACTTCAGGTTTTCTGAGTAAAACAACTCACCTATTTAAAGAAGTAAAGGTGCAAAAAGTACGAGATCTAACAGAAATATATATATATGTATGTATATATAAAAATTTATAAAAAATAATAAATTAATTACTAGTGAATTCCAGTTTTATTACTCTTACACCGCTACGAGTTTTCCTTATTATGCAGTTAACAACAGGACTACTCATGGAAGAAGACTGAACCCTGTGTTCAAATAAATAATCAGCACAATTTTCTTTCAATATATATGTGAAGAGGGTTCTATCAGTAAAGTTTCACGATGCTAACAGCAAGATGTTATTATTCTAGTCAGAACTTCTGTTTTATATGACTCTGCCCTCATTATCACCTGCAAATATAACACTGGAATGAGTAAAAATGAAAGATAATGCAAATGGACATGATTTCACTGAACAACAGGAAACAAGCTTCTAATCATCTACAGACTCACATCAACTTTTAACTATCACATAATATAATCAATACAGTGATAAAACGTGTTTAGTTTATACGTTTACCCACAGTACGTTTCATCAAAAGAATAATGAAGCTTCATGTTCTTCTTCAAAAATGCAGTCTACATAGCAGTCACTTTTTAAATAGCACAAGACAGCTGTTTTGACGCTGTTGGTACTTTAAACATAATTCCAACGATACAAACTCTCATCATGGGACCCTGAAAAATTATTATCTTTGTGGTTCTCTTTTGTTACATCCCCCAATAAAAAGTTGCTTTGTACTTCCTACAGAGCTCCACTCATTAATTTATTTATAAGGCACTATTACTGTCAACAATACAGAGACTGTTGGCCCAGACAACACTGCGGCTCAGTCCTCTGATTCATTTATGGATTTTGCTCAGCGACAAGGGGGCAGCCTGATAGTCTTTATCTCCTTTCCCATCACTAAAGTTCCACTATCTAACCCAATACCTCCTGCTGAGGCTCAAGGCTCATTAGCCTTCCCCATCACATAACTCCAAGTACTGGCAACTTCATTATCTCTCCACATTCAACACTGCTTGTTGGAAAGCTCATCAATACAATTACCAATTACCAAACAACCCCATGAAACATCTTTCTGTGCATATTATGAAAGTGATTAAAAAAAAAAAAAAGTCATGGATGACTCTCCAGCCACATATTTCCTCCTCAGATTTCAGACAAATACTTAGGTAAGTCTTAGTCTTCACTGAAAGGAAGGGCTCTTTTCACTGAATGTGTTCTAACGTTGGACCCTGGGAAGAACACACAGGTGTAGCAAGCAGTGGTAGTCATGACTTATCCTACCACTGGTAAATTTCATGCATGTACCTAAATAAATAGCAAAACGGTACCTTAAAGAAAAATCAGGAGGGGTTAAAAACAAATTAAAAATAAAACTAACATAGAGGGCAAACCAGTTCAGTTTCCACAATATATTAACTTATCTCTAAGTCAGTTAAATTTTAGTTGTCTGTTGTCTTCATAGATGTAACCCCTGATTCTCTGAAATGTATCAAAAAGCTGTCAAGTAGCACATCCAGCTCCTAGAAAGAGCAAAAAGATATTCATAAACTCTTGCGTTTCTCAACTTCACCATCTCTAAAAAAAAAAGACTAGAAAGAATGTCTCTGAAAGAATTTGGTTCCTAATCCAGCCTTTACTTTAAAAGAAAAAAATATAATCATGCAACAGCTTTTCCTGAAGGTTCCTCTCAGTATGAAAAATGTGATTGACCCTTAATTAAATATGATAAAGATTTCTGTGTGAGAACTTTCATTATTCACGCACAGTGTCTGGGCACAGATGATATAGTGTTACTAGTGAACATTCTGCTAGAACTACAGTAATTTTCTCATGTGGCATCCTGAAATGATGGCAGACCTTTGCAGCTGCTTGGCAGTTGATCCTATAGATTCTTATGAGCCCTTCTGATGAGTGCAGGACCTTCTCTCACTCCCCCTCTTACACTGCCCAAAGCTTTACCTAACATTTCCTAGCAAACAACAACCGCTGAAGTAGGAACCTTCCCTACATCCCACCAAAAGTCATTACCTAGTGCGGTGCAACACTACTGGTGTCCAACACTCAGTGTTACAATGTAAGCGACATCAACAAGGATGTGTGGTGCCTCCAGGGGGAAAACCCACACAGTTAGACACAAAGCTCTCCTTGGTAGCTATCCAAAGAAAAAATGGTGATAATACCAGTTAAGAAGGCTATGAAACTTCATAAGCAGGTGGTTTGGAGTGCAAGAGCCCAGACAAAAGCCATTTAGGATCCCAAGTATCTGGGCAGTATTTAAGCCACTGAGTACTAGCTGACTGTTAAATCCCTCTCGTGTACTGAAGTTGGATAGGGATAGATACGTACAGTCAGAACAACTTCTCCTTCCTTGGCTCCACATATGGAACCACCATTTAATGCCATGACGTCTCAAATATGTAAGACATCACTTCAGTTCTGGAAGAAAATGGTTTATTGGAGACAAACACATGAGTAGAAATATAAGATCTGTGCAAAGAATACTACAGTTTAAATTTGAAGTCTGTTGCTCCTCTGTGTTGGATCTAATGAACAATGACACAACTACATGAGAGACCAATTTCAGCTGAACTAAAGTATATTTACAATGAGACTGATACCTTAAAATATTGATGTGTTTTTTTATCATCATAAAATGTTCCTCTCTAATCATGCAAGTATTTACCCTCACTGCCACGCTGTCCAGCAATTTTATTGCAAACAAAATTCACAATGTTCCCAATGCTCCCTATGGCTCTGACTAGAATTTTCATAATTATTTTAGGTAATTATTCTCAAGTTTACCTAAATAAGATTTTCAGAAAAGTAGTTTCGTTTCATTTATAAAGCATATGATCAAAGGAGCTGGACAACTGAAACAAACGTTTAGCCAGTCACCTCTCTGCTTAGAGCAGAAATCTGTCATGATAATCAAGAGAGAACATTGCAAAAACAATTTCTGAGGAACACCTCACATCTTTCTTATGTGGAAGAGGGGTTAACTTGTATTTAAGCATTCACACAAAACAGTCAAGCTAGTTTTCTTCTACATTTCTAGCGCAGGAACACCTTAAGCACACAGTATAGCTTCCATTGTTCCCAAGCTCAGTAACAAATTGAGAAATTCAGCCACTGAATCAGAATTAATACTTGTTCTCCAACAAGTAGCAGAAAGATATCCTTCACACGTCTAAATCCTTATCCAAAATTCTAGGAACAGAAACAAAAATTATTTCATTCCCCTAGAGAAATATGAAATGGGAAAATAAAATATGCATTCATAGAACTTTGCCAAAGAATAAGGTAATGAATAGTCATATCCACAAAGTGCTACCAATACATGCAAAAAAAAAAAAAAAAACCCACCCAAAAAACACCAAACTAAACCAACAAATGCAAACAAAAACAAAAACCAAACCTAAGCCAAAAATCTATTCTACAGGACAGACATGTAACTTTTCAATAATAATTTTAACGTTTTAAAGCATACTTTATACCTACACCGTGTTTTGATCCAAGGGTTACGAAGTGCATTTCTGCTGAAGAGACCTTATTAATGATAACTTGATTCAAACCATGCACAATGAGGGGTTTCATTCAGAGAATTTTTCTGTACTCTGTGGACAATCTGCATTTGTTAAGACTACCATAAATAACAACTTTTTTAACACCAGAAGGACATGTTGCTGTACAGGAAAAAAAGAAGTCTGTATACTGTAAGTAAAGATTTAGGAAAAATTACCCCTCAAGACTTTGTTGTAGCACTTAGCATGACAGCAGTTTGAACACTCAAAAGTTATACCTACACGTGAAATTTAAACCACAAAATATTTCTAGAGCTATGAAGATAAAAGAAAGACATACAAGTACATGGAATGAATAGAATGTGGAAGATTCTTGTAATGATAAGGAAACAAAGAGTGTATATATTAAAAACCCTTTTAATAAGCCTGATAACCTTCATCCTGCTACACATTCCTTAACAAAGATATGTGCAAAAGGTTTTGAAGCCAAATGAATACAAAGAAGCTATCCACAAAAATTTGGCAAAATGGCCAGAAGGCCTGTATGGATGAACAAGGAAGTGTAAGATAAGCTCAGAATCAAGAAGAAGGTCTATACAAGGTGGAAGCAAGGACAGGTTGACTGGGAGGAATATAGAGAAACTGTCCGACTAGCCAGGAACCACATCAGGCAGGCGAAAGCCCTGAGAAAACAGATTCTGGCAAAGGACATCAAAGACAGTAAGAACTTCTATATATATGTCAGGGAAAAAGACAAGACTGGGGAGGCTGTGGGCCTTCTCCAGAAGGAAACGGGAGACCCAGCCACCCAGGATATGGATAAGGTTGAGGCACTGAATGACTTTTTTGCCTCAGTCGTCACTGACAAGGTACTGCCCAAGTCACAGTAAATAAAACCAGGGGCTCTGAGAATGGAGAACTGCCCACAGTAGGAGAAGATCAGGTTCGAGACCACCTAAGCAACCAGAAGGTGCATAAGTCCATGGGACCAGATGAAATTCATCCACGGGTCCTGAAGGAGCCGGCGGACCAAGTTGCTAAACTGCTTTCCATCATATTTGAGAAATCGTGGCAGTCTGGTAAAATTCCTGCAGATTAGAGAAAGGGGAACATAACTCCGATATACAGAAAAGAGAAAAAAGAGGACCCAGGAAACTATAGGCCAGTCAGTCTCACCTCTGTGCCTGGCAAGATCATGGAGCAGATCCTCCTGGAAT